>VXBT01010826.1:150661-174312 GCA_013400235.1 Oriolus oriolus
CCCCGGGGCCGCTGTCAGCGCCCCCCGGCCGGGCCGAGCGCCGCCGGCTCCCTGCTGCCCTGCGGCCGCTTGCTGCGGGGGGCGACGCACGGAGAGGGAGAGAGGGACAGGGACCGCGACCCGCCGGGGCCGCCGCCGCCTGCGGAGGGACGGGCGGCGCTCCGGGCGCGCTGCCTCGGCCGCCCCGGCCCCGCCCGCGCAGGGGAGGGACCCGGGGCTCTCCCGTGCGCCGTGACCTCACGCGGCCGGGAGGCTTTCCAGGGCCTTTCGGACGTTTCGGCTCCGCAGGCCTCGCCCGCACCTGCACGGCGCGATGAAGGTCTCGGTGTGGTGAGCGGGAGGATGAGCACGTTTCGTTGGTGCGAAGGGGACTTTCCGGGGCAGAGCCTCGAGAACGCGTTCAACAGGCGCATGAGAACATACTTGAGGTCTCAGCAGCGAGGGAATCCCGTATCATTTAAGCATTCCAACCGACAGGTACCTCTGCCATCACACCATCTCCCCTCTGCCTTTCTACTTTCTGCCAAAAAATCCCCCAGAAAATCATCTCACAGTGGCACGTGCACTCATACCATGCTCTCTGGTTTTACCCACACTTCTGCCACTGCATTATCACACAAGCACTACGGTCACAGGATGAGGAAAGCCACCACAGCACGACATCAATCACCCCTTTCCCTCTTTGCCAGCTGCCAGTGCTCCCACAATTCTCCTTGATTACACCTTTAGA
The DNA here is from genome assembly GCA_013400235.1 of Oriolus oriolus. Classification (NCBI taxonomy): domain Eukaryota; kingdom Metazoa; phylum Chordata; class Aves; order Passeriformes; family Corvidae; genus Oriolus; species Oriolus oriolus. The sequence continues at coordinate 151,392 of VXBT01010826.1, forward strand.
CACCTGCTCCTCTCCCATTTATTTCATTCATCTCTCAGCCATGTTTTACTCCCTTTCTTACAAAAGGTCTTTCAAAACATAATGCCAACGCTTCTTTAATGAACTAAGCAAATTCCCAGATAGGCTTCTACAAAGCTAGTCAAATATGTTTGAAGTAGTGTCACAAGTAAATTTCCTGGGTTTTGCAGCAGTAAAATAAGCTCTGTTTGGGGTAATGTTATTCTCTGCTCTAATGAGATTGTGTGGAGTTTTACCCCTTCATCAGAAAAAAAATCCACCAAAAATCAATCAAGAACTGAACAAATTCCCACCACAACTGACACTTCAGGCACCAAAACACCTTTAGGATTATTCTGGAACTGTGTGTCCAGCAGCAGATCAGATCACCTGGTGGAAGTCCAGGCTTACCTCAAAGCAAACCCCAGGTGCCTGCTGCTTTGTTCAAGATTTTTGGAAATTAATGGCCTGCTGTGGTAAAGGCTTGAAATTAAAACAGCTACAATTGTTATGTGACAAGGGGCAAACCACATAGATATATTAATGCACATTCCTGTAATTGCAGATTTTAGCTCCCAACACTAAAAGAATTTTCATAAACAGAGACAAACATCAGTACTGCTTCTAAGCACTTTTTGTACAGAAAGTCACACGTTTTCTTTCTTTTAAAATTTATATCAAAAGAAGGAGTAAAAAAGAACGATTAAAATTACAGCAAATCTTCAAACCCTTAGAAGCACTTTTCTTTGCCACCAAGAACTCAATTTTTTCACATGCTGATTGCATACACTCCTGAAAACAGAAGTATCAGTCACACTGTTTAAAATCATTTCCATGTCTTTTATTTGGTGTCCCAAACTCAGAAGTTAAGCAGAGGTTAGAGTGATATGAAAGTAAAGAGGCCCTACCTAAGTCACCGGTAATAAGGGGATCAACCTCTTGTTTCCTCTTTTTCCCATATAAGAGTTAGAAGACAAGGGAGCAGAGGAGCAGGCCAGCTGGGACTTCAGGAATGCTACAGTGCAGGAACCTAAACAGGGCAGGAAAAAAGACAGTAACTAATTAAGGGCTAATTACATGGGGGGCAAAAAAGCACTAAGGCTGATCAGTTATGTGGCGCCTTTGTCCATACTTGTTTTGCTCTGTAGGATGGAGCTTCCTGCAGACTTTTTTGGATGGACTGGGCCTGAAGAGGATATAAAAAGCTTATACAGTTGCTAAGACTCATCCTTCACATTTAGTCCACTTGTATCATCCTCCTTGTTACTTTCTAGCAGTGCGAGTCAGACTTCTTTGGCAAAATTCTCTTTCCTTCGGGAACACAGTACTTAAAATGCTCATGTTTGGAAAAGGGGCTGATTTACACCAAATGGAACCAAGAGGATAACAAGTCTTATTTATGTTTTAATGCTCATGTTTTATCTTGTGTGGAAACATCACTGCAAATTCCAGGATTGCATGGAATAGCAGCATTTTGCTCATATAGGGTAAAAATTCAGGAGCAATTACATGGCTACAGACCACCCCAAAGCTCCTTTCCATACCATGTAACTTATCATTACAGCCAAGCTCGCAGAGAACCTGACAGTCTGAGATAAAGAAACTTCCCTGCCCAACCAACAGCAATTCAGATCAACATTTTAAAAAAAACCAACACAAGACAGAAACAATAAAGATAAATTTAAAAATACCTGCCTCAAAGTGTTACCAGCTATCAAGCACAAATAATATTCCAAGGATCCAAGGATTTTCACTTTTCTACTGTTTAGAGAGTATCTCCATTACAGGCATATGACATTCCAGTAAGAAGTAAGAAAAAGCAGCAAGACTCCAATCCTTCATATGTCGCTTTTTTGCAGACCTTCCAGAGTCATAGAACACAAGTGATCTATCCTTGCCAAAGAAAATTCCTGAGTAGTTCCATTTGAGTAGTTTGAGGGTTTTTTGGCCTTGTGGAAAAAATTACAAAAAGCTCCCTCTGACAATTATTAGATGTGTCCCGCACTGGAAAGTGTAAAACTGGAATCACAATGGTATCTTAATTAGCTGATACAAGTTTCTCGACTGGGTACTGCATGGAGAAAAACATCAAAGCAGCACCAGTGTTTGTTGTGTGAAGCTTTTATCACGTCCTGTAGATTACCTGCTCTCCTCGTGGTATAGCGCTAGTAGGAACAGAAAGGATTACAGGATGACAGTGGGATGCATTTTGAACTCCTGTTAACAAGAGAGAAAGAAACCCTCACACCTAAATGTTTTTAGGACTTTTATTGAAAAATTTTCAAACCAAAAAATTACCAAGGCCAGTTTTACAATAAATTTAAGACACACAGAATGGCTTACCTGCAACATGGAAGAAACCTTATTACAATATTTCTCTCATGCAACTCCTGGATTCAAACCACATTCTCATTTAACATCAAAATGGATTATTTATACTTTCTTAGGATTTAACCTTAAAATATGATTTTAAAAGTCGATTTTCCAAGGGTTAAAAACACGTACACAGCAAGACTCCCCCCTTCACAGACCAGCTCCCTATGTCTGATAACCAGCAGAAATAGACCACTGAGCACATTTTTCCTTCTTTTGTTATTCTAACCTGAGAAATTTCTTAAATAATGCTTACTGGGCTTTCATATTTGGCAACATGACTTTAGTTATAGAGCAAAGTGTGATTCCTTATTCTTGTCAGAAACCAGTCTTTCACTGCTTGTCCCAAAAGACACTCTCACAAGCAGGAGTGGCATTTGTCCCAAAAGACACTCTCACAAGCAGGAGTGGCATTAGCCTAACCCTCCTTCTGAGCCCTTTTGGTAAGTTAAACCTTGTTAGTAATACCATCGGGACACTAACCTCAGGATGCAGAGTTCCCATCAGTTGTGTAATTCCCAGTATTGTGCGCTTTGAAAATATTTACTTTGGCATGTTATACTTTGTAGCATAGCTGGTTTTTTTTGTGCTTACTCCTGGCCTTTCCAAAATCTGTCTTTTCTCTCTTGCATTTATTCAAGCCCTTCCCCTTGCCACCAGTTATCTCCCTTTCTCATAGCTGCAACAGAAACAGGACATAAAGCACACAATTACATTTAAAATGTGAGAGTTACAAAAGCTGCTGAACAGCAGACAGTGCTCTTGTAAAAGGACGCTTAGTTGATGAATACGCCTGTAAACCCTGCGAATCTTTTAGTACACTACTCAAGACTTCAATTTTAAATCTGTAAACTTACTAATATTTGATTTCAAACCCTTCAAATATTTGGTGTTTTACTCTATTTAAATGTGCTAGTCACTTCACACTTGCTCCCCATATATAAAACCAACACTGTCCAAAGAAATGATGAAAAACCACTTGAAAGAAGCAATTTAACTTCCGACAGATTAAAACTTCTTGTGCATTTTCAGTAAATTTGTATGTTACATAATTTTTGTTATTAAAAACTGTTGCTCTTCAGTTTTATCTGAACACACCTGACTTTCAAATGAACCATGATTTCTTCACAGTTACTAGTTCTGTCTACCTGACTAAAAATCAAGAGAATATATAAACCGAGCTTTGTCTGCTCCATACTCTGCCTACTAAAAACCTTTACAGTAACCATGGAGATCAAAAGTGCTTGATTGAGAGGTGCAGAAGTCACACATCCTGAGAAATGGCTGGAATTTTCTGTTTGTTTCAGCATACTGGTCATGACTGTACTAAATAATGAAGTGTTTCAGTTTTCAAGCTCTCTGCAAACCGGCTTTAAAAGAATGTTATGGGAGATTACCACAAAAAAAGATGTGGACAGAAACCCACAGTTGGTACACGACAACCTTTTATTCTACTGTAATTTGCTGGCATTTTTGATCCCAAAAGAGGAAACAACAGACTTTGGATTTTCTTAAATGTGCTCAAAATCCCAATTTCTTTATTTTCCATCCAATTAAAAAAGACAAGTGTTGAAAAATAAGGAGCAAACTTAACTGTTTCAATAACCTTTAGTCTCACGTATCTTTTAAATTATACAGTGCAAGTGTATTTTGCATATCAGCATTGAGTGCACTTTAGAAAGGACATCTGTTGAAGTATTTCCAACAGGTCTTTATAGCACCATATAATCTGCTGTCAATTTAACTGTTTAGAATCAACCAGTGCTTAGAAAGTAAAATGATTACATTTCTATTTCATCTGTCATTCCAAAAAAGAAAAGAAATCTGGAAGCTGATGTTATCCAACTGAATTAATGTAAACAATTAATTACCAGACACTTGATTTTCACTTATTCCAGTTTTGTGAACCTGGCTGATGAATTGCTACATGATCCTTCTGTAATGGCACGGTTCAGTTCAGTGGCAGGAAATCTTCACGGACGTATTAAATGAAAACGTCTCTCTCTCACTTTTCCTTGAATTGGCAAAATCTCTTTCTGCAAGATTTGGTGCTGAGCCTTCTGCTAAGGCTCATTTACAATTCATAATTGAAGAGGAAAGCAGTGACAAACACAAGAGGCTGAGTGTTGGCAAAGCCACAGTATAACACAATAGGAACAGCAAGGCCATGAGGAAGCAAGAGGTAACCGAGGTATCTGGAACAAACCAAAACTACACCAAACACAAGAGAGCAGCTTAGCCCCACAGCACACTTTACACTCTTTCAATACTTGATTGGTCTGTTTTCTACTGACACACAATTCAGAATTAATTCAGAATTGAAGGAATACACAATGTGATTAGACATGAAGTACATGAACCATTCATGCACTGACAAATGCTGCTGTTTTTTTCACAGGTAACGCTGAAGCAGCTATGTCAGAATGGCACTGAGCTGAAATGAAAGCAAGGCTGGTACTTTACCACTTCCGGTAATTGTTACCAACAACAGTCAGTGACAATCTGCTCAACACTGCAAGAGGCTTGTTTTCCAAACATGAGTTCCAGTAAGCTGAATTACAAATGAGATCAGTCTGAATGCATTAGAAAGATCACATGGTGTATTTCTGGAGAAAGCGGTCAAACGCGTCGTAAATCGCTTGTCTGAAACAAGTAAAAGAGACAAGAATTTGTATAACTTGGGAAAGGGCAGATATAAGTGGCATCTTTCCATATATTTACAAGTATATTTACAAAGCTAACATCACAATTTCAAAACAGTGTTCAATAAAAATGTGGTATCAGGTGGTATTTTCTCCTTCCTTTATTTCTGGGATCTCTCACTTCAAACCACTAATATATTTATGTTCCAGGAATGAGTGGGACTGTTTTCCAACTTTAATGCAAGTGCAAATGTAGATGGATTAGGAGTTTTCTACTCAAACACATTAGAGACATGCACAACTTAAAATTTTTGAGCAACCATCATAAAAATAAGGCTGAAGTTTTAAATAGCAATAAGCTAGTGCTTAGCATACATTGGCCCGATATAGTGCTATTCTTTCTTGCTGTTGCTTAGACTTCCTAAATGGTGTGTACAGTCTTCCTAATTCCTTATATTTTAAAATTAAGAGTGCAAGTATTTAAAATGTTTTGAAAACTACAGAACTGCGCTCATATAACTGATTTACAAAACCGTCTTTAGAAAATCAACGTCTAATATTACTAAGGCGTTTACAAATTCATTACAAATTCATGCAAATACTACTTATTTACAGTCAAGCTTTCATTTTAATTAAACCTAAAATTTAATTTTAAACTTTTCTCTTCACCTTACCTAAAGAGTCCTTGTTTGAAGAGGTAGGCACTGACATGACCTCCATCCAGATACCTGATTTCACATCCTGGCCAGATCTCTTGGAGGCTGCGCACCCCAGTGCGAGGAATGTATGCATCCTCCTTAGCTTGTACAACTATGATTAAACTTGGGTCAACTGGAACTGAAGGAAAACAAAGCAAAACTGAATTCATCTGTGGTAAGAAATAAAAACACGACAGCTGAGATTTCTGTTGTAAAAATGCTATTTTCACAAAAAATTTAATTATTCTAAGCTTTAATAAAATTACATGTTCTAAAATCTCCAGCAGAATTTACCTGGTTTTGGATGTTACAGTAGTGAGGCCATCTGTGGAAAAACAAACTAACCCTTGCCCTTCCCACCCCTAAAGCAGAAATTCCTCAAACACTTGTGAAGTTGACAGGAGAACTGTCTTTCCTCTTATCGACAAAACTCTATAGCATTCATGTCAGTTCTTCAAGATCCCTTTTTATCAGCAAAATAACTATGAAATTCAACAGCGTAGAAGTTTCATGGGGTTTTTTCCCTCAAGGAGGAAAAAAGACAACTTTTCATAGTAGAGGTCAGAAAGTACAGCCTATGTTCACTTTCTTTTCTGTTTCCTGCATGGTTTACTTGCAACACAGAAATCCCAACATACTGTTATACATATTTATTACTCACAACCAGAATTGCACCAATCAGATTACTAACAGGAATAACACCAATATGATGTTGAGGAAAATAACACCAAATTATGTTGAACACAGAACATTTCTCTCTTCAAAAAGAAAATATTTGATATGTTTAAGAGTGACCAGCCAAGATGTTTGGCACTGGGGTGTCAGCAATAATTTAAACCCTTCCCTCTTTCATACGAAATCATGAATAGAGAATATGCAATGCTAAGATAAATTCAAGTCTTCCATTCAATTTCCCATGAAATCTGAGTGTTAGGGAGATTTTCTGAAGCTCCTGTCTGGCCACACTCCAAGGATACCCTGGCAGGGAATGCAAAGTCTCTCAGGGAATGACGAGACCTGGGAAACAATTGACACAATGGAATTCATCACTCTGACAAGTGCGTCAGGATCGCAGATCCTCTTAAGTTCCAAGAAAGATCAGTGCTTAGCTAAGTGATACCTGGATAAGTCTAGATAAACAAGAATGTCTGCACTTAGAATAAAACTCACAGAGCTTTTTCCGTCTACTGAAATAACTTTGAAAGCTTTAAGTAAAGCACTTCACTGGTATTCGTCGCAAAACATCTCTGGCTAGCAGTGAAGGAATCTACTCTAGTATAGATTCCTTCTATTGTGTGTTTCCTTTTATTCAACATTTATTTAAATTTAAACATTTGTACCAATGGAGTACTGAATGCCAGAATTAACAAATGAGGTAGCATGGGGGTTCAGTATCAAGAAAGTTTTGACAGAAAAGACAACTCTGTCTGAAGTCAAAGCACATTGCAGGAGATGCCTTCAGCAGGCACATGCACAGCTGAACCACGGACTGCCACAAAAGGAATTCCAAGCCCCCACTCCAGCAGAACCTTTTAAGGCGGCTCTAGGAAGCAATCACTTGTTTGCATTGCTGGAAAGGATTTGTCCTGAACGCCAAGGAATGCTGGACTACAGCTCCCCCTATGTGCTATGCCTATCCTGGGAAACTCTATTCACCAGCCTGCACCAGCCCAGAAGGACCCTCAAAACGTTTTTACTGGCAGTATCATTCAAGCTTGGTGCTCAGCTATGCAGACTACTTTCTATCTGAAGTCAATAAGAGATTTCTGCTTGAAAAACCTTATTAGCAGATTAATTAAGATTAATTAGACCTAGGTATTACACACATCACACAGGTGTTTTCTTCCTTTAGTTAATACAAATTTGCACTAACTCATATCTGAAAAGAGCCACAGCAAGGTAGAAGAGAAAAATGAGCAAAGATACTGAGAGGCAAATTTTTAATTCACTTTGTCAATAGTTGGCCATCAAGAAGGAACAGAAAAACAATTAGGAAATGGAGCAGGAAATAGACGCTACAGAATAATGCTCACAGTATTTCCATATTTCAGCAAAGGTACCAGCAGGTTTACACTTGGAGAATGAAGAAAATACCTTTCCCTCCACTGTATTTTACTCAGCTTTCCAATGTGCACACTGAAACAAAGAGAGACATACCTGAGAAGTTAGCTACATGGGTACATTCATCCATTACTCCCTTCATGAACATTAAGGATTCTCTCTGTAAAGTGTCACTCCTTCTCCTTGTATTTATCCTGTGTCCTTGTGGGCTGGTTAAGTTTTTATTGCTACTGCTACTGGTTGAAAAGGTTTGATTTATGCACTGCATTTTAGAAGCATCTTGTATTAAGAGTCTTTCTGAAGAGGCACTTAGAGCACTTCTATTTGTGGTAAAGCTGTGAACAGCTTCCTTAGATACAGTGTCGTTCAAGGACTCAAAGCTGAATATTCCGGAAGTCAAATCCATATCCTCCAGACTCTCCACACTGTCAGGGAAGTTCTTCACAAAGTCTTGTCCCATCTTGAAAGAATCCGTCTAAACAAAGACAACAGGCCATTTATTAAGGGTTTCTCCCTTAAAGCAGTTGGTTTGTCTTAGTTTTAAGATGAACTCATTATTAAAAAAAAAAAAAAAAAATTAAAAAAGACACAAACAGCACTGCTCACTTCTATTTTCAGCTTGCAGGTCACTCAATTAAATCCTGATTATCAATAACCTCTTGGTAATTTCATTCTACATTTCTGTCAGCTTAAAAAATTGCAGGAAGTACTTAAATATACAGTAGCTTGTGATATAAAGAATTGTTTTTCTTTCTTTATTAAACTCTGAATTTATAATTACAGTCATTTAAGCTTAAATGACCTAATTATAATAATAATAATAGAAAAATAACAGATGTGATCAGGTCTAATGTTAGGTTTAGAACTGAAAAATCAACTGTCTCTAAGTACTAGGGAGACACAAGCCAAAAATCTTGAAATATTTCTTCTTTTCATTTTGTCTTCTCCACCAATGTTGCTGGAGTGTATTTAACTTAAAAATGGCAAATGCCCAGGTAACAACTATCTGCACCCCAGCCCCTCTTCTCCTGCTGTAAGGTATTAGAAAAAGAACTATCACAAAGCAAAGAATCTTAGGGGGGGAAAAAAAAGTTATTTATCAGAATTTTGACTGAATACATATTATGTTGCAGATTACACTAAGTGTGATCAAAGGAAAAACTTGTAGCAAGGGCTACACTTAACACTCGCTATACAACCAAAATATTAGTTTTGTTTTTCATGTTTTTCCTTGAAAGACTAAATTTAACAAAAGCAGAAAGAAACAACATGCAAGTATGTTCTAGCTAACAACTGTCTACTTCTAGTGGAAGTAAAAAGAAGTTACATTATTTGCTAGATTTGCACATGTAAATATTAGCAGATAGGGAAAATAAACCATACTTACTCCACAATACTCAAGCATTTGAATGATTTCTTCTTCATACACAGCTTGTGTAAAATACTGTTTCTCCAGCTCTCTCCAGTTCACTGCCTTGCTCAGCACACCCTGAGACGATGAACAAAAGCACTCAGTACACAAGTAAAGCCCAGAGGTCATTCTAAAATAATGATACATGCAGGAAATTGACCTATTTCTCTCCTGATTTTTTCAGTGGAATTCTGTTCCCAGACAGCCCTCAGAATTATTGCAATCGAAGCATAAGCACATATTATAACACAGGACACGGAATCCCACCTCCCTTGCAGCCAGCCCAAATCTTTTATCTTACATTTCTGATTACAATCTAATATATTGACAAAAAATGTATTTTGTAATTTGTTAATTACCGTAGTGAAGACTGCAGAGGCTGTTGACCAGGAAAGACATGGAATCAATGGCAATGGTTTAGGCCAGTTTGTCACTGCCAGTGAAGCCATCTAGAATCAAAGGCACTTATTACACATTTTAATATTGAATTTACAATATGGTAAAAAGAACTCTCCCATCTTCAATTTCTTTGTTTATATGGTATTTATGAAACATGTGGTGCCAAAGAGTTAAGGACTGCGGCAGCTGGATATACTTTCACCTATTTAGAAGTTACCATCCATTCTCCACTGATTTTTTTAAAAAGAAACATTGCTCTGGAAACTACTCATTTCAAGGATGAGGGGGATTTGGTTATAAGAGTTCCCAATCGAATATTTACTAAATATTCCACTAATTATAATTATAATTCAATTAATTATAATTACATTTGTAATTACACTAATTATCATTATAATCACAAAAACTAATACAAGCTAGTAGTTGTTTAAAACCATAAAAAACTTCTATAAAGCATTTCACCAAGCTCTTGCAAGTTTATTTCAAGGCAAAACAAAGGCACTCCATGAGAAAGACTATTTGAAATTCTACACTTTTAAAATTTGCATACTGGAAACAAAATTTGAAGGAGAAGGAATTCAGTGTGTCAAGTGCACCCTTTTTCTGTCCTTTCAGTTTGAATTACTACTTTTGCATTAGTTCTCAGAACATATTTTTGTGACTATTCTGTTTATCCCAGAAAAAGCCAGAGCAAGTAAGTTCAATGCAGAGAAGTTCCCTATATGGTATGTTCTTTACAAGTTTTATCTTATTAATACAAAATACCTATGTCTGTTCTAGATGTTCTAATAAGTGGATTTATTCAACTGAACTATAATTCTAATTATTTTTTATTAATAAAAAATTATAAGAACACCACACATCTATGTTCTGATTCTCTCCAGTAGCAGAACTCTCTCCCCTTTAGTAGAACTGAATCAATGCATACACAACCTTCCACTGTAAAACACATGCTATAGAGGATCAACATCAAATATTATTTATTTCACAGCATTAACTCAGCAGGGTGATGTTGATGTAAATCAAAGTTGTGCATTTATGTACATTTATGGCATTTAGAGTTACAAAACTGTGGTTTGGGGGAATATTTTCCTTTCAGTAAACACTACCATTACCAACATTATTTACTGAGCTCCTAACAACAAACAAAGGTATGTTGTTTTAATAAGCTTTGCACCTGTGTCTCACAGACCCATGATAATCTGCAGAGACACAAGCAGCAACATTTTAACTGTGTATTAGTCTTTCAAGCACCTTAGTGATATACTGCTGGTTTAGTTTGAATATGCACAGTCTCACACAGAAAACGTCATCCACCTCACCACAGAAATCTGTGATCAGTACCAACGATTGGGGAAAAAAAAGAGATGAGTTGAGAACAGAACTGACACCAAAAGTCACCTCAATTACAACACGTCTACAAAGAGGGGGTATTTCACACAAGGCATTAAAACACAAAGGTTTAAGCAAGAAGAAAGGAGGAAAAGAGGGAGAATTAGCAATCGATCAGGGCAGACTTTCTTTCAGCAAACATTTCTGCTCCCCCTCCTTGTGGAAAAAAAAACAATTATGTGAGAAGTTTATGTTCTTATTGAGCCTGCTGGGAGATGGCTGACAAAGGGCTCTATGGTTTGTCAGTACATATTAAGGATTATACTAATTCAGCACCACAGAACATGAGAATTGCCAACAATTTGTTTCTCATGACTCTAAGTGTTTATTTTAAAGTACTTCTGAGATCAACACTGTAAAACCAATTATTTCTGTATGCTACATAATTAAATGAGAAGTTAAAACAAAAATTACTGAACAGGAGATATAAAAGCTTACATGTCCTCCCATGGATATTCCAGTCATCCCTAGTGGTCCATAGCCTTCTCTCTCTAGCCAGTGCAAAAGAGCTGCCGATTCTAGAATTAGAGCTCCTCCCATCACAAACAGGTCCGAGACATTTTTTAAACATGACCGTCTTTTCTCCCCAGAAAAGGAAAATAGAGGGTTTATTTTCGAAGATTAGACTCTGACAGTTCTTATCATTTTATACATATTTTTATACACATCTTAATCACAATCCCAGAGAATTTTGGAGCTGAACTCCTGTTGATTCAACAGGAGGAAAAAGCAAGCCCAGATTTTCTGGCACTTGCAATTTTTCACCCAAATGAGGACTAGAAATAGACACCTGCCTATGCTTTTAATATAATATCACTGACAACTTGGTCTTTTGGAAACAGTCATTACCAACATTAGCATCTCATTAGTAGTAATATTCTGTCCTGTGAAGTTGTAACAAATATTTTAGAAATAGAATCTAAGTGCTAGAGTCTTAGGCATACACTATCTTGTTTGCAGAAACAAATACTTTTCTTTTTCTTATTTACCTGTTTTACATCATTGAACAATTGCACACAACATTTGAAGAGCAATCAGTATGTCAGCTTTGGAAGCACTCATCAGTGTCACTGCAAGACTGAAACTGTAAAGTGGGAAGTTTGTCACGGTACTGAGAAATTCAGGCAGTTTACTGCAAAGCATTAAAACACAGAAGACACACAAAAAAGTAGAAATCTATTTGGCTGAGCCATCATAGGGACTCTAAAAATAATAGACCTCTAACTTGGGGAGGGGCACTGAGTATTTTCAGTACCACAGCCAGGTTACAAAGGGCTCCTGGCCTCTCCTGCCAGCATGCCACCATCACATTTGCGACACTCTGAAGCACAAGGACAAAGCTCACTGTGAAGTCACACAGAAATGAACATAGATGCTGCAGAGCAGCATTTACAGCCTAATGCAATTCTTTCCTTTATGAGATTCCTCTGCAGCTGCTGTATTTATTGAACACTGTCACCAGCATATTAACTATAACCACTGGTGCTGTGTAACCCTGTATTGGAAAGTGACAATTACCTGTTGGAGTATTAGACTGAGCACCCCGCCTTGAAACAATCCTTCTCTACATGGTACGTGATCTACTAAAGCTGACACGCTGGACAACTGAGAACAGAGTTATTTAATCTATTCTTCTGCATCAGATCACCCATAACTGGAAATAAACCTACCAATGGATGTATTCCAGCACATGCTTTCTCCCGTCACTTTTCTATAATCTTACATAAATCACCTTCCCTGTGTCTTCCAGTCATGTTAAATATCCAAGTTAGGATTAAAAAGGATTAAAACACCGACTCATATTTGGACTTTCAGAAATATTGGGAAACTAAAAGCACAGCTTTGCCTCAGACACATATCCTGTTGAACTCTGATAATACTTCTGTGGTTTGGAAAATGCAAAAAGTAAAAAACCAAGACTTCCTAATTAGGCTTCCAAATTCACACTTAAGAAACTGATTGAAGGAATAAATCCTGTAAAATACTGAATATTGCATAGCCTCCACTAACAACCGACCAATGCTAGATTTATTTGTATGCCTGCAAATCCTTAAAAGGTCTCGGAAAAGCAAAATCCTAGCAATTATAATGGAAATACACTATCTAAGCAAAGGTTATTCACAGCTGACTGAAATATGACAGCAGCACTTGTACATGTGCAGTCGTGAGTCAGGAAAATAAAATGGCCCTGGCTTGTACTCATACAAGATGTTAGCACCCCACTTCACACTGCAAGTTCATCTTGTGCAAACTGTCCTGATCCCTGAGATCTCCTAACACAACACCCAAAGCAGTTTAGCAAAGAGCAGACAATTTCACATTAGCAGGTTACAAGTGTTTTTTTAAGTAGCTTTTTTCTTAATAAGCTGTCAAAGTTTAGACAACTTTTGGCTCAGAAGAGAAAAAAAAAGAAAAGCAGTATTTTAAAAAGACAGTATCCATAAATGCAACAGGAATACTTACAATTGATCCTTAGGTTTTCTACAGCCATGTAAAAGACTCCAGTTAAAGAAAGTAACAAAGGCTTTATCAAAACAGGTCATTAAAACAAAAAAAAAATAGATAAAATAAATAATATACATAAATAGCATGAATTAATTGAAATTTGGAACTTAAATTCCTGTGTGAGGTTACAATGTAAGATGTAACTAAAAGTGCGTATTCTATCACCATCTGTTAAAACCAGGTGGGGCAGTGTTCTTTACCTCCTCCACCACACATCCCTGATGACTCCCTCTGGGAGATACCTTCTGTTGATGGGCCATCCAGCCTCACTGCATGACTCATAAAATTACATCATCCCGTTGTGAGATGCTCTGCCCAGGGGGAGGAACCAAGCATTCCTACCTGGATATAATCTGGGGCTTGGAACGCCACACTCAGCTCTTACCTACTGGATTCCCAGAGGACAAGAGCTACCACTGGACCTTCAGGTGAAGACGAGACCCTTTTCTATAGGATCACTGCTTCAACAGGACCACTTCACCTGGACTGCTACCACCACTCTGACTAACAGCGTGCCAGGCTGTATCTTGACTCTGTCAGTGTTCTTGTGCTATTGCATTTATTTTAATTTTCCTATTAAATTATAATTCTGACTTGTGATCTCCCACTGGTTTGTTATCGAACTAGTACAGTTCCTGATGTTTTACCGTCACTAAATGAAATCCAATCTACTTTGATGATGTAGTTTGCAACATTTTACTGTTGTCAGATATATGGGTAGGAAAACAGTGTAACTCCTATTTAATGAAACACAATAATAGTGCTACATAAGAGGACAGAACAGAATTTAACTGTTTAAAAAAAAAAAAACTGACCAAATCTGAAGTGGTAACAGTAAGTTTCTCAAAATTTACCTGAGGTACCATAGAACTGTGTTTCATGTAGTGGTCATACTTTCTTTCCTTCTACCCACTGGGAATGGATCCAAAAAGTAGGTATTTTACGAGTGTGGTAACTCTTCTACCTTCCAGAGAGGACATTAGGAATAACCATTGTGTTTTCCACAAAAGGATATAGTAAGGATTTTCTAGCAACAGGGAAGCCATACAGGCTTCTTTAATCATCGGCCGTGCCATTAATGTGCGTCTCCTCCAGAAGTGCTAAAGACAAGATGTACAAACAATATAGGTAAGACAAAATTTGATAATTTAATTTTTCAATAACAATCAATTTTACATTTTACACACTCACATGGTCTCCAGTGCCTGCTAAATGAATGCACACAGGTCTGTGCTTGCTATTCCATCTTCTCGGTATGATGAACTGAAATCTGTCAGAAATGAACGCCTATTTTAGCAGAGTAAGTATTTATATTTACAAGCTGCATCAAGAGAAATTAATACAAAAAAACAAAACCAAAACAACATAATAAGTATTTGTAACCCAAGCAGGCAAACTGCCAGCAATTCAGTAACATCATTTTTCACGAACACATTCAGGAAACAAAGGAATCTGAAAGTAGGACAGAAGAAAGGCCAAACAAGAAAAGGAGCCAAGATGAAAGATCATGTTCCTAAAAAAGACTACTACCTCATCATCACAATTTAAACTTTGCAGAGTGGAAAAATGCAACTTCAGATAAAGAGCAGCCTAAACAAGCATGTCCAGCTCTCCTAGGCATCATTGCTATTTTTCTCCTGAAGGCACAATGGCTGAAATTGAAGATTAAGATGAGCAATAAATTAAAAAAAAAAAATCAAAAACCCAACATACAAACCATGAAATTATTCTATATACCCAACATCAATCAATGTCTTCTGCTGCTACTTATTTACAGTCTGAACTACTGAAAAAAAGAATCCCATCTGAGCCACCACTATTTTCCCCACAAGATGGAGCACTGTTACCTACAACAGTGTTACACTTCAGGAAATACGTTCATACCATCTTAAGGGAAATCCATACAGCTTTTCAAAACTGTCACAATACTGGCCAAAGTAACAATATCATAACTTGGCTACAAAGCACAAGAGAACATAGATAAGGAAATAACGAATTGTATTTTCCAGTATGGTATTAATTCCATAATGTTAACAGACAGTTTCTTTCTCTAACCAGTGGAGAGGTGGAACAGAACTGATTTCTTGCCTATCAACCTTTTTCTCACATTCCTTAATGTTGTATGCTTAAGCACGCATATAAAAACACCAACCAGTATCACTGACAAAATTTACAACGTCAGTGTCAACTTGAGCTGACAAACTTTTATGTTTATGTTATTAAACATTAAACAAAGTCTGGGAAGAAAAAGTCATCATGTCAGTTCAGCTCAAAACTAAAAGCAAACAGAAATTATGCCCCCTTTGCAAACCCATTCCTCATCTGCAAAGCAGTGTTAGTGTGAAACCAGCACTGTTAGTGTGAAACCAGCACTGTTAGGGAGCCTCCAGCGTTCTGTGAGAATGCTTTTTTTAAATTTGTTTGCCAAGTAAGAAAGGCACCAGATTCTCTTGCTACAATTAAATGAGCTTGCCACTTCATCACACATACAACATTTTTGTATTCAATGTAAATGGAAAGCTGGAATGGCTCCTTCTAATACAATATAATATGCTTTGATAAAAACAGCTTCTCCTGCTACATATAAAACAAAAACTACTGTTCTTCTTTTCCAGCATCCCCCTCATTTGGAAAAAACCAAACCAATAATTCAAAAAACACAGGGTATTCCACAGCTTTGTGCAATATGATTTCTGCACTAAAAAATTTTAAAATAATCCTTTTTTTAGAAAAGTAATGCTTTGCTAGTGGATTTTTTTAATACATAGATTGAACTGTCACATGAATAAGATTTATTTTCACTTTTGAAAACAAATCTATTTCTACACATTAGTGCAAAATACTCCAAGTTGGAAATATTTTACAGATAGTTTGTTTGACAACCAATTACTTGCACACTAAAACTACTTCTAGACCATTATTTCTCTGCAGCACTAATTCTGGAAAGAAATACCTCTTGGTTTCTCTTACCTGGCTACAAGAGATTCGACTGGCAGGATACCTGGGACACAATGAGCCAAGGGGGAAATGAAGTGCCCCTCAAGGATTTTACAGTCAGATTGCCCCTCAACCTGCAGACAGAATGGGACAATAGCAATAAATATTATGTCAGTCTTTAACTCGCTCTGAAAGCAAATCTCAGAGTAGAATTTGTTATAGGATAAAAACTTACTTAAAAAAACCCCAAAGCTGAGGCCTACTCCTCAAATATAGGGATACATGTTATCAACAGGGTCAAAACACTTGTTTTCAACTTTGCTTTTATTAAACAACCTTTTACAGGAATCAAAGAAAGGTGTAATGCTGTCCCATTCTAAATACATTCAATAACACCTAATAAGTTTTGAACACTTTTTGAGTTTTAATATTTGACATCTCATTCCCCAACTACTGTACTACTGGGAAAAAAAGAAAAAACCAGTATCTGTACAGCCACTGCTTTAGTCTCTGTTTCCTTCCATTCTCTGCTAGTAGCTCTAAAAGTAGCCTGGTGTTAAGTACCAAGTTATTTCATCTTTATATACCATTAGGGAAATAAATGTAGCTAAATCACATCATCTCTTGCTTTTAAGTACCTTGTCAATGAACACTGGGTAATCTTTCGAAACCAGCGTCTGGCATTTTTCCCTGTTTCCAATAATCTTTCTGAATTCAAATATTCTGTTGAAAGGAAACAAGTAGAGAAGATTCAACTTTTAATCTAAAAAAAAGAAGAGACATATTTATAGAAAATTTCAGGAGCTAAAGTAAGCCACAAACAAATAAAATTTATGAAGCCAGCTTTCCATTTACAGATTAATCAGGCCAGCATAGGGCAGGCAGCTACCATAGGATGCTTTTAAGTTTAAAAAATTAGGCCCAGGTATGTTGCTTTCTTCTGCTACTTAAATGGGCTGCAGAGCCACACAGAGAAAATGAAACAAAACTCTTCTCAGAGGTGTACAGTGAGAGGACAAGATTACTGAAGGACATGAATACTGAAGAGGCAGTGGTTGCGTGTTGCAGTGTAAGAAATCCCTACTGGAGCAAAGTGAAAGATTGCTGTCACAGTTAAGCACATGGAAAAATTGCCCAGGGAAACTATAAATGATCTTCACCCTCAAGGGACTTTCAAATGAATGAAGGGCCAAGTGACTTGAAGAAACAAAGAAGTCAGCTTTGTTTTGAACAGGGATTTTGACTTGATGCCCTCAAATTTGCCCTCTCAACCTTAAATAGTCCATGCTAAGAACAACTCGCTCATTCTTATGGTCATAAATACACACATTATCAGACCAACTAGAACAGTTTTGAGTGAAAAGCACAGAGGAATGACCTGTTCACTTTCCCAACACCACAGAAAACCCAAAGAATGGACAGAAAATCGAGTTTATCACCACATAAAAAATAGCTCTACTTTATAACCTTTGTTTTTCTTATACAGAACAGCAAGTGCATTAAGTATTTCAGAGAAAGTAAGGGTAAAGATGTGAGATGTGAGTATGGAGGTTAAGCTAAATGAAGAGATTTTTTTTTGGCAATAAATCTAAAAATATTGCATATATGTCTTGTTTCTATAGTTAGGTGGATACTGAAGGCTAAATCTTGCCTCGACTGAGGAATTTCAACCCTTGCTAATGAGTTGAGGACGAAGAGTTAGGATACTAACATTCATCACATCAAGGGTGTGCACATAAAATTTCAGATTACACCTAGGCAGAGTAGTCTGTCATTCAATCTCAGTTAATGCCTGAATTTAAAAAAAATTAATTATAACTTAATAATGGAACTTCACAGTGATGCATTAACAAACAGAAACCGTCCTCCCACGAGCCAGTGTGAGGGGTCAGGAGGAGGTGGTATTCTTCCTTCTTCATCAGGGAGAAGCCAGGCTGCTGGGGAACAGCTCATCTTCTTCCCAGTCAGGGGCAATACACAGAACAAAACTTTCAGACCAGCAAGTTTGCCTCCTGTTTCCCCCACCACTTTTGATCTGGTGGGAGAGGGTTTTTCCCCTGAATGAAGAAGGAAGAACCACAGCTGATATCACTGTTACCATGAGCAACACTCCCTTATCGCCACTTGCTGTGGGTGTGATCACCCTCCAGAGCCCAGGCAAGCCTTGCACTGGGGAACAGCAGCATCAGTCAGAGGCTCCCCTGTACAGAGACACCACTTGTACTGGAGGGAGAGGGAGATGGGGCAGTGAAACTTCACCATGTCTCACCAAGAGCCCAAAAGTTTTTAAGAGAGAAGGTTTTGAAAACATTGAAATATTCCATTTTGGATACACAGACAGAATAGAATACAGAAATGCTGCAACCAAAACAAACCCCACCATTTTTGGTTATTCCAACCAAAGCCAACATTCTCATTTTGCAGGAAAGTCTGCTACTTAAGAGAAAAATCAACAGACAGACACACAAAACAATCCAAGCACCATTTCCAGATCAGATCTTTCATGTGGACTTAAAGACAAATAACAAGCTCCCATAAAACTCCACTGCTATCCAGCGCACAAAATTTTATTTCAGTAGTTTTCAAAGTTTTCTTTATTAATTTTCATATACATAAGAGTGAGCTTATTAAATGCAGATTTATCATTTCCTATTTAAATACTGCACAGTGCAGAATATATGTATTGTCACTTCATTTTTAAACTCAAGAAATAAAAGTGCTCAGCTTCCAGGTGATAATCTCAATAGTGATTAATAAAAATAATCAAATGCTTAAAAATTAAGAGATACTTCCATTTTTTTCTTATTTTCAAGACATCTAGAAAGAAAGAGCTTACTACTTAGGGCTGTGAGAGAAACTTCTGATTAAATCTTACACTTTAAAAACTAATTAGGAAGTTACAGAGAGATAGCAAAAGCCGCTTTAATGTTAAACAGAAACAATTCTTCTGCAGAAATTCATCAAGTTTTGTTTTTAGAAAACACTTCCAGAGATGCTGTTTGAAGTACGCCATCATAGAAACATAAGTGAAAAATATAGCTCGACACATAGACATTCTCTCAAGAAGAGCCTCTTTAAACAGAAAAAAAATTGCAAATGCTTTTAAGACTCCTTTAAATCCAGTTACTTCCTTGGTATAGAAACACATGATTTCCTGAACAAAACCAACTTAAACACTTTTGGTATTTTAAATACAGGATAGCAATTACTGTTGCTACTTCAAGGGTTGTTTTTTTTCTTTTAATGTAACATATTGTTAATGCTGTTACTTTTTAACAAGTCACCTTTTCAGATCCTCTGGCTTTCCCCATCCTCTGATGAAAAGTTTAGTGAGGAGAAGCTTTCGGTACAAGACATCTAATTTACTTACACCCATTAGCAGCACACTGTCATCTGGGAAAAAGCAGAGGTAAAAACAAGGCAGTTAAAGGGGTTGTCAACATGAGTAGCAAATTCATTGATTGTAACACAAAGTAGTTCCTTATTCTGGTTTCTGCATTAAGGAAAAGCCATCTAATGTATTCCAAGAAAGTTAACCTTGATATTCAGGTCAACTCTATTGGTTTTGAACAAAATATAAAGGCAGTTTACACGACCTGTAGGAATTTAAAAAGCTAATTATAACCAGATATTCATTAAAACACTGATGACAAGCCAACTGAAGAAGCACATCAGGACATAGAACTACATCTTTAACCAGTCCTAACTGTACTTTACCAGAAGTGATAAAACAAAGAGTGGCACTGATCTCTGTCCTCTCAATAGAGATACGATGGCAAAACTGTTCAGTCAATGTGGGCTGTCATAAACACATCTCAGAATGAAAGCCTGAAACAATGTTTGGGGTTGAACAACTAGAAGACTTCATCTCTGCACCTTCTGAATGGAAAGAAGGAGAGAAAGAAAGAAGTAGAGAGAGAGAAGGAAAGAGCAAAGAAAGGAGAGAGAGAATGTAGTTCCAGGCACTGTTTTTGCCTTCACTGGTGTTTTAAACATATATCCTCATCCTTACTTTATCCATTCCTTTCCAGTTTCACCAGTTCTTACAGTTTTCAAAGCAATGCTCCTCCCGCTCCCTTCAGGGAAGAAATCACACCCTCAGAATCCTTGCCAGGATCATTTATCTTTCAACAAATACACCAGCCCATGTAGAGCTAAACCTAAAGAGATTTTAGGTAAGCTGAGTATTATTTTCAAAGCAATACTTACTGAAGTGAACAGGGAGCCACTGCTGAGCTCTTCCAATGAGGAAGGAAAAAAACCCAAACCTAACACAGTTAAAATGGAGAATTTAAATCTGGTTTCTTGGTCAGCAGGATACAGGTTGCTCAATTAAAAATAAAGGTCCAGGATCTGTGTACACCTAAGAAAACAACAGATTTAACAATTAAAGACTTGGTTAGTAAGTTCATTTCAGGCATTTTCTCATATTTCCAGATCCCTCCATACAAAAGGTACTCAATAATTTCATCACACTCCAAAATAGTGTAATTTAATTTAAGGGTTTTTTAAAAATTTTATTTCCATCCAAAAGCATTTATTCTGCCACACTCCAATACGGTCACTTTTTAAAATAAACTGGTTTGACTACCACAAGTTAAAATTGTGGTCAGAGAAACAAAAACATTCCTCTGCACTTCTAGAAAGCCAATATTTAAGAAACAATATACAGAAAAAAAAGAGAACTATTTAACACTTTTAATTACTATCAAACCAGAAATTATAGACAATTTAAGGTACTCGAATATTAGAACAAACATCCTAGAAAGCCACAATGGCTCTAGGATGGTTCAACCACTAGAGGGTAAAAATAAATACATGAGCAGAAAGTCATAGTGGGGACCTTTTGTTTTAAAAACATGAAGATGTAGATTTTGCTTGGAGTCCAAAGTCTGGCCTGACAAGTTCTCTGCTGCACCAAGAGAGTGACAAAACATCTTTCTAGGCAAGTACATTATATTTATATGTAATATTGATTGAGGCAAAAGCATTATCTCATTGTCTCTTCTGCTTCATTGATGGAATGGAGACTCTGAAGTAACTCGGGATATTTCAATTAATCAGAATCAAGATAAAAGCACTACTGGAAAGAGTACAGGAAACACTACAACAAGCAATTCCTAGTATGTGAAGTATGCTGCATAGAACTTCTCAGAAATATCACTGAGATAAAAAATTTGGGAGGATGGCCACTATTGTATCTCTGTAAAAAAAGGGCAGGACATGCTTCAGTCACTGCCCATCCATGCCTACATGGAAAGACAATTACAAACATTTTTACTGTCCAGGAAAGGCAAATCCAGCTGCTGGAGGCTGAAGTTTTATAACTTCACATTAACGGGAGTATTTCAGCAGTGAGGATTTGAAATGAAAATGGAAGAATCAGCAAAGGTTGTTTCAGAACGAGACTTGATTTCCTCCACTTGACAGTACACATGCCACATCCCGATCCCTCTGTGAGACAGGTCAGCTGGAAGCAGTGACCTGAAAAAGATGCTGTAGAGTTGTGTGGCCCAAGAGACAGGATCTGTGTTATGAATCTTGAATGAATATATTGTTAACTCGGAAACCTTTACATAATCGTGAGCTGTGAATGGAAACTGCAGCAGATACAAAAGCACACTAAGAAGAAACATAGAAACATACACGAAAATTCAACCAAAATCCAACACATAGAAGGTCAGCTATCGCTTTTTATCCAGTGCAACCAGCTTCAGTTACAAGAAAAACATCCCTGGAAAGTGCATGAGGACTTCACTCAAGGCCCACAGTGTAGTTTCTATTCTATACATGGATGTGAAAAGGCTCCCCCCCCAGCAGCCAACCTGAAAAAACCACGGAGGCTCTATTTTAGAAGGCGGAGTTGTCAACTTCTCTACCTTTCTTCTCTGTTTAAAAAACCTCTTACAATTAACGCCAGATCCGTTTCTGATAGAAGAAATGACTGCTTAAAAATCAAAGAAATCACGAAGAAGTCACGGCACGGCAGACACAAGCCCCACAATAACTCCACACAACGGGACGGACACAGAGGAGCCTAAGGATAAACAACGGGGCCTAAAGCAGGGTGCGAGCAGCTCCCTGCAAGCCCGACCCGAGCACTCAGAGGGGGCAGGCAGGACCCCTCGAGCCCAAATCTCTGCAATTCCCCCCTCCAAGCCCGCCCGGGCGGAACCCGGCGTTGCCCCAGCGCCGGCGGGAAGGGGCAGCGGGAGGCACGACACGGACGCCGCGGCCCCTCCGCCCCCCTCAGCTCCCCGAGCCCGCCCCCGGGGCCGGGCAATGCCGTGAGCAGGAGCCGCGGCAGCTCCTGCCCTCAGTGCGAGCCGCTCTGGCACCGCCACTGCCGCTCCCTGGGCGGGGGGAACGGGGACCTCTCCAGCCCGGCCCGGCCCAGCCCGGCCCGGCCCACGAAGGTCACTCGCTGCTCACCCGAAGCGCTGCCGGTGCTGAGGCACCACATGGGAGGGCGGGAGCGGGAAGCGGAGGAAGAAGAGGAGGAGGAG
>VXBT01010826.1:174545-197838 GCA_013400235.1 Oriolus oriolus
GCTCCGCTCCTGAGGCGCGTCTCGAAGGGCAGGAGCCTCTGCTGGGGTCCGCAGAGGCGGCGGCGGATGAGGACGAGGAGGAGGAGAGCAGGTAGGGGCTGGTTCCGCTCTGAGGCGGCACGTCACCGCCGCGGGTGACCCGAGGAGCCGCCCATGGGTGCCGGGTCCTTCCCCGCCCCGCACGGGGAGCCCGAGCCTGGCGGCGCTGCCCGGCCGGAGGTCCCGGCCCGAGCCGCCGTCCCCAGGGCTCCGGAGCCCGGAGCCCGTGTCTCGGACCGTCCCGGGCCCGGCTGCGGGAGCGGGCCGGGGGCTGCTTCCCTCTGTAGGAAATCACAAACCCACTCGCTTGGGAAGTTCCTAAAGGGCGCCAAACGGGATTAATGTGGGACAGAAGTCTGGGTGTTTAATAGCAGCCTTCATGTGTGGGCAGCAGTTCGTCATTTGGGGGTGTTCTCCCCTTCTGACAGCAAAACAAGTGTCCTGAACTTAAAATCGCAGATTTCCCTAAGTCTAGGTATGACTTATATAAACAGTGTTTATAAACTATGTTTAGGCATCTGTATATCTATAACCTGAGTCTGCATCATTTGAATATAGTTTACTTTGTAACTTTGTAGCTTCTATTTTTTTTCCCCAGCCTTTTCAATCTACGGCAGTATCTTTTACACACAACTTTTACGTTGTATATTGTTATTTTCTCATCATAAGAACAGACTGGCTGTAGCTTTTAGTCGAATCAATAGTTTGTGGTTCTTTTAAGGTTACAGTTGTGAGGAAATATCTGGGATTTTATGGTTTAACACACAATTTTTAAAGCTTTTATATGATGTGTGATGCTCCAAAGTGTCTGTACAAAGAGTTTGCAGAATTGAAGACCTCCTTAAATCAAGATCTCTCTGTGTAACATTTGGTGTGTGATAGCATTTCTGTTATTTTGTTTGATTTGTCAATCTAGTATTTTTTCAGCGAAAAATAAATTCTTTATAGTCTTTGCTGAGTGGAAATCCACTCCTGCTTAACAAGTTACACAACTGTATTGAGAGGTTTGTGAAAAATGTTTTCAGTGTCATGTGGGAGCGACTAGAAGAGGATCAGATAATGTTTTCTTTCTCTCTCTTGCTTTTTGGTTTAACAACAGGGATGTTGTGGAAACACAGGAACATTATAAGAGCAGATGGCGATCCATCTGGATCATGTACCTGACAATGTTTCTCAGTAGTGTAGGTGAGTCAACACATGTGGAATTCAATGTCATTTGTTTAATGAATATACTTTGGTTTGAAAATTACAGGGTTTTCTAGGTTTCAACTACAGGGCTTCTTTAATGCTACTCTTCTGACCTCAAAAAAGGTGCATTTTTAAATTCTTCAGTAGAGAATATATGACTAGCAAATCAAACAGAAAGTTACATCTAATGAGATAAGTAATAAAACTGGTTTTACACAAAATGACATGTTGCATAACTCTGTGGTTTATGACTCCTTAATAGTTTGGTAGTGGCAAAAGGTAGTGGCAAGGTGAGGTTATTGCTCAGAACTGAACAAAACAGAGGTCACACTTTTATCATCCAAAGTGAATCCTTTAGGGAACGAAAGCAGAAATGATGTGGAGCTCTTAAGAGGTAAGGTCTTTATGGGAATGTATGGTATTTCAAAATATGTATCAAAACTTGGTTTCTCCTACTGGACTTTACATCTCCATTGCAGAACAGACTGAAATTTTATGCCTAAATAATTCTCCCCAGAAACAAGGATTCTGTTGATTTTTGATCTGTGATGATTTTCTGTGGGCCTAGAAATTATCTTGAAGTTGATGGGATACTTCAGCAACTCTTTTTTTTTTTTAAATGACTTAAAATTTGTTTGACTAATGAATACAGATATGTCAGTATATCAAGAAGTTCTTTTTACTTTGGAGACCCTGTTGTCTTTCCATTTGGAGGACAACATAGGAGTTTTTTTGTTTAGTGTGTATGCACCTATAAAATGATCTTTTAAAAATAATTCCTCCTGATAGGAGGAATTACCACTCCTTAAAAAAGGCAGGAAATGCATAGGTTTTTTTCAGTTGGCAGATTGATGCACAGGTTTAGACTATAGTAGACTTAGAGGCAAAAGAATGAACTTGTACTAACTGTTTCAGGAAAGAAAATTACTGATAAAAATGGCAAATAAAATAACTTCTGTTTTTACTGTGTCACAGGTTTCTCAATTGTAATTATGTCAGTGTGGCCGTATCTCCAAAAGGTTTGTAAATACATTTGTTTTGTAATTAGTAAGAACAGAAAACTCCTGCTCAGAAAGCAGGTAATACAAAACTCAGCTTTTTATGTAGAAAAAGAAAAAGTAAAGGGAAGTGTGTGGCTTTAAGAGACTTCTATTCAGCCATCCACTTAGACAGCTTTTATTATTTCTTGCAAAATCTGTCAGGTTTTTTCCTGAATTGATCAAAGTACATCCTAATCCAGAAATGTTTGGTTTTCCAATATAGTGATTTCTTGGACAGCTAATCAATAGAAATCTTGTTATTGAAATGTAATACACAAGACTTGTCTGCATTTTGGCAAAAAAAAAAAAAAAAAAGAGGAAACTGGAGGTAGAAGTTGCTCTGTGGATATCACATTGTTGCACATAGAACTTGATATTTGTAATAGGGTATTGCCATTGTTCTTGTATAGTGATTTTAGTTTCTTTGGGGGTTTTTCACCTCTTAGTTGCAATCTTAAAAGCAGCATAAAAGTCTCTAAAACTTTAATTTAATCCGCACCAGGATTTTACTGCCCCTGGAGCTGTAGAAGGCAGTTTCAAATGCAAATTTGGAAGGACATACCCTGGGCAGGGACCTAGAGGTATCATTGAAAGTAAGGCTGGTGCTGAATTCTTGCAGGAGAAAATAAAATGCATTACCAACCTTGTAAATCAGGAGAGATTCAGGCATGTGCAGAGACAATGGAAGTGACTCCTTGCTCCTGGCATGGAAAGTGCCTGCTACTGCATCTTTTCTCTCTCTCTAGCCCAGAACATCAACAATGCTGTACACAAACTCTTGGAGTTTGCTGCAAGTGAGCCATTCCCAGGCTTGGAAGCAAAGCAGATTTTATTGGTTTGGTGCATTGCTGGAGAGAGTGAGCCAAAGTTTATTACCTTAGACAAAGCATTACAGTACAGAGTCCTTGGAATCCCAGGTACTAATTCTAAAAGGGTGTTACTGGTGATATAAAACACTCCAATGCTTTACCCACAGAACTGATTCATGTGTTCCTGCAGATTGATCCGACAGCAGATGCGAGTTTCTTGGGCTGGATTATAGCTTCATACAGCATTGGCCAAATGGTTGCCTCTCCCCTGTTTGGCCTCTGGTCCAACTACAGGCCCAGGAGAGAGCCTCTGGTCATTTCCACTGCTATTTCAGTAGCTGCAAATTGTCTCTATGCCTATGTCCACGTGCCCCATTCGCACAACAAGTACTACATGCTGACTGCACGTGCTCTCGTGGGATTTGGAGCAGGTAACCACAGCAGAATTTACATTTCTGAAAATTACTACATTCTGTGTCTCATATAAGATGGTTAACATTATGTTTTAGTACCAGATTTACCATTATGTGAATGATAATATTTAACAAAGCAAAGAGTTGGCCCGTAGTGGTTTGTCACAAAATTGTGTAATTGTGCTGTTGTGTAAAAATACTAGAGGGAGTGCTGGGTTTTATTTTCTTGCAAAATAAGAAACACACCCTTAAAATAAATGTCACTCAACAGTTTAACAATGTGTCTTGATATTTACATGGACACTTGCTTGGTTTTGGGTTTTTTTTGAAGGAAATGTGGCTGTAGTTCGATCATATATTGCGGGTGCCACTTCTCTGACGGAAAGAACGAGTGCCATGGCCAATACCAGTGCCTGCCAAGCTGTTGGCTTCATATTAGGGCCAGGTAAAGCATATCTTCCTTCATCACTTCTCTTATTAGGTTGAAATTGGGTCATGGAAGTAGGAGCCCTCAGCAGCTGTATGTAGCGGATTTTAAGGCATAGTTTGTCAATGATATCACAAGTGAATAAATGGGATCCACTCATCTGTACTTCTGTAAGCCAATATAAATGAAACATTCTTGTCCAATTGCTCTGCATCAATTTAAAGTTTAATTTAAACCCCCCTACTGCATCTTTTCTCTCTAGTTTGCCCTTAGCACGAGGGATAATCCAGTCCCAGGACCAAGGTTTTCCATGTAGGAGCAAGAGGAAAAAAGTAAATCATCTGTCTGCCAAGAAAATTAACCAGTGGTACATTCAGAATTCAGTTCTCTAAGTGTCATGATGTTATTTATACACTGTATTTGTGCCTAACCAAGTAGTTTTCTGGCTAGCTGAGATCCCACTAGTATCCATTTTGTTTGTTTAGAGTAGGATTCTCAAAGTGTAAAAGGTTTGACAGGTATAATACTTAAATTTTAATTGCCAAAGTCTAGTTGGCAGTTAGAATAACTTTGCTTATCCGGTTTTTATGCTCTACATATGTTCTAATATTTTCTTAATGATTCTCAAAATTTTCACAGTACATTGATGTTTTTAAGTTTTTCAGACATGTTTTACACTTATTGGAGAAGAAGGAGTAACGTGGAAATTCCTTTGTCTTCAGCTGAACATGTACACGGCACCAGTTTTATTTGGAGCTCTCTTAGGAGTGATTAATATTATTCTCATCTTTGCCATATTCAGGTAATCAAGTAAAAAAACAAAATTAAATATCCTACCTTGTTCTTGTGGGTGATTCGTAGCAAACAATACACTGCTCAGCAGGAGGGGTAATAAACCTGAAATCTAGAGTGCTAAAACTGTAAGTTGTTATTTATTTTTTCATTGTTTCTACCTAATTTAATACTTGTATTTTTATTATGTTTATAAATGAATCTTGGCGATATTGTGATTAGAATGTAACCTGATTTAAAAAGTTAAAGGTGTGAGACTATTAGCCTTGATACAGTTTTACTGTTGGTGGTTGCTGCCCATGTTTTTTCTCTCAGGAGGAATAAGGTTGGCTTGTCTGTAGGGATCTCATCTCAGGATGGATTTTTATTCGTTATCCCATTGGTGCAGATGCATCTGGATATGTGATACTATCCCACTAGAATATTTCCTTTCTTGAATAGGATGGTATTCTGGGACTGCAGTCAGATGTGAGCTTGGTAGATGATGTTTAAAGGAGCTGTGAATAATTATCATATAGATGATACCATTTACAATTATTTTAACAGAAACTTGACTCAATAGTAGATCAAATAAATATGTTTATTAATGAAAAAATGTTCTGAATTTCTAGGGAGCACCGCGTGGATGACATGGGACGGCAGTGCAAAAGTATCAATTCTGATGGAGAAGGTACCAGTGTCGCCTTGAAAACTTACTCTGTGATTCTGATTTTGAAGTACTCTCTTATTACATAGAAGCATTTAGAAGTATTCTAAAGTCTGATGCACTGGGAAGTTGATGTGGAAAATAGGCTACATCTGTCCCTAGCTGGTCCAGAAATTGCTTCATTTGTCATATTGTGTCCATAGTGCTGTCTGGTAGCAAAGAAAAAAAAATAAGATTTGTATGGATCCTTCCATACTTTGATCCTGAGAATTCTGCTGTGTAATTTTGGCCTTTCAAGAGAATGTTTTGGTTTCCATTGTTAAGATATTTAAAGAAATTTGCTTATTTTGCTGTCACTCAGGACTCATTGGGAAAACAGCTGGTGTAATCAATCAGTTTGGGAATAATTTTCTCTAATTGTCAGTGGAATTGAAATTTCAACAATTCCATTTTGATTTAAAAACTTCATACTTTGATTCTCAAAGTAGAACTGCTTAGCTGCCCACCAACTTGCATGCTAAATACTTTAGAAGACTAAAGGAGTCATTACTGTTTGTAATTTGTGATGGTGTAAGAAAAAGCTCAAGTGTGCAGTTCTGCTAATTCTTTTGTGTTGCTGCAGGAAGTGATGTTCTGGATCAGAACACAGAAGGAAGCATTGACCACGTTGCTGTGGTAGCACTCAATGTTCTCTTCTTTGTCATCTTGTTTGTGTTTGCTGTCTTTGAAACGTAAGTTTGTCTGTTTTCTCTCAAAATACTCAGACATGTAAGTTAGTTAGGTTGGGGGTGCATGTAGAGGCTTTTCTGTTCCACTCATCTTCCTAGCTTCATAAGTAGAAGTCCAAAACCGTAGGCAATCAAGTTGATGTGTACTGATACAGAGTAGTGAATTAAAGGTCAGTAATAACTAAAAATCTGTACAGTTTGTGGTATAGGAAACATTATTGTAAAAGCTTTTGAATGGAGGCAAACCCATATCCTCAATTTTTTGAATGTTCAAAAAAAAGCAGCTTAATTTGGGCTACCTAAAATCTTCAGAGAAAGCATGTTTTCAGTTGAGTATCTTGTTCTTTATTTTTTATTTCACTTTTGTATGATCTCTTAGTATGATTCTGATTAGCTCCAAAAGCTTCAGTGTGTCTCTTATTTCAGTAATGATTAAAACAATTGTTTGATGGAGTTAATGCAATTTTATTCTTAAACACACTGTTTTGTATGAGGGGAGTTTTTTAGCCTAAAGAGATATGTTATGCACTCCCAGATTTCTGTGTGTAAGAAAATAAGTAACACATGACAACATTATCTCAGGCTGAAGTGTACTTCTTTCTTTTAACTGATAAAATACTTTGAGGATATAAGATTTATTCTGCAAGTTTTTTGAGCTCTAATGTAGCTAAAATTTGTTTTACAATATGGCTCTGTCATAATTGCATTATTTTTAGAAAACTGAGGTTTTAAAGACTGCTTGGTTGCTAAAACTGAAACAGTATTAAAAGTTTATTATTTTTGTTCTCACAGGGTCTGATTTTTTTTCTGTCTCTATTACCCTGGCTTGGCTTTAATTCCATCTGAACTATTAGAAATAGATTAATGATGCTTCAGAGTATGGCTGGTGCTGTGCATTGATGTTTGGGACAATACATGTATGGATACTAATGTAGAGAAGCAGCTTTTTATGATTACTGTATTTTTGTTCTGTCATTTCAGTATAGCTACTCCATTGACGATGGACATGTATTCCTGGACCAGGAAAGAAGCTGTTTTTTATAATGGAATAATCCTTAGTGTGATAGGCATTGAATCAGTTGTTGTTTTCATGGTGGTTAAAACACTATCAAAAAAGTAAGTTTTTGAGATTTTGTTACTTATGTTGGCTAAGTGTGAAAAGTTTTATGGCAAGGTCAAATCTGTGTTAGTCAAGTCTTTTACCTGGTAATGAATCTGGGTTTACTATGACAATGAAATACCTCCAATTTTGGCACAGCCTTGATGCTGTGGTTGTTCTTTATTCTGTTAACATAACCCCCATATTTGACTGTCTTTTACCCTTGAATCACAAGAAAAGCAGGTTTTTAGTTACTGTAATTTTGTCACTTTTTTTGCTGGTGTTTTGGTCAGATATAATTTCCACAAACTAATGGGCTATGTCATTAGCAGCCACATAAATTTTACATTATTAAATGATACATTTAATTGCAATTTCATTGTTTGGTAGGACTGGTGAGCGTGCCATACTCCATGCAGGCTTACTGACTGTCTTGATTGGATTCTTTATCTTACTGCCTTGGGGGAAGAAACTACCAAATATCCAGTGGCAAGGTATAGTTCAAGTCATACTGAACCACCTTTGTAGTGTTCTTTTGAAAGCCTTTTGTTGCACTTCTGTTCTTAATGATATGACTAACTTATTTTACAGAAATAAAGAACAACTCCATTCCCAGAACAGCCCCCACTGAAATGTTAATGCCTTTCTGGAGTTTGCAAGAGATGCAGCTGCCATCCAACCACACAGCAGAACCTGTGGGCTGCCCTGTCACACAGTCCTGGTGCCTGAACACTCCCGTGATCTACCTGGCCCAGTACATCAGCTCTGATGTGCTCATAGGGTTGGGCTATCCCGTTTGTAATGTCATGTCCTACACTTTGTACTCAAAAGTCCTAGGACCAAAGCCCCAGGTGAGCATGATCCCTAAATGGTTTATTTCATTTGCTCTGCAAGACTTGCACTGTCTTGATTAAAATGAGGGACCTAGTTAAAAATTTCTTTTGTCATCAGCAAAATAATAGTGTGTTTTAAGCAGGGCAAAACTTTGCAGGAGCTCCAATCTTTTTTCAAATCCAAGGCAAATCTCTAGGAGAATTAGGAAACAAGGCTTGTGCTATTTATGCAGATCTTACAATGTGAAAATGTCATGACTGTTCTGGCAGAGTCCTTTTTGTAACTACCAATTATATATTTGGAATACCAGTATGGAATAATGTTCCTCTTACTAAGTTTATTGTATAAAGACTACAAATGCTACTATACCCCCAGTATTGGCATGTTTTAGTAGTGAAACACTATAGCAAACTTATATTATTGCTTAACAAACAATTTTATTGTCCTTTTCCCCATTTTTTTCATGTTATATGTTGGTGAAAGAGACTTAATGCTTTGAGCCACAATGCATGTTGTTAGAAAGCAGTAGAGTACCTATGAGTGGAGCCTTGGAACTAATGCTTAGAGAGGCTGAGCAGTTCTCTTGGAAACAAAGTAATCAGTGTCTTAATGAGTTAAGAAAGATAAGTGGTTGTTTAAATACTTATAAGTTTTCTAGTTAGGCTAATGGGTTGGAATTAATGGCAAGCTAAATAATTCCTGTATCACTTACATAAGCTTTTGATCTGCTGCAGGGTGTCTACATGGGATGGTTGACTGCCTCTGGAAGTGGAGCACGAATCCTTGGGCCTGTTTTTGTGAGCCAAATCTACACTCACCTGGGGCCACGCTGGGCATTCAGCTTGATCTGTGGAGTAGTTGTAGCTTCTCTCTTACTCTTGGAGATAGTATACAAGAGATTAATTGCATTTTCTGTCAGATATGGGAGGATGCAGGAAGAGAATTGTTAAATATGTATTTAAAAAAAAAAAAGAACAGTAAAATCAAGCAGAAGTAATGCTTAGTTTATTACTGCTTTTTAAGGAGGAGTACCTAACCACTGACCTTGTTGGCTGTGTGCTAACAACTGTACACCTGTACTTACACATTGACAGAACAGTTAACTTGGTCATACCCTAATACCTGGTCACCCCTGCTGCAGTTGGCTTTTGTGTTCTGCTTTTCCAGCGGCAGAGGAAGGAACGTGATGGGTTAGAGCAATACAATGGCACATTTGAAGTGCGTACAGTTTAAATGATGCACATGTGCACTGAATGCAGCTGTGAAGGTCACAGGTTACGTGCATCCTTTCCAGAAAGAAGAAACATTATCTTGATTCTGTGAATCAGGATTAGTAACTCTTGCAACTACAAGATTAGTTGAGCTGCATGCACTTTGTACGGAGATACCACTACTTGAGCAAACTTTCTGATGTTGGGTTTGTTGGCTTGTAAGCACTGGTTAATACAGACCACCTGGTTCTGGAACCTGTTACATCTCCTCCAGGATTTCAAATGACAGGTGACAGAAACATAGAGGAAGGTAGGTGCCCTCCACACAGGTAGTTGGTGTGGGATTTGGGTCTTTAAGTTGATGAAGAGCTGTTGAAAATCAGTCTCAGCAGCTGTTACTTGAACTACAGTGAACCATATGTGCAATTTTTCCTCTACTGTTTTGCTGAATGCCTTTTTGTAGCAAGAAAGAGAACCTGCAGAGTTGAAATATTCTTAACTACAAGAAAAATGTCTAAGCATGGTAGTTTACACTTTTGTCCTTGGTGAGAATGAATGCACTGTACTGAGCGGTGGTGGTAATTAAGTGAAAGGAGAAAACTGGCTCCTGGGCATTCACTATTATCTGCAGACTTCTATTTTTTCTGATATTAGGGTACAAGAAGCAGCAATTTACACTGTTTTAGTCATTCAGACTTTATTTAAAAAAATGAGACTGTAATTTTCCTTCATAATGGGGCCTAAGCTCATCTGTACAGGTTTGTTTAGCTGTTTTAGTGCTACTGGGAAAAAATCCTCTGGAATAACTCCAGTATGAGAGTTGTGGCTGCTGTTTAATGTCCTTACTATTTGATGCTTACTGAATTTAATAAATGTAATTATGTATTCCTATGTAGTCCATTGCTCAAACACTAAGAGACTACCGAATTAAAAGATGATTTTTTCAATACTGACTGAAGGGGATACGGAAGTTTTATTCCCTCATGGGGTTTCCTGCTACAGAATCACAAAATGTTGTGGAAAAAGGACTTCACTTTTATAAGCTAATTCATAGTCAGTGCTACTTGTATATCTTTCTTGATGTTCCTAGTAGTAAATTCTTTATTTGCAAGCTATTTCCTTGATTTGGACATGCAAAAGCAATTGAAGTTCTGTCTTTTAAACAGTAGCTGAATAAGGAGAACTGGCTTGAATCAGTTAAGTTTCACCTCCTCTGAAACTCTTCATCCTCCCCTCTCCAACACTGTTTTGAGATCTTTTCCTGCCTAACAAGGAAGTCATACAGTATTTAAGTACAGCCGCAAGCACCATCAGGAGTGTTAGCACACTTGAAGCAAAATGCTAAGGAGAATAGCTACTGTTAATGCTACTTCAGTTGCTGTAAGTATTACTCAAAACAAGGTAAAACTACCTACAGTTATTAATTCCTACCCTTTAACCATCACTTGACCATGAAACAAATAAATAGATCCAGACAATTACCACTGCATTTATTTTTTTTTGTATAACATGCTTGTGCAGGGAAGTTTTAAGCTGCTGCTACAAAAAATAAAAACAGTTATAAAACATATACATATTTACATATATTACTTGTAAGACATAAAAATATAAGTTATTTACAGATACAAATACTCGAACAGAACAGATGCATTTTCCTTGATTGTTGGCACTGAGTAAGCAGTGGAGTAAGAGAAAAAATACAGCAGATTCATATTATTTCCAAAGACTTAATGCAGTCAGGAACTAAATTGCTTGAAGTTTTGCTTGAGCGAGTATATCCATCACTTTAATGAAAAGTATGTTTTGTATGATACTTCACACACAATTTGCTACACATAAACAGAGCAACCCTCCCCTTCCTAACTTTTTACCAGATCTTGGAAGAATTTCTGCATAAGCTGAGTAAGATCAGTCACTTTACTGGGAAGTCAGTGAGTGAGTTTATTAAGCTTTAGTGCTGTGACACCCGGTTTTCTTTAATCAGTGAGGACCAGTTGGATTGGTAAACATTACAAGAATAGAAGACAGACAGTGCAGCTTCTCTTTGATGTATTCTGGCAACTTATCGTCTTCTCCATATCTAGAGAGGCAAAGTAGCATAGAAAAATTAAGATGCTTAAATAATTTGTTTTATTTCATGACAATATAGGTATTTCAAAACATTACTTTTCTCACCCTCCCCGTTTTTAATACTATGCATGAATAGTGGCTGTACTCTGGAGACCGAGTAGATGCATGCCCAGCTTGTTTTATTCATTTGTTATCCAGAGTTCAGTCACAGCTATGGGTGCTTCTCTTTATTTATTAATCTTACATAAGCTAATCAACTATGAAGTGATAGCAAAGCTAAGGTTTAATATTTACAAACCAAAATCAGTAGTGGCTATGAAGTTACCTGATGTACAACAGCCTTGCACTGAGTTACCTGGACTGTTTTTATGGCAGGAACAGACTCACCTGGTTGTCTGGCCATCTGGAGAAGTGTAAGTGATGGAAGAGACACCTGCTTGGGCTACCAGCTGGGATCCATCATTGAACTGAACCCATACTGCTCCACTGGTCAGCTGATGAGAGAAGTTATGTTATGGTTTGAGCATAAGAAATACAAAATTACAAACCTAGAAGTTTTCTAATAATGAAAGTTTTTCAAAGTTGCTGAAGGGACTCAGGTATTTCAGTCAGTATATTAAAGATAAAGATTGCGTGGATATTCCTTTGGAGGAAGTAGTCTCATGCAGACTTCCTCAGGTTTCAGATTCTTGGCTTTAGTTATCTTTGTCAATGTCAGATAAATAAAGAACCACCTTTAGCTTAACCACTCCTAAAGAATATTTATAAAGGGCCAAACACTAAAAAGAGGCCCATTTGTGAGAGTTCACAGTTGTACACAATTTAGCTAAAGATAACTTTTTCTGTTGGGACAGGAGGCTTACTTTATCTGGGTTGCTAAGAACAATTTTTTAAACCTAAAGCTTATCCAACAGAAAAGCAGAGGGAAAATGGCTTTGCAAGGAAACAGCTTTTCCTGTTGTAGAGGAAGATGCATTTCTCTTGTACAAATCTGGTACATAGCTATTAATTTGTCATGACACCTTTGCATCTAAAATAGTGAACAGAGAAGTTTCACATTTTCAGTTTTTTACTAGAGTCAAATTTAAATGACAAGACACTGAAATAGGCAACAATAGCCACAGGAAAATTGTGGTAACTGAGATACTGAACTATTATTTTCGTTTCTTCTACTTATGTAGTTCACCATGGTATTTATCTAAGTCACTTATTTAAAAGTACCTTTCCACATACAGATTTTAGATTTAAACTGTAGTGCACAAATGAATGATTCCTCACAAACCAAGTTTAAAGTTAATGTAAAGTTAATGACTTAAAAATACATATCTCAAATTTAATAGGAAAAAAGAATAAACATGCCTCCTTTATTAATTTCTCACCTGAGAAGCCCAGCCAACATTTTTCACAAAAACAGATTTGACAAGTTGTGCTGAATTTGGACTGCATTCCGTTTGATGAACAGAGGAGCATGTCTTTTCAACAGTGTTAGTCAGAAATGTAGGTTTTTCATAGGACACCACCTAAAACCCAGAGATGCACAGAATTAACAGCCTTGGCATTAATCCTCCTGATAAGGTACCAGCTGTAGTGGTCAATTGCCACCTGTTCATGTATACAGACATATTTAGCCTCTATGCTTCATTTAACAGCATTACACAGGGACAACCCTACAGGGACACAACCTTTTGTTGTCAGGTTCACTTCAGTCAGGTGGAAATGGTCAGATTCTGTACTAGGGACACGAGCTACACAAGCAAACAGACATGCAGATCCAACAAATGTAGACTGATCTACATTCAACGAAGTTCACAATACAGTGTACCAAGACCCCAGTATAATCCAGTCAGCTGAGGAAGTTTTATCAGGAACCAAAGCCTGGTGGGCCTTTTAAACAAACCAAATGAAATTGCTCACAAAGCCTTAGTGGCTTTTTTTATATACACACTAACACTTGATTATTTCAGAACAACAACCTCAAGTGCCAATAACCTTAGGGATACCATTTGTTATACAGCACTGAGAGCACATCAGAGCTCTCAAATTGAAGACTGTGCTGTCTAACACAAATAAGCAATTTTCAAACTCTGTTCCCAGGAGGTATTTATGATAAAGTTTTGTAGTATTCTGATTTTTTCAGATGATCTTAAATCCAGATATCAAGTTAGTTGAAATCAAAGTTAACATTTATAGTCAATATGCTCACAAATGGCTAACAAAAGCCTATGTCCATACAAATGTAATTCAATTAGTTGAAGTAAAACTAAAGCAATATGGGAGAGTAGTCTTCATGGTATGTCCTTGTGTACTTACAGGAGCACAGTTTGGAGTCTGAACTGGAGTAGAACTGGCAGCTTTATTTCTATCCAATGCCACAACTTCTTTTGAATAGCTTGTCTTGTCCAGCAGTGGAGGTGCTACAGCCTGTGGTGACTCAGTATTACCAGGTTTTCTGGAAAAATAGTGAGAAAAACTGGGAAAAAGTTTGTCCAAAAGGGACTAAAGAAACAAGTGAGGAGACTTAGCTCTTCTTTCATTTTACCATGGACCACCCAAAGCAGCTGATGGCAGAAGTCTTCTGCAGAACTGTTTTTCAGTTCAAATACTTAAGTATTCATTGAATATTCAATAAATACATAAATATTCAAAGACATCAGTATTTTGAAATGAAAGATATTACCTTCCAACAATTATTGGAAAAAATGGAACACTTCCACTCCTTTTTTCTTCTTCCAAAACAGCAGATTCCAGTGCAAGGCATATACGATGTCCCTGAAATGAGAAGGGGTTTATTGAAGTTTTAAATTGAGAACTGTGTAACTATTTCATACATGTTTAGTGTGGCAGGTGAGCCCACACAAGGAAATTGCAATGGTACTGAATTTTTCAAGTTGTATAAAGCAGCTTCATCTGTTGTGTTTAATCCTTTCACCAGACAGGCAAACCTGCTTTACACAACAGTGAGAATTTCCTCTCAATCTTGATTGTGAGGCATTTTAACTGTTACCTCTCCATTGATATTGCTCTTCCAAAAACCACCATCCTCCCTCCTTAATAGTGTAATCAAAAACAAGAAAAGCAACACTGGAAGCCCATTTGTGAAATGGAAGCTGAATTTTCAGGAAGCTGCTTTGCACTGGAAAAAGTCTGTGTAAAACACCTCACCTCATTTGCATGATCCATATAAGCCTGGATTTCCTTCTTCAACTCTGCTTCGCTTTCTCCTTTCAAAGTGAAGGATTTCCCTGACTTTTCAATCACACGAGTTATTCCAGCTGTCTTATGTATCTTTGCTCCTGCAAGAAAATGTGAACCCTTTCAGTGTGAGCTGTATAAAGTACCAGTTACCCCTGGAAAGCTTGGAGCAGGGACATGCCTTTCACCAAGCAGGTTAACTATCAAAAGTAGATGTAAAGAAGAGCTCATGAATAAAAACAAAGTATAATTTAAGTAACACTTCTGCAACATGTACTTCCTGAAGAAGGTATCAGTAAGGAATTAAAGCATCAACTAATCTACAAGTGCTAGAATAAAGGCAGAGTGGCCAAAAACCTGTTTATAGTGCACTATTTTCTTCAAAGTGGCGTGGTGGTTGTTTAGTGTTAGGCAATATTTTAGTGCAGCTCTAAAATCATGATCTACCTATTTGCATAACCGCAAAAATGAATACATACCATCATAAAAACAAATTTCAACATCTGCAGGAGGTGAATTTTCCATCAGCATGCACTTGGCGTATCTTGTATAGAATGTGACTTTGGGGGTTTTTGTTCTCACCAACTGCA
Organism: Oriolus oriolus; assembly: GCA_013400235.1. Taxonomy (NCBI): domain Eukaryota; kingdom Metazoa; phylum Chordata; class Aves; order Passeriformes; family Corvidae; genus Oriolus; species Oriolus oriolus. The sequence goes on from VXBT01010826.1 coordinate 189,624, forward strand.
CAAACTTAGCTGCATACTGGTATTTTTTCCAGTACTTTTCTAAAAAAGAAAATAAAAAAAACGTTTTTAGAAGTTAGCAAATTAAACACTGTGCAGCAGCTTGAAGAGAAGTAATTTAAATTATGTATTTGATAGCTTAAGGTTGTGAGTAATAAAGTACCTAACAGAAGTATGTTTAAAGAAACTGATTTATTTCCACCAACAGCTCCCAGTATGAATGAGGAAAACATTACAAGATCTTTAATTTTAGTACACTACATTGTAAAGGGGTGACTCCTTAAAGCTTCCATATAAAAGGAATCAAAACCTGTGGATTACACTTTCCTGTGAAATTTCAAAACAGTTTCCAGTTAAACTGTAGTTTGGATCTCATTCTGAGAGGAGTTTTACTTCAGAGTTATCTGAAAAGTAATAACTAAAAGGATAAAGTCACAAGATTCACTTAAAATATCACATTAATCATCATAATTTTAAAATAGATTTCAGGTTACCTGGCAAGTTGTCAAAATTATATGTGCAGATGCCTTCAGGAGGAGCAGGAGGTCGGTCATCAAGAAGGAAACCTCTTCCTTCATTTGGATGATAAACTGCGATCTACAAAAAGGGAACAAAAATTGTGTGTAGTTGCAACTTACTACAGCGTTCTGCACTTCTAACAGGTATGGAAATTAATCACATTTTAATTAATTACTGTGATTTACCACGAAAGCTCTATTCCTCTAAGTAATTATTTAACAGCAACACTTTTTCAGCAATACTTCACCTATTCCAGAAGTCAAATCCAATTTTTCTCTGAAACAATTGCTTGTTCCCTATATTATATGGCTTTATTATGGAGGGGGAAAGTTTATGGCTGTGCATATATAAACATTGGATTTCAAAACAAATAATCACTTAAAAAGAAAAAAACAGCTCTAAATGAACTCTAGGCCCTTTATACAACAGTGAAGAAATCAAAAACATACTCACCACATTTCCATCACAAGATATTCTGAGAACTTCTTTCACAAGTTCCTGCGAACGATGTTCTTTCAGAAACTCCATACACACTTCCCCAGTATCTAGAATGCTCACCTAAAATATATTAAATATACAAGTTAACCAAAAAGACCTTTACTTTCTGCAAAAGGTAAGATTTGACATTTTCCACGAATGCTTGAATAAATGCTTTTCTTTTGCCTTAAAAGCACTTTGAACTTACAAATGCTTCTTACAGTAACTTTTGTTATTAGTGCTATTAAAACAGAGCACTTCAAGATGACTGAAGGATATCAGCCTGGTCACTGAGGGTGTGGCTTCATAAGTGACAAATCAAACACAGACAGGTCTGCTCCATTATGTTTTAAGTATTCTCTATACAAAAACCAAGAGGCATTTTATTAATGTGATTTTAAATTAAATTATTCTAGATTAAGTTTCCTAAAAACATCTGTTTCTAGTTTACCAAGTGATTTTTAAGAGACAGTCACATTGCATTAAATACTTCACTTGTTCCCATTTTAAGAACCGATACTTACAACTGCATTTTTGGTTTTTTGCCTGATGGGTTTCAGCCTGTGAGCAGTGAGAGGGGACACAACACTTCGCAGGGTGGGTTTCTGGTGTGCTGATGCTTCTTGGCCCCAAGTTTGGTTTTGTTCTGGAGTTGACCAAAGACCAGTAGGAGATGGTTGAATTTTCTCGTTTTTGCAGAGAACTCCAGGGATGCATTTCTTTGGGTTTCTCTGGTTTAAAGAATGCGGACAGTCACCAGATGCATCGTGATTCCTTATATCTTTTAACGTGTTCCATGCATTTCTTGGTGCATCCTGCTGCACATCCAGATGGTACTGAAAACCTCCCCGTGCATTACTCTTGCCAGTCAAGTCTGCAGGTGGTCTCAGAGGAACTGAAAGCATCACAAAGAAACATTGTAGATTCAAGGAGTCATAGCCAGAAGGAAAAAATTCTAGTATAGCTTTAAAAGCTTTTCAAGGGATTGTCTTAGAAGGCTTATTTAAGGGAAGAATGGGATTTCGCTAATCCAGAGTCCAAATCATCAGGTGTTTTAGTACCATCAATACCAGTGCTAGCAAAATTCCAGTGCTACTTAAAATAAGCTGTTCCTATATTTTGGTTATGATGGTCTTCAGTTTTTATACATCAAATAATTTTTAAAAAATCATTTATAAATGAAATACTAACATTTCAAATAGATTCTTACACAAGAATTAGTTTAATCTGCTGAAAGACAGCTTATTTACGATTCAGATAACCATCAGTAGCAAGTTTTATGTAAGTTCCAGTTTATCTAACTAGTGTTTTACCATCAACCAGAGGTTTTGGTATTCAAAATGTTAAATGCATACTCCACATCCCTTGTTTTAATTTTAAAATCTTTGTAATTATTTTTTTAAAATCCCTATTTTTATATTTAACCTTCCTACAACTCCTTCCCTAGTTTTGCTATTTAAACCCTTGATCAACTTTCACCTCACCTACATCACTAGTGTGCTCCTTCTGCCATGTGGCTGAACAGTTGAGAAGGGACCAAAAATTAAATAGGATTATTCAGACCATATGTTTGCTGATTCCAATTCCCTGTAGACAGGAAGGGAAGGAGTCCAGTAATATCAAACCAAAAAATGCCAGACTAGATTTGTGGTTTATTTTTATGATTAAATGACATTATCTGTTAATGATGTAACACGATGCACAACAAAGAACACCTCCTTCCCTTCTGTGTCTTTTGTCCTTTCCTCCACCCATCCTTCTGCAGCCTTATTATCTTTCTCATTCACTGAGGTCCCATCTTCTCTTATTTAGTTGTATTTGCCCAACTGAATTAACAGGGCTTTCAAGTCACCTGCTAATATTTTGTCATATACTTACACTTACACAACTGAGTAATTATGTCAGGGTTTAGAATTCTGGTTTCCTTTTTTCTTTTCGTTTGCTAAAATACTAGTAGAAAATAACGAGCTTGTTTTAGGAAACTAAATATTCAAATCCAATGTACAAAGAAACAAAAAAAAATAGAAAATCCCACAGAAACTATTACAGGTCACTACTCTAACTTGAGTACAAAAATGCACAACTGATGAGTAACACACCGTTTGTTTGCATGCTTCCAAGCCACTGCTGCATTGTCTCAGCCTGGGACTTCTGCTCTAACAAACCAACCTGGGGCTTCACTGGGCACAGATAATTTGAGCTACAAAATAAAAGTTACACACGTAATCAAGACTGCATCAAAGACACTTGCACAACAAAAGTTATAATGCTACAGCTGCAGAAACCACAACACTTAGAACATTTAGGAAATGCAGGTGGCATACTGTAGCTCTAGGCAGCATAGAACATGCTTCTTTTTCACTGGGTAAGGCATAAAAAAGTAAAATAGTTTCCAAGTGGAATGAAAAGTTATGATAATGCTGCCAGCAGTAGTTGTTCTTACATATAGCTCTTAATTCTCCAGCCTTGGAGGAGACACAGTGATGACGTGACTCTCATGACCCCCATGTATCTCACTCAGCACAACAAACGTGCAGCTGAAAGATGCCAATCCTACCACCCAAAATAATTTGAATTTCTATAAAATACAGCCAATCCCAAAAATTATAAAGATTTTTTACTGGCTTTTTACATGATGACACATATGTAGCCACAGGTGAACTCAAGATATAATCCACATACTGAAGGATAAAGAATACACACAAAACCAGCTACTGCAGAGTCACTGATCTGCTGTAAATTCACACTAAGCTCCTGTGAGGTTTTTTATCTCCACAGCCTATACCTGTCTGCACTTTCTTTTTGTGATGATCACTACCATTGGCAAGTAGTAGTGATATTATCACCAAAACCACAGAATATAAAACATCAAATTTAGGTCTTAGGACCTTGCATTTAAGATTGCTGTACAAGCTAACTACAGATGTGAGAGGCTTTCCTATAATCGACTACGTAAAAAAAGTAGTAACCAATAAGTTAATCCCCACACTCACATTAATATTCTCTCATGTTTACATTCAGCATGGCTTTATGAAGTCATGGGGAACAAAAGTAAGCATTACATTAACATTTGCATAAATTTTTGATTCATCAAACATTTCTCAAACTAGAAAGAATACACATGCTCAATGAACTTTGCCTATGTCAAACACTTGAGAACAGTCAAGAAAAACTTCTTACTCCATTTACTTTTTTACAGGGAAAAGTGCTTGTTTGTCTTCTCCTTGAACTGATTTGCAAAGAGAAAATATAGGAAATGATGCCACTTCTTAATGTGGAGAGAAGTGTTACCCCTAAGATATGGAAGTCCTTTTATTAAAACAGAAAATGGTTCTTTTGATATTCTGCTAATGAAATACGTAAAGAGAAAAGACAGGATTTTCACACAGAAGCTACAACAAAGTACAGAACTAAATTTTAGATAATTACCTATGATTGACACTTCCCTTTCTGGTACACCACTTTTATAATCTATTACCTAATCTTTACTAAATTTTTGTTTTATCTTCTCTAAGCATAAGAAAAAAAATCACGTCAAGATATCAGCAAGTAAAAAGATAATTGCACTTTGAGTGCCTTCTCCCCTCATCCGTCTCTTCCACAAAAAAAAATTAGCAAGGCTCTCTACTACAATTACTGTGGGGAAAGAAATGCTCAACTTGCTGCACGTGGAAAGAAGACAATAATGGACAATACCAGCTCTAAATTTCATCTGAATAAAAACTGATTCTTACTGTGGTTGGTCTTTTACAGGTGGAGATATCTGCTCTTCAAAAGAACCAGAAGTACTAGAAGTCTTCTCCTTAAATATTTCTCCTATATCAGTATAGCTGTTGGCAGGTGAAAAGTATTCCGTGTTTTCCCTTGTTCCTACTTTAGGCTTGGAAAGCACTTCCAAGGAGTGACATCGATCAACGATGTTGGATATGCCTTGAGTCTGGCTGTGGGATGTGCCAGACCTGTCTGAGGAGTGGGCTCTTCGGAGGTAGCGGGAATGTGGCCTCTCCTCACCAGGCTGCATGGTTCTTCCCCTGCCACTTACGCCAATTTCCTTTCCCTGAATTCCCCACTGTCGGAAAGAAAGACTTCCGTCTCCCGATGAATTATTACTGGAATTCTTGTTCGTAGGAAAAAAAGTAATTTTATTTGGGAGTGGCTGTCCAACTAACAGCTTCTTCTTTTCCTTCAAGCAACCACTGGTACTGATGCTGGAAGAGCCCGTGAAGGTTGTAGAGATGGTGGCATTTCCACTGTCCATGGAATCTTCTGAGGTTCCCAAATCTCTGCTCCGGGCAGAGCTACCCCTGGACATGAAAGGGTGATCCAACACCGAGGAAAGACTCAGGCGATCTGCCGGGTTTTTGCGCAGTAACCTGTGTATGAGGTCCTGCGCCTCTCTTGACAAGAAGGCTGGCATTTCATAATCTGCCAACACCACTTTATTCAGCGTGTTCCTGACCGTGTCCGTGTCAAAGGGCGGCTTTCCAATGAGAAGAGTGTAAAACATACAGCCCAGAGACCACACGTCAGATTCCAGTCCGTGCGGGCTCCTCGTGGCTATCTCCGGAGAAATGTAATTTGGAGTTCCACACATGGTGTAATGCTTCTCGTGAGGCATCTTCAGCTGAGTCGCCAACCCAAAATCAGCAATCTTGACGTTCATGTTATTGGTGAGTAAGATATTGGAGAGGGTGAGGTCCCGGTGCAGTATTCCATGGGAATGGAGGTACAGCATACCCGTGATAATCTGATGCAAGAAGTGTCGCGCTGTCAAAACAAAAACAGATGTTGCAGTCTTATATTTGAAATCATAGCTCTGAAAATAACTCAGCTTTAAGTCTCCTATTGGTCTTGCCTCTTCTGTTTGTTTTTTTTTATTTTTAATAAAAAAATGTTGCAAGGGTGTTTAGGTGTCAGGCTAGTGAAACTGGAATTAACTTTCTGCTTTCTACTTTGAGCAAAATGATGCAGCTGTGTTCTAAGTTTATGAAAACTTATGCAATGCAGGAAACAGGACTGGAAATACTTTCAATTGGCCTAAACTTTTTAAAATTCAGTTCTGAAGAATTAAAGCTAAGTTACTCATCACTTTTGGAAAGAGCAAAAATCAAGCAGTTTTATTATGTGCAGATTATAAAATATACAAGACAATTTCAATGATATTTTTTTTATCATTAGCAAACTGGCAAGGCTAGTAGTATTGCAATTGCTCAAAAACTTTTAACTTCATGATATTGGGACAGTTTTTTTGTTCTATAACACTAGAAATTCAGGGAATATCCAAGAGTTATAGCTTACAGCAGGAATAACAAAACCTCATCCAGGCTAAAACAGCATAATTTATCGTGATGTTGCAGTTACAGCAATTTTAGGAATCATTCTTTCTAGAGCAAACAATTTACTTCCTCCCTTCACAGAGGGCAAAGACTGGTAACAAACATCAGGAGAAAACACTCCTCAAAGGACAAGGCTGCTTTATCCAGGTCAGTGGTTTATCAGCTTTTAGAACTGAGGCACCACCAAATGATCCTTTTTGCTGGAATAGATACAAGTTAAACAGATGATGCCTGTATAGCAGTACCCCTTTAATCCAGTCCTGTGGCCTGGGTCCCAAAAATCTGTATCTATAGCAGTTTCATGGAATTAGATTAGAAACTAATAAAGAACAGGTAAGATGGAAGAACTGAGCAAGAGGTGAGCAGCGAGGTGTGTCTGGAAGCAGTAACGGCCAAAGTTGCTGGTTCTCCTGTTCTTCTTTCCTCTTCCCAGTCTTGACCCACATTTCAAAGGTAAGCTCTACCTTCTATCTACCTTTGCCTTCCAAGATCGCTGCTTCTTTATACTCCAAATAGCACAAACAGAAACAAATGTATACAGAAATTCAAGTGAATATATGCACAATAATAATTAACCTCTAGATTATCACTTACCACAAGATTTTAAGGTACAGAAACTGTGATGGCAGTTTGAAATACTCTTCCTCTAGAATTAAATGTTTATTGAGTGAGCGAAAACATTAACGCAGAACACAAAAATCTCACCTTCATCTTCTGAAAAAGGTTTCTTTCTGTTCTTTATGTATCTGCTCATTTCACCATTGTGACACATCTCAAGTATCAAGTACACGTAGTTGCTATCTTCAAAATAGTTATAAAGCTGGAACATAAAACAAGGAAAAAACAAAATTCCATTTTGTAGACCATGCAGCAAGTCACATATACAGCCCTCTCTACAAACCCCACGGTTCTTACCTCGAGTATAGATGGATGCTTTAGCTGACAATGTATTTTCACCTCATTCTGAACCCTCTGTACCATTCCAACTTTGTGCATGGCTTTTTTGTCTATCTGTAAGTGGATCACAACATAATTTAGATGTTCAGTGCATACTTCCCTGAAAATTTTTAAGTATAAGCAAGTTTTCACATAGTTTAACTTAATATACTCTTGTAGTGAACAAGCGTAACAGATAATTGGAGGAACACCACACCTGAAAGTAGCCAAGTGTTAACATTATCAACACTAACATGAATGGGTTTTTTTCTGAAATATTTAAGGAGAGAAAGCTAATCCTGATTTAGCTAAGCAGATAGGCTAAACATAGACAACATTAAAAAGCATTTCTATTAATTACTGTCAATTTGGTTGTGGTGCATCTTTCAGGATCGAGCCCCAATCTCAATGTCCGTTATATACAAACTTTCAACTTACACATCAGTGCCCAACTGCATAACCCCAACCTGTTGCAACTTTGCATTTGGTCTCCTGGGAGACGGGTACTTCCTTGGCCGGCTGCCTTACCATTTTGATGGCCACTTCCAGGCCGGTTTTCAGGGATACTGCTCTGTAGACCCCTGCGAAGGAGCCCTTCCCCAGGAGGTTCCCCACCTTGAAATCCTGCAACACAAACAATCCAGCCTTGTTAGCCTGGGGCTTTGTCAGCCAGGCTTCGGAGCGCCTCTCCCGATGCGGACCCTCCCACCAGAGGTGGGGAGCCCACACACTCCCGAGATTCAGCAAACCCCGAGGCTGCCCGGGGGTACCTGGAGGGAACTCTCCGGGTCACGGCGGCGGGGCCCGGTGGGGCCGCACAGCCAGCCCCGCTGCATCCTGCTGCCGGCACCGCGTTCCCCGGCTCGCACTGGCGCTGCCGCTGCCCGGGGCGGCGCGGCCCGGCCGCCTTCCCGCCGCGTCTCCCGCCGCGGCTCCCAGGACGCGGGATA
>VXBT01010826.1:197970-237509 GCA_013400235.1 Oriolus oriolus
GCGCCCCGCGGCCCCGACGGACGGCGGGAGGGGCTGCGCGCCGCCCCTCTATCCTCTCGCCGATGCAGGTCGCCATGGCGCCGGCCGCTCTCCCTCGCGTCCCGCTACCGGTTGTGCCGAGGGCCTGGGCCGCGGTTGCCCATTAGGGCGCCCCGGGCCGCCCGCCCCGGCGCAGGCCCGCTCGCTCCCGGGCCCGGCGACGGCCGCTCCGCGCCCCCCCCCCCGACATTTTGAAAAGTCGCGCCGTTACCCCTCGGCCCCGCCCCGCCCCGGGACGAGGCTGCGTCTGACGCAATCGCGTCACGCAGCGGCGCGCGCGGCCCTCGAGGCCGGGTTGAGAGGAGGAGCTGCGGCGCGTGCGCGGGGGGGCGCGTGCCCGTCCCCACTCCCCCCACTCTCCGGGCAGCCGTTACGGCGCGTGCGCTCTGAGGGGCGCGCGGGCGTCGCCTCAGCTTCGCCGGGAGTGTCGCCTCAGCGCGGGGTTGAGTAGTGGAATGTTGAGGGGTGACCCTAAAGATCATCTAGTCCCAAGCCCCGCTGCCAGAGGCAGGGAGATTCCCCCCAGACCAAGTTGCTCCAGGCCGTACCCAACCTGGCTTTGAATACTGCTGAGTATGAGGTATGCACAACCTCCCGGGGCAGCCTGTTCCAGTGTCTCACCACCCTCACAACAAAAAATTTCTTCCTAATATCTAACCGAAATTTCCCCCCTTTCAGTTTGTATCCAGTGCTTCTTGTCCCATCACTACACTTCCTAACGAAGAGTGCCTCACCCCTTTAGGCTCCCTTTAATTCTCCACTCAATCTTCTCCAGGCGGAGCAGCCCCAGCTTTCTCAGCCTGTCCTCACAGGGCAGGTGTTCCAGTCCTCATCAGCCTTGTGGCCCTCCTCTGGACTTGCTCCAACAGTTCTGTGTCCCTTTTATGTTGAGGACATCAGAACTATAAGCAGCACTCTAGGTGGGGTCTCACCAGGGCAGAGTAGAGGGAAAGAATCACCTCCTTTCATCTGCTGGCCACACTCGTTTGGATGCGGCCCAGGATTTCCTTGGCTTTCTGGGCTGCAAGTGCTCACTGCCACCTCATGCTGAATTTGTCATCAACCATCACTCCGAAGTCTTTCTCTGCAGGGCTGCTCTCAGTCACTTCTTTACCCAACCTGTTGGTGTTCCCGGGATTGCCATGACCCAGGTGTAGGACCTGGCACTTGGCTTTGTTGAAGTGCATGAGTTTTGAGTTGGGCCACTCTCAAGCCTGCCAAGGTCCCTCTGGATGAAATCCCTTCCCTCCAGCATGTTGACTGCACCACGCAGTTGGAGCTGTCCGCAAATTTGCTGAGGGTGCACTTGATCCCACAGCCCGTGTCACCAACGAAGATGTTGAACAGTATTGGCCCCAATACTGACCCAAGGGACACTGCTTTCAGCTGCAAGTCGTGGTTTTGTGAACAAATTCCTCTTGGGTCTTTAACCTTTTTCAAAGGTGTTGCGACTCCCCCTTCTGTTAGCTTGTTCCAAACTAGCAGAAGGGATTCCAGATAGGAATTGTGCCAGTTTTGTGGTGGTCGTTGCTGTAATTATTGTTTGAATACAGCACAGCTTTTCTTTGAATTGTCTTCTATGACAAGGAGGTGCAATGAGTGTCAAGTACCAGCAAAACTGAGAGGCAAAAGCAGAGCAGCTGCTTTAATCCTTTTATGGATTTAATTCCCAAGTACCTTGTTTAATTTTCTGAAAATGCTATTTCCAACTATTTTTCTGCTGAAATAATTTCTGAACTGTGAGTTTAAAGAAAAACACAAGTGAAGATAATCAGGAATGAACCTCATCCCATCACCTGTGCTTAGCATGCTCTTCTTGACACAAATCTTTCTTTGACCTGAGGTACTAGCATGTTATTGAGCAGACCTCTGAGCGATATGCCTGTATGTGACTTTAAAGGTATTGAGTGACCCCTTTATATTGTGTTTTATCTAAAATATAGGGTAAAACAAAATCCTGGAGCTATGTATGGAGATTCTCACGTGTCCTTTGGCTCCTTCATTTCACTTTTGTTTATTTTGTCACAGTAGCAATTAGACCTGGTCAACAGCACTTCATAGTTGATGTGGAACAAAGCAACAGAGTTGTAATGAATTTGTTTTTACAGGCTAGAGGCCTTCACTGGATGCCAGGTGTCACTGATGAATTTCCCTTCTGTAGTTAAGGTGAATTTAAAATGTGAGGGAACATCTTCAAGCTCCATCACCTCAGCAGTTTGTTTACAATCTCATGTGCTTTTCTATTCCTAGCTGCTCTATTAAAAATTAAATTCATTTTTGGGCAAGCGTGCCTTCAAACAATATTTAGACTCAATCCCTGTAGTGAGCTGGTGGCAGTCCTTTGCACAGAACAAATTTTCCCCAGTTTTCGAGAATATTTTTTTTCCATTTCTTATTTTTCAGCTGGTTGTTCAGTTGTGTTTTTATGTTTTTCTTCATGTTCAGATGCAGCACTTTTTACACAGCTGAAGCTCTGTTTCTTCTTCTTTTGTGTGACAGGACTGTTCATGTGGCTTCACAGTGAAGCAGATCAAGGAATTGGTTTGGGCTGGGAAAAATATTTTTATTTTTATTGTTTTCTACTTTTCTTAGCCTGCCCTCTGAATTATCCCACCTCATAAACATCTTGCTGGCTCCTTCTGTGCCAGGGGAGTGCTCCCAAAGTTATTTTTGCTAGGGCAGGCATCCAGGATGCAAGGAGGAGGTGGAGTGATTTAGCACTTCACCTTCTCCAGTGTTTGCCAGCTTGTGGCTATAAACTCAAGCAGTTCCCCCATGACCTGCCAATTTTCACTGTTGAAATAAAATACAGAGGTGGCTTGTAATCAAGCTGCACTTTCTTTTTCAGAGAAAGAGGCTCTTGGGAAGGTCCGTGCAGTCATGGATTTAAGATAGATTGTGGCTAAGTGTATGTGTCAATGGCTGAGAATCCTTAAAGGTAAACCAGAACCTGTGTGAGTGATTAGATAGACCTGGTTTGTGGAGCTGTGGAACATTAACAGTCGTCGCTGGCTTGAGTAACTAGGGTGGAAGATTAGCAAAAAGGAGACTTTCCATTTAGTTTCAAGGCTAGATTATTAACCTGAACCGCGATGAGAAAAGCTGTGTTGAGTGAATTCATGTGCCAGAAGTATGGCTGATACATACTGATATTAGGGGCAAGCTAAACAGCCAGCAGCATACAAAATATGTTGCATGACCGTACAGGAGACAAAATTTGTAGATTTCTACAAATTAGGTATCAGTGATTCCTTTTTTAAATTAGGCACTGCAGTTGAAAAACTGTACATTCTTTAGGGCACGGTCGTGGAATTCTCTGCATTTCTGTTGTGTAGTGTGTAGCATATTTGGGGTTGCATCATAGTTGGGAAGTTATAAATAGGAAGCCTTTGGAAGAAGATCATGCTTCTTGCATAAGATTGGGAGGTAGATGTCAGTGTCAGTGTCTAGTTTGGCTTCTTTTACTCTCATGTCTCCCCATTAAAAGGGACTTTTCAGCAAGTGAGAAGCTGCACCTCCACTGATTGTCAAGCCTGCAAGATGCAGTGAAATGATGCTTTCCTCTGTCTCATTAAGAAGAGCCTTGAATCACTATTCTGTTGTCGGGTTGCATTTATGACTGCAGGGGTCAGCATCTGCTGTGAGCAGAGCTTGTGAGACAAACCAGCGGATGTAACAAATCCTTGCTCTTTCTGTCAGAGAGCACAAACACCTAATCTTGTTCTCAGTGCTTAAGCATTGGAAGAAATTCTGTCTTAAAGTCTTCTTTAAGGAATTCTAAGAGAGTAATAGGACTCCCTTAAAATAGGGCATGCAGGCCTTCCTTCAACTTCATTGCACGACCAAAATGTGAAGATTTAGAGCATACTTCACACCAAGTGGAGAAGTGTGATTACCAAAAAAAGTGAAAAGGAACTGAGACAGAAGGACAATAAAAAGCAATCAATACAGGGCATAAAGTTAAATTTTACAAATTACAATACGTCATTGTTGGTTGCTCTGCAGCTTTGCTTCCATCTTGGCAACAAAGTTCATGACACTGGTAGTTTCACATATTTCCCATGTGTGTATTTCTTTCTCATTGCTACTTTTGACAGATGCAGGGGAGGTCTCAGAGCATCTAACAAGATGTATCTGGTAGTGCCAGTCTAGATAACAGAAGTTGAATCTTGTTGAAAACATTGCTCGTGTGTCCCAGGTAGATGATGAGTTGTGAGCATGTGATGATCCACTAGGACTTAAAAAAAAAAAAAATCCTGGTTTTACACTTTTCTCCTTCAATGACACTCAAGTATCATGAAAACTTCAGTCTTCCTGACATTTTACTTTTGCGATGGACATTGATCCATATTTCCATTGATCAATATTTCCAAGCTGAAATCGGCTCATTGTTTTGTTCAGAAAACTAACCTTCCCACTAAACCATAATCACAATGGATCATTTTTGGCAAAGAAACCAAAAGTAGTTTGGTTACCACTAGTTGGTGATTTTCTGAAAAATGAGGTTGTGGTATGTTGAAGGTTTGTTTCTTGCTCAAGGAGAAGGAAGAGTTGAATAAGGCAACCAGTGACTTCACAGATATATTCCTCCCCTCTGCCCCTTCTTGTCACCACCCTTGCAATACTTTTGCCAACACTTGATTTCTTTAGCTAAACATGCTGTTATTACAGCTCCTTCACATGTACCTTTGTAATCTGAGCATCATGAAAATTACTGAATGAGAACAATGCTTCCTGTTCACTCATTTTTATTAACTGTGTTTACACTGCTCAGGTAATTAAGCAGCAGAGCAGTGGTCAAACCAATGCTTTGGAACAGTCTAGTTTACCAGTGTATGTGGTGCCAGTGTCTGTTTCTCTAATAGCATCTTATAGACAACATTTCTGACCTCCTAAAGCCTTTATCTTACCACTCTAAACAAGCCAAGCTATGTTACTCTCCTGGCATGTGCTATGTTTCCTGTTCCCCAGGTCAGTCTGTAGCTTTTCTTTGCACTTCCCATGTAACAAATCCATCTTTTTCTCAACGTGAGTTGCTGGTATTAAATTAACACTTAGTGAGTGAAGCTATTCTTTTAGTAGAAATACTTCTCCTGGTACTTTGAAAGGTCACATTTTACTTTTTCAGTCCTGTTATACTGGCATTATAATAGTCTTCATGATACTTGCATTCAAATCCTTCCTTTGTTACCATTTTTCAAATTTAAAAACATTTTCTCATAGCATAATTATTTTTTATTAATCCACACATGCATGACCCTTCAATGTGTATTACTGGATTTTATTTCACCTCTGTTATTGAAATTCTGAGGATCATCATCTAGGATACCCAGCCCTCTGGTTTTATGATGCCTTCTAATTCTATGTTATCAATAAAGCTTATTCTTGCAGCCCTCATGTTTTTATAACAGGGCCATTGATGGTCTTCTAAATTTTCAATTTTTTTACACCTTTGATAAAAAACAAATCTAAACTTTCTCCATACTTCAGTTCTAAAATCTTCATATCAAAGAATTGTATTTTTGCTGAACTGAGACATAAAGGGTAGTTCTGTTATTATTTTCTTTAAACAGGGGTTTTTAGTGGTCATTTTGCTGGTTAGCAGTCTAGATTCCAAGAAGTGCCACCCCTCTCTGTCTCAATGTATCTGTGGCAAAGACTATCATAGAGCTTCTTTTAAACTGCTGAACTCTTTTCTCACGCTGACACTATACTCTCTAATATTTCTTGTTTTAATCATACAAGGACACTTCAGCCATATTTAAGTCTGATTCTCTCTCTTCTGAACTTTTTACCCCACCCCAGTGGAGTATTTGAATCCCAGTTTGGAATCCCCTAGTTGATTTGACCCTGCCTTATTGATAGTAGTTCTGGTTTATTTGGTCTGTCACATCACCAACAAGTTGAACAACCTTAACAACAAAATTAATTGACTTAGGCTTTATGCAGTAATTATTAAATGATACTTGTCATTAGGGACCCAAAGTTTTGCCAGACATATGTTACTAAAATATGCTCAAACCAAGAGAGAAATAAAGAAATCTTTGAGTTACTCTGCTGCAGCTGCCATGAGCAGACAGAGTCACACTACATTGTTGTCTGCACTGAAGAGAAGGAAGAGCAGTGGTAGTGTGTTTGTCTGTGGGCCCACAGCTCTGCTATTCCATCTCCAGGGATCTCATTTCCATGTTAAATGTGTAAAGTGCCAGTGACCCTGTCGTGCCTGGAGCTAGATTGTCTCAGTGGTTAATCACCCCCACTTTAAATGTATGTGTTTCTCCTAGAGTGGCTTTACCTATCTTTGGCTTCAAACCATTTAGCTTTGTGTTTCTCTTCTGCCAAAAATACAAATTTCCTGCTACTGGATTTACTTATTTAGTGCCAAATGTTCACAGAACAGTTTTTCAGGTGTAATGTAGAGATGGTCAGGCTGATGCCTTGTATGGAGTGCTGCTTTGCTGGCTGTTAACAGTATTCCAGTAAGTATTATTCCCTTACCCAAGAAGGCACAAGTGGTTTGGAGAAGGATTCAGTCATAGCCTCCCGCATCGCTGAAGAACTGGGAAGATGGCTGTGCTTCTGAAGAAAGCTCATTTAGACAACATGGCAAAATTTGAGTTTTTAATTACTTAAGATTTTTTTTTTTTAAATTTTGCATAACTACTCTCACTTATGACTGCCTTAATATGCGAGGATGCCAGAAATAACACATTCAGCTCGAGCTCAGGTGAAGGGGAGGAAAAGAAACAAACCACATAGTGCATCATTTACTCTCTTAAGACAATTAAGGTGTGGCACAGGAAGGTGTTGAAAGGATCCCTGACTGATTCTGCTTTGATATGTTAACTTTCTATTCTAAATATTCGAATAAATGGTGCCTTACCTTCCCCAGGGTCTGCTCAAGAGATGGCTGTGACCTGCCAGGGATGAGCTCACTGGCTGCGTGCCTCTGCAGGGCGCGTGTTTCAGTGGCACAGCAGCTGGGGAAGCGCAGCGGGACAAGCACCCAGCAGTCCTGTGAGCCTGCCAGGGTGTGTCAGCAACATGAGAGAGTCAGCGCAATTCTGCTGCCAACTCCTGCAAGAACAGGAGACAAATCAAGAACCATTCATGTTTAGAAATTGAAGTTTGTAGTTTTACAGTCACAAAACTTCAGTGGGGTATTTTCATGCCTAACACCACTGAAATGTTTTGTTTTCCTGTTTATCATGACTGCCCTGCGAAGGAAGAGCCCTTACGGATGGTTTTCTCCCATATTCTTCATTCTGGATGGTAATACTAGAAAGCTTGCTCAGGGGAGGAGTGATTTACCCAAACCAAAATTGAATCAAATCCAGATTGTGTTTGTGGTGGGTTTTGTTGTGGATTTTTTGTTAGTTTACTTTATTCAAGGGAAAGTGTGTGATTATGGAGACTTGGCTGCTTGTCACTTTTTTACTAAATTGAATTCTGTGTTTCTACAAAGAATATAAAATTTTATCAAAGGGGAATTTTCTTTGATTTGGTGCCCACCCACACAAATGCTTTTGGAGTTCATCTTTCAGCTTTGCTTTCAGAGATGAGAAACCTTGCTCTTGTCATTTATAATCACCTGTCTGATAAAAACTTGAGTGGTGAAAAGCAGCATTTCTGTCAGTTGCAATTCATTACCAGGCACTTGTTTCAGTCTGGTATTTTAGCAGTTTGATGATGAATTTTGGAATGTACTTGCTGGATGTTTGCTGTTTACAGTGGTCTGGAGTCTTCATATCCTGCTTCTTAAGTGTGGTAATGTCATAATTGCAAAAAGTACATCTTAGAGATGAGCAGAAAAAGGCGTTGCCACTCACATACTTTATCTTAAAAGGCACTGTGCCAAAAGTTTTGAGAACAAAACCTCTGTGTCTTGATTATACTGAAGCTTGGAGTAAAACTCATTAAAAGTTTTGGCTATGACTGTGCTCGATTAGGAGCATATGACCTATTCCTTATGGTTATTATCCACACCTTCACTGTAAATTTATTTTGTGTTCTAAGTTACAAACTATCCAAATAATGTAGTGTTCTTCTATGACTCAGAAGATAACCTGGGAAAAAAACCCAACCAAACCAAAAAATGCTTAGTTTTTGGCTTATGCAAGGCACATTCCACCTCAGACTTAATCTGAGCTGAATTCAGCCTGGAAAAATGAGAAGACTGCAGCATCAATTTATTGCCAGTGTATTTTATTCGTGTTAAGGCTTCAGTCTGCCATTTCTTTCTCTTTCCATCTTGGGCATTGCAATATCCAAAGGTGATGCTGGTCTCCAGTTTATCCTCAGGTGGAATTTTACCTGTTTGTCTTACGCTCTGTAAACCTTTTCACCTGTGTTTCTTTTGCCTTTTCTCTTGGCAGCTGAGTGCCACGGTTGCTGGAAATGCAGCCCTGCAGATAGGCGCTGGATGAAGTGTACGCTCAGTGTGGTTTGGTGTGTCAGGATTCACTGGTCTGTTGTTTTTGTCCTTGCCCGATGCCAGTATTGTCTCCACCCTCCTCCAGGTACACTGCCTAACATATTCGTTTATTTAGGTGTTCACTGGAGTTTTCCTTGGTCTCCTTTGATGAGTATTCAATTGCCAGCAGTGGGTGTAGCTGCCAGTGTTGACATGTAGTCTTACTTGCAAAGGTGGACTGCTCCCTTAGGCACAATTCCTTTGTTAATGGTGTTTCCAAGCCATATCAAACTATGCAAACGTCATGAGAGTAATTACTGTCTTATATTTTAATCCTTTTTCTAATTAGCATTTGTTCTTATATATGTTTTCAGAACTCAGGGATTAGCACTTAGCTGTACACTGAGCTTACTGCGAGCACATGAAGTTTGCCTCTGTCCCACAGAATGCAAAAAGACCTCTGAATAAAAACAGCTGGATTTTGAATGGCACTTTAATGCCTCCATGCAGGAAGACATAGTAAGCAACGGGTTTGATATTAAATAAATGAAGCATTCATATCTCAACAGTCTTTCAGAGTTAAAAAGCCCACATCTTACTGGTACAGATACTGTTTTAAGACATCCTGGGTAGAAAGATAGAGTTAATCTGCCTTGGTAGAAGTGTTTATTCATTCTTCTGTCAGAAGAGAATGAATGGATTTACTCTGTCTTTATGCTTCACACAACCAGCAAAGGAGGAATCGTGTACCTGTCACGTGCAGCACAGCATGAGGTGTATTTATTTATACTATGAATATATATGATCATTCACACAGCCGTCAGGTATTACCTTGTGTCACATGAAGTGTAGAAGCCTTGTGTGAATGAACAAGCTGAAGTGACCATTGCTGTATCCCGAGATCTCAAACAACCTGTGACATTCATGTAGCTGCAGGGCTATAACAGCCTCAGCTTCCTCTAAAATAAGAGGAGCTTAGATTTCTGTCAGTTTGAGCAGTAGAACCAATCACTAACTAAATTAATGTGGTTATTTTCCATCATCTTGGCTGAAAATGAATTTGAAGTGCCTGCTTATACCATGCAACTCCTCTGAAGCCATCATAGGACACCATTTTCTAAGGACAGCAACTGTAATGGACTATTTTCAGCTCTAAACATAAGCAGCTGTAGTTCCATTGGAATTAGAAAAGTTGTATAGCTTTGTACAAAGGTGCAATTTGATTCCTAGGTTGGGATTTAAATTTTTCAAAAAGGGGGATGCTATATTTCTTCTGTGACATTTGCAGCTCAATAGTGAACAGCCCTTGCTCATAGTGAATAGGAGGAAAAATCAGAATAAATGGGGTGTTTTTTTCACCAGTGAAATTCACATTTGAGTTTTTTTTTTTCCCCTTCATGTTCCAATCTCAGAAATATTTGACCTAATTGCTTCACATCTGTGCCACTTCTCACAACCATATGTGCCTTGTTTTACTGGAGCCTGAGGCTGGGCCTGTGTTTGAGGATTAAGTAGCCTGTGTTGAGCTTTGTGCTGCTGTGGCTGCACCAGGACTCGAACAAGGCAGTTTCAAACTGGCTGGGGTATATTTGCAGGGGTATAATGTGCCTGAAGTTTGGAGGGGCATGAAGCAGCGTGTTCAGATCTTAGCTTTGAAACTCCTTTCTTAAGCAAAAGCCTCTGCTCAGCTCTAATTATTGAGCTCTTAGTTCTCCTCCCTGATACTCTCTCCCACCAAGGAGACCGGACTGGTTTTCCTTGAGAACTTTCCATGGCATGTTTATTGCTTAAGTCTGACTAACAGTAGCATTGCTACAGTGCAGTACAGTTCTGTTTTTACTTTCAGTAGCCTAGGTTTTGGTTTGGTTTTTTTAAACTTTCTCCAGGTTTGGTTTTTTTAAACTTTCTCCAGATTCCTCATGTGGCTGCTCAGGAGAAAGGCATTTCTCTCTTCAGCATGCTCAGAGGAAACGTGAATTCAAGTGGCAGAATCTTTGTGTTGAGAGGGGCTGGGAGTTGAAGAAATATCTTGAGACCTCTATCACTTTTGATGCTTTGCCTCGCACAGGAAAGGGCTGTGGCTCTCATCTGTCTGTATGATGGCGAGTTCTCCAGAGGGAACATCTGTTTCAGACAGAAAAAAATAACTGAAAACCTCTTCATCCTGGAACTGACTGTGCCACTGCTGTGCTGATCAAGAAAAAAAGATGAGGAAGAAGTTGTTTCCTCACCTCCCCTACTTGTTTGGTAGTGAAATTCCATTTATTTCAGAGAACGAATTTTTTATTTAAATCTGTGTCTTTAAGAAACAAGTCAGACTTGTTAGCCATGGGGTTTTACTGATCTGTAAAACTGACAACATGTTTTGTCCTTAGCTGAGGAGTGTGGCTGGAGGGAAGTCATTTGTAATGTAAGTGAAGGAAAAAATAGTTTGTTGAAAGAATGATTGTTTCTGAGAAGCTGGTTATTAAATATAATGTGTTTTGAGTAAAATCCTTGGTGTGGCATAAGGCTTTGTTGCAATGACTAACACATTTTTATGGACGTTCCAACTTTCAGCCCTCCTATGAAGTTACTGGCCCTGCAGCAGTGGCCTTATGTCTGTGCTACAGAATATTGTGTGGCTTGTATTAATGCAGTCGAAGGCAGGTGGGTATTTTGTTTTTACTGGTTGTGTTGGACTACAATGCCAGCATTTGGTAGTGCAGTGGTACTTTACCATTTATGCCAGCATAAGCTTTTTTCCCCTCAGATCTTTTGTCCATTTTAGTGAGGTTACAGAATTTGTAACTTGGTGTGGTATAGTCGAGCCTGCCTCTGTAGATACCAAGGATGAGCTCAGTCAGTGATTTAGCACTAGAGCCAGGCTGACATCATGCCTGTGTTATGGAAACAATGAGGTCGTTGGAATGATGTGCTAATTTGGCCGATGCCTCTGTTGTAGGTGTCTGTATTTGTTGTTGTATAGAGCACAGCACCCGATTGTGCCCTGTTCCTGAGCAGGACATGAACCACTGTGCAGGTTTTTCCAGATGCCTTTTCTGTGATTCTTTTGATTGTACAGCACTTGTGAGCACTAAGTGATAGTTTCTAATAGAGGAAACTTTTGCAAGTCAAAATAAATTCCATGAAAAAGTCTGGTCTCAGTATTTGAATTGTTTATTAAGAAGACCTATCTTGGTCTGGAATTATCATTAAATTCATCACATAATGTGCACAAACTCACATCAGTAAAAATAATTCCTCTCCCCAAAGTGAAGATATCACATCATCACAGCACAGCTGAAGGAGTTTCGAATCAGTGCAGATACTCATGGGTTAGCACTTGCATCATGTGCCCTTATGAGCGACATTCTGCCTTGCAAAGTGAGACAAACTGGAAACCGAAGGACAGATTTCTCTGTGTAGCAACACTGCTATTTGGATACCTAGGGCTAAAAACCAATTTAAATACAAATCTATTCAGTATTTCCCTAGGCTGTTCTGTTGGAAATCTTGATTGGCTCCCTCTGAAGTAATTTTTGTAGATTTTTAGCTGTAACTGGCACTTAGTTACCAAGCAAGCAGCTGAATTGCAAAGAAGCTGAATCCCCTGGGTAATCATATCTGCTAAGTTCATTCAGGTGGATATCAAGATGGTAACAATGGATGCAGTGTGAGATTTGAAGGCTTCCTCAACAAAATATAATTTCATTGTCCTAAGTCTAACTAAAATACTAATAATACTTTTTCTCCATTTTTTTCAGTTCATACTTCACCATCAGGATATGTGTCTGCTCCTGTGACTTTGAAAATTGGTTTACCGATGTTATCCATGAAGACAAAATGTCACCCGAGCATAAAGGTGTGATTTTTGCACTTGTCCAGTTGTTTACAAAGGATTTTGATGAACAATTCAGCATATTAAGACAGTGGCATTTCTTACTGCCCTTTTTGGGGCAAGCAGGTTGTTGTGGCGTTTTTTCTGGCATGATATTAAAGGAAAGCAAGACAAACCACTTCTCTGGTGGCTTGTTCCATCCCCAGGATGATACTGAAAAATAAGTTTCTATTGTCTGAGCTCAGTTTGTCTTGAGAAGGCACTATCATGAGAATTTAGCAAATTGGACTGTAGTTGTTTATTTTCTTGCAAGCAAAGGCAAATGCAAATACTCTATTTGTGTAATTAAAAGTTGTAGGATAATTATGTTTAAAATTTCCATAGTCTCGGCAACTTAGTGAATTTAGATACATTTTATGTTTCTACCTGTCAAATTAGATTTATAAATGTGTATTTCATACTTTCTGTAACCTGGAAGAAAACGAAAGTTTCCTGTGATAGACAGCTTGCTTCTGTTTGACACACTGAATACTTCCTCCACTGTCATTCCAAGGCCCAGAGGTGTCAGCCTGGTGAACTTTATTTCGTGTTTGTGAACTTGATGTTACAGGGAAATGCTTTTGAAAAATCAACAGAGAGATAAGCTGGGTTGTTTATTCTTTGTAAATTAGCACTCAACACCAGCAAAGGTAATGCTGCTGTCTTCTGAAATACCTGTGAGTAGGTTGTTAATCTTCACTTAATAAGAGTTTGCAAGAGCTGGTGTGGTTATTATTTCATCAGTGACTTTGCAAAGCACACGTTTAGAAATGCCAAAATCATAAATAGAGTGAGTGATCTTTGCACCTTGGATCTCATTTTCCATCTCCACTCTCTGTCCTAAAAGCACCATATAAGAGTATTTTGTCCTGCCTTCATATTGTAGACAAGGCAGTGCAGGTAGATGATAGAGTAGGTGTGGAGTATTTATTGCAACAGCATTTGAAAGATGTGAAAGGAGTAAGTAGAATGGGAAAGGTTATTTTTGGTAGAGAAAGGAAACTTCTTTGGCCACATCTTCCTGTAGTATTGTCAAGACAAATGTTTCCTGGTTTGTTTTGTGATTTTCTTTTCCAAGAGTAGTTCTGCTGGCTGCTGCCATGCTCCATAGGAGGCACTCAAAGCTCTGGTCTAGGATGTTTGTGCTGGTGCCTTGCCTTCCTGGTGGTGCTGGCTCCCTTCGCATGCATGTAGCATGTTTTGCCCCTGCAGTAGATGTTTTGTGACTTGAATGAATCCCTTAATTTCACTCTCCTTTGGAAGCAAAGTAGTAACCCACATTTACTTTTGTCTGTTCAATGCTTATAAAATGTTCCGTTTTAGTCCTGGAGTGTTATTTCATGTGAGGATAAGGCTATTTTCTGAAGAAATTTGCAAGTAAAATGCTCTTGACCAGTAGTTTTTAAATGTGTTTGCTGTAGAAGGTGTCATTTTCTTGTAATTGCAAGTGCTTCAGCACTACTGAAAATCCAATTAAGCTTATAAAAGGAAGAGCACACAGATATGAAGAATGTAGGACAGAGTTAAGCTGAGAAAGGAAAGGATAATATTTACTTGCAGCCATGGTAATGATCACGGGGACACTCTTGTTTCAGAAGCTTTGTGACAAACACGGTCCCTGTGAATAAATTGTTTTTATTCTGCAAGCAGCTTGTTTCTCCCTGAAACTGCACCGAGCCAGCCCCCTGAGGCAGTGTTAGGATATTACGGTTCCAGAGAAGCTTCTTTTCAGGCTAAAGTTGAAATCTAGGGCCTCACAGTGTATTTCGGTATTTTGATGGAAATACCATTAGCCTTACATTGTAGCTGTGGTTTTAATTCCTTGGGAGTTTTAACTGGCTGCCTTCAGCTGACAGGTCCCGAGGGAAGCTGTGTCAGGGGAGGGTTAGGTTAGAACCTTAGGAGAAGGTTCTTCACCCAGAGGGTAGTTGGACACTGAACAGGCTCCCCAGGGAGGTGGCCACAGCACCAGCCTGACAGAGTTCAAGAAGCGTTTGGACAATACTCTAGGGTACATGGTGGGGATGCTGGCGTGTCCTGTTCAGGGGCAGGAGTTGGACTTCGATGATCCTTGTGGGTCCCTTTCAACTCAGGATATTCTGTGATTCTTTCCATGTTCGCATTATTTTGCTAGAACAGTCCTTTTTTTGCAGTGTGACAGTGGAATACTTTCCTTGGAGGTGAACATCCTTGCACAGCTGGTAAATACTGGAGTGGGAAGGGGCTGATTCAGTGGTCTGAGATGCTGAGACAGCAGAGTATGCTAAGGGCAGTATTTTCCCCTGTACTGACTGTTGTTAGGGTATCAAGTTGATTTCTAGTGTACATTTTTACATATGCACTATATACGTGCATGTATACATACATGTATGTAAATATAGACATAAATATATATAGTTTTTTCAATAGGAAGGACCTTTCCCCATCCCTAAATCCCAAAACTGGCCTGTGAAGTTAATATAGCTGAAATATTTTATTATTTATTGAGATCTAAGAATGCAAAGCCTGGAAGAAATGCAGACTTAGAGGGGCTTTTAAAGTGTACCGAGGAAGACGGATATAAAAATGTTGAATCAGGTAGTGTTTTGGTGTGTTTGTATAGGTTATGCAGAATTCTACAGTCACTGCATCCTGGTGGAGGAGGGAGGGATTCCCGTTACACTGCCAGCACAGAGAAAATTTCCTGGAGTAATCCCACAGGTTGCCGCTCTCTAGCTGCACCTTTGCATCTGCTTAGAGAACCAAGTGCCCAAAGCCATCAACTTCCCCAAGCAGTTCAAGGCACGGGAAAACTACCTGGAACTTGTATGTTGCAGTAAGTCATTCATGAAAGATGAATTACTGGAAACTTGGGAATTTGTGCTCATCCAAATGCACCGATGTGATGGCAGCTGTGGAAGTAACTGGAGTTCCCCAGAGGCAAAGCAGTGCTATGTTTGGGCTGCAGCAGCCTGGACAGAGAAGGGTGAGAGAAGCCACAGCAGGACAGGTGAGGCACCAGAAATGCCTCCATCTTACCTGTGGCCCTTTGGACAAACTCACATTGTATCAACCCATGACATGAGACAAAGCTGCTTTTAACAACACTGGTGTAAAAACGAGGTCTTGGGTGGTCATTTATGGTTCAAGTAGCGGTTTATATATTTATTATAATTATACACAACCTCGACAATCTATATTGCCATTCAAAAATAAATTGAAGTCTTGTCAATTTGCACATGATCTGTCACTACTGAGAATCCCATTTACATACATCGTAAACATTTTCCATACTTAAACACTGCTTTGAATTCTGACACTCCCATCTCTTCCCCCCTCAACCCCTGGAGATATGGTTATCGACTATGGAAAGAAACTTTTCCAACCACTGCAACATTCAGGGACTACCACCTTTTCTGATCAATTTAATTAAACTATGTCAACACTTGGTAGAGGTGGCTGGTGGGTATAGCTCTTAATTGCATTTTTGTTTAAAAGTGATTCTTCGTTAATTTCATTGCGATGATTCCTGGTTTTCATTGCTTGACATATTTCCTTCCAACCAGGAAAGAAGGAAACCAAGCTTTAATAGCTGTATCAAGTAAGTCACATCAAGCACATTCCTAGTTTAGTATTCTGCAGTGCCAACAGTCACATTTAGTTGTTTTTACTGTTATTTACATGTGTAGTAAGTGGTTGAAGTCTTCAAATTTCAGCTGCGGAGAATTAAGAATTCAGCTAGGAGTCAGCCACCACACACTTTCTGTAGCTACGAAGAGCTTGTGTTTATACTCCAAATGCTATCTTGGGAGTTGAAATTAAAATTTATGAGGCATTAACGCCTTTTGTTAAGCAACATGTTTTTTCCACCTCTTTTGACAGAGTTTCTGTCTCTTGGTGCCTGAAAGACGAGAAAAGAGTAGCAAAAGTGTAAGAGGCAAAAGAATATTCCTCCATCCAATTAATAAACTCACAGCAAGTAGTGGCAATTAATGTAAGCATCCTTAGAGCAGGCAGACCTCGTACCAGCCCACAACTCAAGTTTGGGCATCTGAGCTTCACTTGAGAAGGGCTCACAGAAGTCAGTGTATTGAAGTATTACAGTGTGATTAGACAGCAGTGAAAGTTCTGTTTTGAGGAATGAGGTTCATGATGGCACTGATCTATGTGAATTGAATTTAGCTTCTTTTCCTACAGCAGCTGGGCAGGTGCTTTGAACCAGCAAACACAGCGTGTTTGCAACATGGCTTCATGCTCTGGATGCTAACACTGGTTAACTGACAGGCACGGATAACCAGAGCTCTGAGAAGTATAGATTCCAAATTTTGTTAAGGCTGTTAATTTTTCACACCGGTGTCAAAATATAATTGGGAAGAAAAGTCTCCTGCCAGCTCCTTGCTTGTTTCCTGAAATTACACTTACATAATCCTTACAGGAAAACCTCCACTTAAATATGGAGTATTTGAGAACTGTTATTAGCAATCTGCAGGAGAGATTGGAGTTCAGCACACTGAGATTTTGGAAAATATTGAAGAATTTCAAATGTTGAAGATACAAAGAAATCTCATCAACATACAGATCGGATGCTTTACATTAACAGCTTTCACTTGTATGTGGAAGAACCAAAACCTCCATCCCACACACCACAAGGTGTCCAAAATGCTGGTGCTCGTCCCCGGACACTGCATGTCCCCTCCCATGCTGCCGTGCCAGCCACAGGGGCACCTTCCCCCTCACCCTGCCTCGGGGCCTTGAGAGGCAGAGCAGGAGCAGAGGGTGTGGGATACAAGGTTGCGTGCTTCCCAACGGCCTCTGAGCATTCAGGACCCAGCTGCTCACTCCGAATTTTACAAGCATGCCCCAAAGGCAGTATTTAAGAAGTGAAAGAACGACACTGCCAGAAGCCAGCAAGGGAGAGGAGTCTTCATTCAAATTCAGATATATAAAATCAAAAACTTCATTCAGAATCATGGGGTCTTTCATCATGAAGCAGCAGCTTCAAGAAAGAAGGGCATAAAACCCTAACTTAAATGTTACAAGTCTGTTTATGTTACATCTGAATGAAGTTCAAAGAAACTCCTTGGAGTCAAAAACACTGTAATAAAAAAAGTGGAAAGGAACTCACGAATCAGTTCTAAACTAAACTTAGTAAAGAAAATTAAAACAAATTAATTCTGAAGTCCTTTCTTGAACAAGTCCATTAATGCTCCAGACAGGAGAGAACAAGTCCTTTTTAAAGGAAAGAAGGAAGCTCTTACTGGTAAAATGAAACAATGTATTTATGCTGGTTTGTAACTAAATCTTTACATGAAACTTTAGAACCTGATTTACAAACTTTTTTTTTTAAAAACAAAACTCTACTGCCTTTACAAAGATAGTGTTGCTTCCTTTTTTTCTGTGGGACAGCGGGAACATTTTCAACATTAGAAATGTGTCTTGCCCTCAGCATAAAGCTTCAAGTAAGACATTATCAACAAATACCTGCTTTTATAGTATACAAGATGCAGAGTAACAGACTACTGCTGGTTCCCTAACAAAGCTTTACACTGCGAAGACACTCATTCTGGTGCCGTCAGGGCAGGCAAAGGGAACTTGTTTGTTGAGTCTGACACACAAAACCTCAAGTTGTGCATAGTGTATAAGTACTTAAATCTGTCCTGGTAAAATCTCCTCTTTGTAACAGAAAACAGATTACATAGAAACAAGTCATGTATTAACGTGAACCTCACTGTGAAAAGATCAACTCTGCCCTCCCAAATGGGATTCCTAACATGGACCTCAGAGCCAGCTTCTGTGGGCAGTCTGGGGGCAGCATGCCTCTTCAGCAGGGATCTAGAGACAGACCAGATGCACAGCAAAAAAACTCCTATTCTAGTAAGAAAACTTGGCTACAATTGTTTGTCTGAACCGTATCTGCTTTTAAGCGTGCAGAATTATTCTAGCCTTTATCCTAAGAATTGCCTCAAACATCTGTAATGTAGTATTAAGCATCTGATGGCCATGAGCAGAAGACACTCTGTTCTTGCACATGACCTTTTAGCTACTGGAGAGCTGACACTGGAGACTGCTGCTGTTTCGTGCTCTTCTGCCACAGGTACCAAGAAGTCTACCTACACAAATTGTTGTGCAGCTGGATTTCAGGAAGCCAGTACTTGAGAATGCTACTGATTACACTGCTGTGGTAAAAGCCATTAGGACATAAAGAGTGTTAAAGCCTACGAGACCAAAGCCAGCTCAGTCATGACTGACTGAAAGGACAACTGATGCTGCAGTACAGTCACCCCCACAGTGCCAGAGGTGTGACTACCGTGGCAGAACTCAAGACTGAGGTTGCAGAGGAGCTGCACAGCAACTCTCCTCAAGGTCACCTAGTTTTTGTTCAAGAGCTTTAAACATGTAAACTTAGTGTCAGACCATCCACACTGATTGCATGGAAGTGGAACAGGAAGGAGAGCGAAGTACAAGCATCTCAGTCACTGGCTGTCAGCTGGGAAGATACAAGTCCAGCACTTGAACTAGTCTGGCAGGTTTATGTACAGCCATAAATGATGCTTCCTTTTTCTGTGAAGATATGGGAGAGTTGAATACACCTCTACCAGGGGTCATGAATTACTTTTTGTAGCACGAACAGTGGTAGAAGATGAAGGGCATGGCTGAAGACAAAATGGCTGCCAAAGCCAGAAACAAGATTGTGAATCTTCACTTGTTTACAACAGCAACACCTCATCTGGGAGAACTGCTGCAGGAGTGCTTGATTAATATCTGAATTGGTTTCTGGGACAGAGTTCAAGTCACTAAAACATTGCACTGGAACACGTCTCAGCTTCTTATGCTGACTGGGTAAAGAAACCACTTTTCATAGTTAGAGTAGCCCATTCCCACTCTGATAACAGAAGAGGTGTTTGAAATCAATAGTGACTGGCCTTAGCAAGTGCTGCAGTACCTCAGTGACTTACAGAAGCATTTGGAATATATTTGGAACGTACATTGGACCTTGACAACGTTTAAGATGTACCAAAGGAAACAGTGATTCTACTGTGTAATACATTGTAGACACTTTCATTAGAGAGCTAAATGACCAAAGCTAAGTGGTAAGCTATGCGAGTTCATCAAGTAGACTCCATCTTTGGGGTAATAATATCCAGTTTTTAAGCTCTTTTGTTTTGATCCTTGACCAAAAGGTTTATGTGCTAAGCACCAAGGCTTCAATAAGCTCTCAGCATTTCTTTCAAGTTTGCACCAAACACCATTTAAAGCAACCTCAAAATCAGGGTGGTGATACCCAGTTTGCACAGCACTGTTTCTGTTGTTTCTCCTCCTCGGGATGAGATATGATCAAGATGTAAATTGAATTCAAAACAAAAGAAGTGGAAATAGTTCCATGTGCAATAAGACATTTTCAAGGGAAAGCTATGCAGCAGGCCTTGAATGTTCTCCCCTTTCATCCTGTTCTCACCAGCATCACCCTGTCCTAAGCGTAGGAGGGTATGTACAGCAATGTGCACAGAGACCAGGAATTCCAGCACATGGCAGAGCCACGATGCCGGAGTAGTTTGTAACGAAGACTCGTAGTGGTATGGGAACCTCAAAAACGCTTAAGCTCGTATGATTCAGTTCCTATGAAAAAGACCGTACAATTCTCATGGTACATCAACAAGATGGACTGGTATGCCAACTAACCTCTATTTTAATATTTAAATTATAACAGTACAATAACTAGAAAAGGTCAGTGCTTTAAGTGACAGGTTTTGCCACTTCAATTCCAATATTTTTCCAAAATAAAGATGCGATTAGATCTACGCTTGAGCATCAGTAGTGCAATACAGTATCCTTTCCTGAATAAAGGAGCTGAGGTTTATCCACAATAAAAGCTTTAAATAAGGTAGATTGTTGCCATTTATATATCAATTCTGTATGTTTGATATAAAATATATTGGGAAAGCTTAAACTGACTTATACAATCTACATTTGGCTAAAGCTCCACATAAGCAGCATCAGTGGAAATGAACATCAGGGGAAATGAACATTATATTAAGGTGTACTTAATATAAAACACTTTCAAAACTACTCAGCAACAAATGACAGAAGGTTGGCTAAGAATAACTGAACATCTGAGGTGTGTACCAGACAAAAAGAATGGACCCTGTGGTTACTTGCACTATTTTAATGAAGTAAAAGAAATGCAAGATTTAGTCCACTTCCATCTCTCCGGGGGGTTTGGTCTGCTGAGGGTTGTCCTTTGCTGGTTCGGGTTTTGTTTCCGTAGCGCTCTGTCCATTCACTGGTCCGTTGTGTTCCCCGTTAGCTTTGGACTGCCCATCACTGGGAGGTTCTATCTTCGGTTTGGGCTTGGATATAATGGGATTACAGAAGCTATCCAATTCCTAGTTGTGACACAAGTGAGACAGCAAGGTCATTTGGTGGCACGGCAACTGCACTCAACTACAATGTCTCTAATTTGTTTCTCGTCCATAATGGCCTGGAATTTCACTGTCAAGGACTAGACTTCTGTATTCTATCAAGTCTAGAAACTTCAAAAAAAGCCTTTCACTACCTGAAGAGCTCCTGAACTGTTTCAAACCTGTATGACAATCCATTCTGTAGAAGCCTGGTGCTGCAACTCAGGGTATTTTACAAAGGCTTGTAACTGTAAATTAAGAGCCAGCACTGAAGAGTGCTAAAACTGCTGCTCCCTCTGTATAGATTTTTTAATAGCTTTAAAATCTCTGCAGATGTAATATTCTAGCTCAGATCTAGGCCAAAATCTGGTTCAGGAAAAACTGATTAGCATGCAACAAGTACCATGATTTTTTTTTTACCTTAGATTTTGCTAGTATTTCTGCCACTTTGACAACTGGATCCTGAGTTAAACTGAGTTTGTTCTGGGCATTCATTTTGCTGTTCAACCAATTCATAGCCTCGTTAATGTATTTTTCAACTTTCTCCATCTCAGCAGGATCTAGGTGGTCATATTTTTCATCCTAAGGAGAGAGACAGATATTTGTATCACCAATTAAATTATGCTGCTCACCCAATTAAGTTAATCGTAGAAGTTACAGAAACACCGGTAACAGCTGTAAATTGAGAGATCCATTTCAAGTGGTACCAGCCACCATAAAAACGTGATCATCTTTCACTTATGTTCTCATGAAGCAGCTCTTTCTGCTAGCAATGCATAACAGGTTTAAAGTTCTCAGGAGCAGAAGTACAACAGCCCTTCTAAAGCAGTGTAAGATGTAACTTTATAGGATATTTTTAAACACAAAAAGCCCTACAGCCAAATTCAAAACACCTATCATCACTGAACAGCTAAATCATTTGGCTTTACCTTATTTTTGTATGCTTCTACTGCTTTCATAAGGAGCTGAATCTTCTTTCCCAGTTCATTTAGAACTTTTGGTCTCTCTTCATGTTCCATGCATCTTTCCTGGATAGGCTGTCCAAATTTCTGGAATAATGAGCAAAAAGATCTTTACAGAACACGTATTTCCTTTAGAGCAGATGTTTAAACAAACAGACACCTCCTTCAAAAGCTGCCTATAACTCCTTTTCTCACCCATCCAAAGAGCTAAGCCTTTGCATATTGCTTTAGTCCAACAACAAAAAAAAGCAGATGTTTAAACACAGGAATAGTGACTGTCCTTACTAGGCTTGGTATTTTGCAGTTTTCTGCAAAAGGAACATTTGGAACAGAAATCAGTCAGGCTTTAATGGCTGCTTTAATTTTCAAGCAGTTCATCTGAAAACTTCTAATTTTATCCACTGTTTGCTTTTTCCTTCTCTTGAATACTGGTATCCAGGCGGTTGCCTGTATCTATACTGCTGTTCCCATCAGTTATCCCTCTCCTAGAGGAAATCTGACTGGAGAGTAAACAGCTGGAGCCCAAGGGCTAGAGACATACTTCAACTTGAAGGTAGTTATTCATCAGAACTCACATTTTCCCCCACCAGATCATTAAAATCTGAAGCATTTAGGGGGTGTTTGTCATTAATAATCAAATGATACAATGGAAGCTACTCTTAAAGCACTCCAGAGCCTTTATTGTTGGATATTAGACTCAAAAATTGGTCTTACAATACATCTATAGAAGACCACTGAGAACAGAAAAAACAGAATATATATTCTGGAGTGCAATTCTCATTACCCAGGAGTGCAGTCAAACTACTCAAAAGCCTCTTTCAGACTCTAAGTCTGACAGAAAATTCCCACAGCAATTAAATCTATTATCACTAGTGACAGTCTGCTTCATTTCAACCATTTTCAAATTAGGAGCACAACTCACATTAAAAGAAACTGCACTTCTAGTTCTAAATATTATGTTCATTTCATAACTGAACACACACAACCTGAATACCCACCCCCAAACATACCTGAATGATTTTTCTTGAAAACAACTTAAAACCTTACTTTTAATTCCTGAAGCTTATCCATGTATACTTGTTTTGGCTGGTCCTCTCCATCTTCATAAAGCCAGTTTTCTGTGTCCTCCAACATCAAGGTCAGCTTGTTCGAATCCTACAAAGCGAGTTATGGACACTCCAGTTCAGAAGGGAACACGTCAAATGAGACTTCTCTCCCCAGCACAAACCCACCCTACTCAAAAAAAGACTGCTTCATCAGCTTAAAATATTCAAAGTGATAGTGAAGGAAAACAGTAATTAACAGACTTCAAAGCCAAGATTTTACAGAGCGATGAGAGAGGCAGGACAGCCCTACTCCTGTGATTTGCAGGTGAAATTTACCAGAGTTAGAAAATCAGTCCTGAGGCTATTTAAGACAGCCCATGCACCTCTTAAGAGTCTTCCATATTATCAGTTTGTTTTCTTTTACTTCCTACCCACTGATGCCATTTGGAAGCTTGTGGTGATCTGTCCTACTTTCCTATGCTGACCATAGGGTTTTTACTTTCTGCCTGCATCCCCGATCCTTCCTTGCCATTGAGGAACTTCTCAGGAAATAAAGAACTCTGCAAGTCAAATGTCAGGTGTAAGCTTTAACTTGAGCTTCACTGCTGTGAAGTCAAGCCATCTCTTACTCCAAGCTAGTCCAAGAGGCCCCTGCAGCCTCCACGGAACACACAGTCCAAACTTGTAAATACAAAGGAACTTTTCCAACAGCTGAAACATATAGGCAAGTCTTACCTCTTCAGTGATAAACTTCTCAAAGACTCCACACAGCTTGTCTCTGAATTCATACACATATTCTTCAACAGCATTCTTAGCATCATTTCGTTCCTTCTCAAGCTTGTCTTGCATCATCATCTTCCCCTAGGGTCGAGAAAGGCATACTTAAAACTGAAAGCATTTTAAGTGTTAAGCTTAGTGACTACTCCTGAAACTGTACCAGAGAACTTGGCAGAGGCCTCATAATTCACAATTACTGATAAAAATGTTCACCTCTGTGTAAGTCATCACTACAAGCACAACCAGAATGGGCTAAGTTAAGTCTAGAGAAATTGAGTCATTTCACCAAAAACCCCTTCCAATTAAGGGCAAACCCCTAAAGAATTCTAAGTCAATGGCTGCAAATATTTTTTAGATACTTATTTACAGTTACATTAACTTGAGTGGTCATTTGCTCATGCTGCTTACCTCATTTTCTATATAGGAATTGATCAGATCTTGTCCCAGCTGCCTATAGAGGCTTGCCTGTATAGGGAGGTCAATACTCTTAACTTTTGTTTTAGCCTTTGGCTGGGAGGGTTGATCTTGCTTTTCTCCAGAAGCAGCCTATGAAAAGAGTGACACTACTAAGAAACTTCCAGGAATCAAAATATTACTACATTTATGCTTAAAAAAGGGTGACAAATGAAACTAGTTAAGACAACTACAAATTAATATTACGCAAATTGAGCACCTAATGATTCCTCTATATTCAAAATCACTACCACCTTAGTTTTGAACCAAACAGGTGAAATTTGATTTCGTTAAAGAGCAATTAGGAAAACTTGTTCAAAAGCTTAACGCACCACATATTATTCTTACGATGTTTCCTCATCTCCCTAAATTCCATCATTGTTACAAAACCAGGTCAAACAACAGACACCTCCTTCAAAATTGTAATCATGCTAAGCTGAAAATTAAAGTGCTATGGCAGGATTCCTTACTTAAACCATTTCAACATAGCTCTTCTCTAAATACAGTCCCATGTTTTGCAAATTGTAAAATCAGTAGGTGTGAGAATACTGGGCAAAAAAAATGTCGAATCAATACTGAATACAAACCTTTGTTTCAGTTCCAGCATTTTCAGTTTCCTCATCTGCTTGGTTCTGCTGTTCAGCTTGACTTTTCTGCACACCTTCTTCTTGATCAACCTGCATTTTATCCTGCAGAGAGTTACATAACTGAATGCAAAGGTTTGCTGTAAGATTTAGGACTGATATCAATTACAGTAGATCACAGACAATATATGAACTTCAGAATCAATCTTAAAAATTTTTGCTTCACTGTGTTTAAACAGGCATTTTGATGTAGGATTTGTATTTATATCTCTCAAATTAAATGAAAATTCTACTCTGCTGCTTGATGTTGCTGTCTGTCCCCATTACATAATTACACTAAGCCTTGTGAATACTCAGTTTAAATTAGAAACAAATGTGTATAAAATGAAATCAAAGAACATTCTAGCAACACACCACCAACACAGGCAACGACAATGGGTTCTCTATGGAACAGCCAGAACTTTGACCTCCTATCATTTTTGACCTAAACTTTAAAGTTTGCAACCCAAAGCAGAATTAATTTAATCATTGCAATTATTACCTGCATCTGTCTCACAAGACAGTGAAATCAATAAAAATTAGCTTCTGTAGTAGTAGCCTCTTGGGAGTACAGGACCAACTATCTTCTGTCCTTGCCACCCAAAATAAAGAGAGCCTCACTTAAATTTTTCAGTAAGTTTATCACCTGTGCCTTATTCTAAATTTAATAACCTGAAAGTTAAATTTAAATTAACTTTAACTGTTAAATTACTAGTGCCGATCACTCGGTTTAAGTAACACAACTCCATGTCATCGCTGAAAAACACTTTTAATGACATAGCAATGGGTAAGTCTGAAGTTTTTAGGATGATTCTAATACTCAGAGATCCAGAGCATTATAGTAACTAACGAGCTGTAGCCAAAGTCTGAAAGGTCTGAGACTGCCTCCATTACAAAGAATTAATATTTCTGGATTCACGAACTACACATGCATGTAAAATAATTTGCTACTACTTCTGCAGAATAAAAAGTTATTTGAGGATTTCAAACTCTAGCACAGGTGCCTATGCTACAGTTTAAAGTGGGAAAAAAAGACGGCTACTTTTACCAAATTTAAAGTTTTGCCACTTCAGAATAGAAAAAGTAAAATCTAAATTCTCATTTTACTGTTCTTACTGTTCACACAGAAAAGCCAACAACTGGAAGAAACTGCTTTGCCTAAAGGAAATAGCTAGAGAGGGGATAATAGGACACATGTACACCACAAACCTCCTCCTCAGAGTCGAGGGTATCATCCTCAATACTGAAAGGCAATTGCTGGCAAGCACCATTGTAAAACAGAAGATGTGTTAGATGAACGAAGTGCTACAAATGGAAAGTCTGAGCATGGAAGCAGCTACTCTCATACTGAATTCAGCACACTCCTAGTAATGCGTCTTACACTAAATGCCAGCTCTAGCACTTCCAACCTTTGCTCACTTGATTACAACCACCACATATGGAGCACTTGCCCACAAGGAACTGTACCATGCTCAGCATTTCAAATATGCTCACATTCCTGGAAAGTAGTGTAGTACTTAAGAAGTTGCTTATACCAGTTATGTAATGCCAGTTGTGTAACCATTTGCTCTAATTCCTGTAGGATATCCAACTTAAGTGGGAGAAGCTAAGGCCAAATCTTAGGCTGCTGGGGCCAGCGCTGGTGTTGCTGTTTCCAGCTCCAAGGCATTCCCTGGCACTCAGTCCTCAACTCTGCACTGCCAAGGGGTACAGCTGCACCTCACAGGGAGCTACTATCAGGAGGCAGTGAAGTTTTCCACATATGAATAAATAACATGTATTTTTTAGTCACTGAAAACATAGTTTGTGAGGAAAAACAAACTTCTAAAATTAATCTGTCAACAGATCTCATTAAACATGCTGCCATTTACTAGCAACACTTGATAATGCTAAAAGTAGTAGAGAGATGATAAAGAACAATGAAAAAATTATTTTTTTAGAATCTGTTTTTCCATTCTTTTTCCTTAGTGCCACACTTCACCAGTACTTCAGTAATCAACACAAAGAAATGTGTGTTACACGACTGAAGAGGTAATTTAAGGGTGGAGAAGCAGTAACTGTCAGAAGCGAAGCACTGTGATTTAACCTGCAATTATCGGGCTCTGTTGTCAGAATGACAGTGTAGATATTTACAAGCTTTACATACCAGCTCTTCATCTCTGCCTTGGTTCTTACTTGATGACTCGGTGTCCATGGGTGTGTCGTTGTGATCCCCCTCCATGCTCTGCTTCTCTATGATGGATGCGTTGGCCACGCTGAACAGGCCGTGGATATTGACGCGCACTTTCACCTTCACCTTGGAGTTGTCACCGTCATGCTGGGGACCGACGTTCTGAATAGTGAAACGCCCTTAGAAACAACAAAGGTGGCTTTAATTGTTGTCCCAAAAAGCAGTGATAGCGGAAAAAAAAACCCCAAACACATTCCTTTAAGAATGTTAATTTAAACAGAAACTTCATGTAACTGAAACTATTTGGAAGCTTTCTACTTAGTTGATAATCCTACAATGTAAGCTGCAGGTAGATAAACTAAAAGCTGGTTCCCCAATTATTATCAGTTCACTGATAATTAGTAAGGTGTTTTTGCTTTATCTGTTTTTCATGAAAAAACAAGACAGTACTTTACTAGGTGTTCTACTTCTCTGTTGCCTTCTGTAACCATCACACTAGAGAAACTACTCTGATTCATCTCAAATGGTTTCTTTTGTCCACGTAACTCAAACTTCACACTGAAAAATAAAACGTTAACAGAGATAAAAGATTCTATTTGAATTTGATAGCATGGCTGCACTACACTTTTTGGAGAATGAACAGTGCTTAGCAAGGTTTCTGAAAGCAGTGGGGCTGACACTTTATTTTGCAACTTGCTGAAAATTTAAGTGTAGATGATGAATTTAAGTGTACATGTGAACATGTAAAGGAGAATGCTTCTTCCTCAAGACCACAGACTTCTTGCATAGACAGCCCAACTGCACCAAGTTTGTATCTGATTCATAAATCAGTGAATAAAATTATAAATTAAAGACCCCAAGAATTCTACTAATAACTGCAAGTAAGGTAGCATTAGCTAGCAAGAAACTTACCTGTACCATCTAATTCCTTAGACACTACTACAGATTCTTAAATTGAGGAAACACCTATCTTTTATATTCTCAGATTAACACACAAGAGACATGACAGATAGCACTAGACAAGTTATCTGTCCAGACAGGCAACAGCTCCTTTGATCTAATCTCTTTGAAAAATCCAGACTAGCAGGCACATAAGATCCTTACCAATTTTATTGAGACTGAAAGAACCAGACAATAGAGCACTGAACTCTTTGTGCCTACTTCTTTTGAAGCATTCAGAAACTGTGAAGATAGACGGAAGGAAGAAAGCAGAATTTTTTTACGAACTGTCAAACAGAGATGTCAATATGGTTTGATCACTACATTTAAACCAAGATGCCTGTGCTGAGCCTTTCTAAAGGACCTAAGCTTTTCTGTAAGCTAGAAAATATGGAAATAACACATCTTACAAGAAAGGAGAACCCCCTTTTCCTGTATCAATAGGAGTTAGGGATGGGGTTTTTATTCACATGTCCTTACCTATTCTGGAATCAGGATAAGGCACTTCTTGTGGATGGGTATAGTAAGCTTCCAAGTCAAAAGGCTCTTTCTTGTGGAAAGTAATTACTTTTGAGAATGGAGCAGCATGGTTCTTACTGAAAACTTCACACTCCCTAAAGCAATAAAACATTAAGTAACATTAAACCTCTAAGCATAACTTCATGGATAATCAAAGTCAAGGTATATTAAAGATCAGCAGCCCTGCTAACCAAGCAACCATCATTTCATTTCAGTTTTTAACAAGAGTTGGAGGTTGAAGGCCTCTAGGTGTCAAAGCTGGATGGTGTGTTTTGTCATGCTTATTAAGAATTGGCCAACTTCACCCCAATATTTTAATTAATTGTATTTCCAACTGGTAAGCAGTAACTGGAACCCAAAAGGTAAAATGCAAAAGAAGAAAATTGAAATTTCAAGTATTCAGGTGCATGACAGCTTCAAAGCCTAAGGCCTGTTTTTTTCCACAGCTCAACATTTTCCTTTATATCCAAACACACACTGTTCTGTAGGCAGTGTACAACTTACCCTGTTCCTTCTTCGTAAGATGATTTCCATCTCAATGTTATAGAGTAAGGAACAACATCTGTGATGGAAAACTCACGCACTTTAAAAGCTGGAGAAAGAATTGCACACTAGAGGAAAAAAAAGACCAAAGTTTTATTATATTCATGTAGTCAAATAAATAGCAAGTACAAGAATCAATACTTATCAATAGGTCATATAGAGGTTCTGCTTGTCACAGAAGTTTTTTTTAACAGAAACTTCCTATAGTTAATTGAACTGAACCACTTAAGTAATAGATGTTACTTCCTCAGTGATTTTCAGTAAAGATATTCAGCAAAGGTTCCAAGTGAGTACACAGAAGCGGAACAGCAGAATTTGGGTCCTCGCAGGTCTCTTAACAAGCTCATCCTTTAACGTGACACAGCAGCAAATTAATGAATGTAACAGACTGTTTTTTGACACGGACACTGCCACAAATCAGTGGAAGAGCAAGTAACACTCCATATCTTGTTTCAGCTGTAGTACCTCTTGCTTGTGGTTAGCTGTATTTCATTAGTACAAAACGTTAAAGAAGCAATACTGAAGTTTTATTTCAGGAACTATACCTGCAAGGCACAGCCTCTCGCAACAGCTTCATCAGCATTTAGCGTGGTGCTTATCTCTTTACAGAAAAAGTTAGAGATCTGTTCCTTCACTGCTGGAATTCTAGTAGCCCCACCTACTATTTCTATACTGTAGATATCTTCACGCTGAAGTTCTAGAAAAGAGAGTGCATGCCCTTAAGTTATCATCAAGGTATCAAAAAGCTATCTTTGGACAAAAACAAAAAGGGGAAAAAAAAGATAAAAGTTCTCTTATTATCTAGACACTGTGGTAAGCACTGAATATATTTCATGGGTGACAAGATCTTTACAACTCTTTGTCCCTCCTGCAGGCTACCAAGTTTTCTAGTTGTATAACCCTGGGAAATGCAGAAGCCAAGTATCAATGAGAACAGCTGTTCTTTAAAGTATGCTGTCCATGTGCATCCCCATTCTGCTGTGCATCAACTCACGAAAGGTAAAATTGGGACTTCTGCACTACTGGACAACACCTCACCTCTCCCGAACAAAACCAACAAAATGAAACCTAAATAGGTCTCGTTTTATGTCTGGCTTAATTTTGTTTGCCAAAAGAGAAAACCTTTTAGGCTAATGTATCTAATAAACAGTAGATTGTGCTTGAAGGTTAACTTTTTAATTCTGAAATCAGGATATGTGTATGAAGTCATCTCAAACAACTGTCAGTCCTTGAACAGCTCTGCTCAGCAGTTACTCAGGTTTTTAATTCCTGTATCTGCTATCTAGCCAAGTCAGGAGATCAGCAGAATTCTTCCCTTTCTTTTTAGCTGAAGGTGCTGGAATTGGGGGTAAAACCCTTCCCGGTAAAGTTTAATTCTCTCCTTTACACTACATTAGGCGAAAAAAAAAAAATTACTTTGTTATTTGCACATGCTTTAGGTAATTCATTTTAAGAATATACTGCCAAATTACCAGGTCAGTGAGGACATGTAAGTATTGCATGGAACAGGCTGGCCAGAAGGTCACAGTAAAGAATAGTATCTTTTACCATCATCATTTTGGTTTGGTTGTTTTGTGTTTTTTTAACAAATTCAGAGTGCCAACCTTTTCCATGACGCAGGGTGAACAAGGGTCAATAACCAAGGTTGCAGAGTAGCATGTGCACTAAATGAGGCAGGAACGGGATCATGCATTCATGGCAAACATGTGAATGGAACTTACATTTAACTTTTCAGTATTTAGCTTTGCAATTCTAATAAATACAAAAATACATTGAAAAGATAATCATTAAAGAGATCAAGAATGACTGGATTACTAGCAGTACCTCAAGATACTTCTACTTACTGGCTTGATCCATGGCTGCTCTCAGAGGAGGCTCCACTCTGGCCAGAAGGGCAGCACACAACTGCTCGAACTGAGCTCTGCAGGGCAGGGAGAGTGTTTGGCATTACCAGGCTGCTCAGAGACCACAAACCCCGGCCCCTCAGTGGGAACAGCACCCTGTACCTGTTCATCTTACTGGAGACATCCAGGTCATTCATGAAGCACTCGATATTGAGTGGAAGGTCAGATGCATTCGCGCTCATCAGCTTCTTAAGCTTCTCACATTCCTGATACAATCGCAGCAGTG
Organism: Oriolus oriolus; assembly: GCA_013400235.1. Classification (NCBI taxonomy): domain Eukaryota; kingdom Metazoa; phylum Chordata; class Aves; order Passeriformes; family Corvidae; genus Oriolus; species Oriolus oriolus. The sequence continues at coordinate 228,822 of VXBT01010826.1, forward strand.
CTCGGGGATTCTCTTTTACATTCAGTTTGTATTTTGTCCTAAATTCTTCAGAGAAGTAATCTACCAAAGCCTCATCAAAATTCCTACCACCTACGAAAGGGTCAAAGGTAGTGGCCAAGACCTGGCAGAAGTCAGAGAATGAGATCAGAGGTTATTAGACACTGTTTGTTCTGTGTCATTTACTCAGTGCAGCAAGACGTGCCATCGTGTCCTTCCACACGGCTTCAGATGACATTTGGCTACCAGAGACAGGTCCACAAAAGAATTCAACAATTAGCAGGTCACAGACAGAAGTCTCCAAACGAGGAAGCAAAGACTGCTCAGTTTTACTTCACATCCTACTGGATTTAAACTTTGAACTGTCATGGATGGCACAAAAAAACCCCAACATCTCCAAGCGACTCAAACAGTTCAAGAATTTCCCATGAGTGAGTCAGCTGCACAACTACAATGCTTAGGAGGCTCCCTGAATATGCATATATTTCAGGGATATAACATGACACAAAAACTCTGCAGCATGCTTAATTATCAAGCACTTTCCAAAACACACTTTAGGATGCTTCACTTCTGCATTTTACAAAAACTGACTTGCTGAAATAGCCAAAGTCTAACAGAAAGGTTTTGTATTATTCCATATTTTAAAAATATTTGCTATAGACATCTATTTTTTAAAAAAACTAATCTTTCCACAGAGCAGTATTTTGAGATTTAAATACTTCAGGCTTTTAATGTAAGACTTAAAAGATTACCTTCAGTTTTCCCTTGTTAAAAGCACAGATGGAAACCTGATATGCAGAATGCCCCATATCTACAAAGACCACATTTCTTGGCTTCTCTTCCAAGGCTGGCAGATCTTGCTTGTATATTCCATAGGCTAATGCAACTGGAAAACACCAACCCATGGAGGGTAAGGGAAAGCCACACACAGCTGCAGACCATGCATTAAAAGCACTACCAAGACACAGACACTACCCACGTTTACTTCTTCTGAACACCTTCATAACTCTATTCACATGTCAGAAACATGTTGAAAACACATTTTTCATTGACAAGAGAGGAAGAGATGTCAAGTGAAGGTTTAGCACTAATAAAGACTCACCCTGTATTTCAGTTCTGCTTGTAGCCAAATTAACACTGCAATTTATGAAACTGCACAGATTAAGACTCTCCCCTAAAATGCCTTACTTTCAGAATTTTTTACCTCATCTTTGCAAAATTCAAGCATGCCCAAGAAATCAAGAAAATGTTTTGGAAGACTAGTTTACACAGATTTAAGATTTCACTGCCAGCACTCATTTGGAAAGCTGAGACTTTCTAAAAGCGAAGAGAATCAAGAAAAATAAAAATGACTGACTTAAGCAGCTCCTTAAAGTTTAGTTCCCATGAAGTTTTAGGTATTTCTGTGCTCCAGGCTAGAATTCACCAAAACCAGAAGAGGGAAGTCAACTACTTTATAGAAACAGTTGTGCCATTGCTACAGCTGACAGGATTGCCACAACTTTAAGCACAGATCCCAGGTTTATTTCCAAAGCTATTCCCAAGTGTGACCACGTTCAGGTTAGCAAACCCCAGCTCCCATCACGCCTCCTAAGTGCTGCACACCACCCCACTGCTGTGTTTCCAGTTCCCAAGCTGGATTGGGCAGTACTAGCCTGGACAGCTCTCTCCCAAGCTCCTAATTGTGCAACAGCAGTGTGTCATCACCCTCACATTCAACAGCCTGAATGACCTTGAAGGACAAAAAAGTTCCAGCCCTTTACCTGCTGTAGTTTCATTCATCAGCTTCAGACAATTTAATCCTGCAATCTGTGCAGCTGCCATTACAGACCTTCTTTCAGCATCAGTGAAGAAACTAGGGACCTGTTTCCAAAAATAATGACATAGGATATTATGGGATATGGATTTTTTAATTTAAAGAAGTCAGACTTGCCCATCAAGCTATCCTATAAATGTCATTACCACAAGAAACTGTTATAAGCTAACCTCAAATTAATAAGACAGTCTGAATAAAACAGCTAGGTAATTTATTTTAGTGCATATTTTAATTAAAAGTTCAGAATATGACAAAAATGAAGTGGCACCCAGGGTTGTTTTAAATAAAGCAGATTTTAACACAGATGAAAAAAAAAAAAACCCCTGAAAATGCTTTCTCAGATTCTTCTGATGAGTCTTTCATCTTAAAATCATCACCAGTTTCTGGAAACATTTGTGCAGGACAAAGTCAACCCAACAAATATTCACACATAGCCCCAGAGTGAGTCAGTGGCAGAAGCACTGCAGCGATGCTGGAATTTAACTTGAACCTGTATCCATTTTTCAGATATCACTTCCACTACAGTGCCAGCTTAGAGTGTGCTACGAGGTTCAGTGCCACCAAAAATAGCCACAGCACAATCAGAACCCATTTAGGATCTGGCTGCAATCAGCTGGCACCTCTTCAGCAGACGTAGAGCTCCATTCACTGGGTGTTTTGTTGGCTACCACTGTGGGGCATTGCCAAGGATCCCCATGTGTGTGGGTGGTATTCTCCCAGTGTCTTTGTATGCCACAAGGAAGCAAGGAAAAAGATCAAAGCAGATTTCTAACAGCTGAAGTACACAGCTTTCCAGTTCCCATGTCTCTGTCTGACAGAGAAGGGGTAACTGCAATCCTTCATGCCCAATCTTTGCACCAGGGCCAGTAAACAAAGACCATGTGAAAAGCAGACACAGGACTTCATATCAGGAACAAAATCTCGCCTTCAAGCTCCACCCTCACCTCGTGGGTAAGGACACCAGCTAAAAAAACATGAGCAAACCAAGCAAATAAAAAGACTTTTGCTAACAAAGCCAAGTAGTTTAGGCCTGTCAAACTATCAGCATGACCCTCAGAGCCCTAAGTTCAGGCAACTCTCAACTGCACTATGACAGTGCTCAACCATGCAAACAAGAAAGAAATTTAACATGAATTTAGGAAGGTTCTTTGGAAGCAAGGAGGATATGCTTACATCTAGGACAGCTCCCATTCGTAACATGAACTACAGTAATCAGAAATACAGTATGTAGCCCATGGAGACACATGGACTGGACTAGCTCAAGCACTGTGTTCTTTCAGAAAACACACTCTTGGTTTAACAACTTTTTCATCTCCTCACACATGCTTCGAGAAGTATTCTCATTTGGAAAACCTGTAACAAAGGCCTATTTTTGGGGATGTCATTTCTATTCACTACTTGTACCTCTTACCATTGCACCATGGTATAAATGGCCCTAGCTTGCATAAAGCTGTCTATGGACTGCAATAAATATCTCACAACTTACTGAAATCACACAGTCGGCCACTGGTTTCTTCAAAGCGCTTTCCGAAGTCTCCTTCAGTTTGGCCAGCAACATTCCTGTGATCTGTTCCACTGCAAACAGTCTCTCTTCGTCCAGGTACCTCACCTGAAACAGAGCATTGGGATTCTGTGATCAATCATCTCAACTTTGCTCTCAAGATGTGCCATTTGGACTTTATTTGTGATGCTGAGCATTGAGACCCATTTAACACCAGGCTCTAGACACAAGCAACTCCCTATCAATTGATTTGTGCTCACTACAACAAATCTTGAACAGTTCAGATTGGCCTTTTTTTTGTGGGAAGCTTAACACCTCAGTTATCCCAAGGGACTATTCACAATGATGCAGTATTTCTGTTGCTTGTCTTTTTTTTCTAATTTAAAAAACAACAACAAAAAAGCACAATACACATAAGATCACATTGCCCTATAACACAAGCTAAAAATACAAGTTCTGGAGCAAACCCAAGGAACATTTGCTTCCTGCAACAGTCACTCAGGAGCAGGGAAGGAGGCAGGGAAGGTGTAAATGAGGCAATTCCAACAGTCCTGCCCTGCTCAGGAAACGCAGTTGAGTCCTCAGCCTTCATGGGAGGCTCTGTGTCCTGAATTCCTAACAAGCTACCATCTCCCCAGCAATCTCAAGCACTCCTGCCATTCAGTTGGGAAGCAAATTAAAAGTTATTTGTTCAAATTTCATATTCAGAGCATTATATTGTTTTCCTGACACTTAGTCTCTGAATGTCTGATGGGAACTAATAATCTCACACTGTAATTATGCAGATTTGAAGGTAAATCTAGTAAGGCGAAGTGAAAAGCTACTAATGTGACTATGGAAAACTAGTATGATTGATGAGAAACTTCAATGGACACCTTGGAGAAAGTACAGGACTTAGAGACACGGGAATGACACAGGAATGCATTTACTTTTCTTAAGGAAAATACAAGTGATCACACAGGAAGTTAAGTGACAAAAGCCCAAAGTGCTCATCCCCACCACCAGAGAGATTCCACCCAAAGCCCTCACTCACCTTTATTCCTACGGAGCCATTTGGCATCTTCTGAAGTTCATAGGGAAGTTTGGCCCTCTCAGCTTGGATGTAGGGATCTTCAAATGCTCTTCCATGCAGTTTTTTGAAACCATGTACTGCGTTTTTTACATTTGTGACGATCTGTGGCAAAGATATTTTCATTACCCACAACACTCTGATAAAGAGGACTGTGCAGAAAGGCATTTTTTATGCTGGGCTTAATGCACACACTGACCAGGGTCAAGCCCCACACATTCACTGGGAAGCAAAGTGTGAGGAGAGAGAAAGAATCATCTAGTTTTTAATCTATGGCCTCTACTAAAAAATTCAAATGTACTTCTCTCTGTAATATCCATTAATTTGCTGCCATCAATTTTCACTGTACTTTTTATTTTAGAGGAGCTTTCTTTTACAGCATGCAATATTTAAGATCCTATATTGTTGCAGTGGCTGCCTGCAGGAACTAATAAAGTTATTATCTACATTAACCTTAAATGAACCTTCAACAAATTAAGACATTTACCTTCCTTTAAAGTTCTCCTCTAATTCAGATCCCATCTGGATGTAAAGCCTCCCCACACCTATTGTCTCATCAGTGTTTTAACCTAGTTATTTTCAGGACAGGCTTTTAACCAGAGAAAGGACCAAAACAAACAAATCCCAACGAACACAGTATGTAAGCTATCAAAAGAAACGACTCCAGGACAATTTTCTGCAAGATGAACTTGTTTATTAGTCTAAAAAGTTTTTGATCCATTTACCTGGCTCTTTGCTGCATTCCCAATAGCTCGGGTCTTGGATCCTAAAGATATACATGCTCTAAGAAGAAAAAAAAAAAGAAAAAAAAAAAAGAAAAAAAAAAAAAAAGGTTCAGCTATAAAACAAAACATTGTGAAACAGTTCCATGGTACTTTAGAACACCCACAAAAATTCAAGCAGCAGAACACGGATGTGTTAAATAACAGCATTACTGCATGAAGCACCAGAACCTGAAGTGGAATTCTAGTTATTTTGTTCTTTGTAAATTAGTTTAGAAACAGCAAGCAACTGCAACTGTTGTCATTCCAATTGCATTTAAGGAATTCTGTAAAAGCTTGCATGTTCTACAGATCTTATAATGAAGGAAAGGCACTGGTAGTTACTTCTGGGTCACAGGTTGAAACATGAGAAGCCTGCGAGATTTAATTCAAACCCCTGAACTTTACCAGTCAAGGTTCTCTTGACTCAACAGCCCTTGAGTCTGACAGGGCCACATTCACACTCTAAGAGCCCTCAGCAACAATCCTAAGACAACAATTAAAAAACCCACAAACCATCTAAACCCACTGGAGCTGAACAAGCTGTTAAGTGCTTCCACAGCTGAGGACTAGCAGGCATATGCTGCAAACAGGCAGAAGGGGAGAGATCTGGGGACAGCTCCCACGCACCCAGGGCTCAGGAAGCTCTACTGAAATCCACAGCTCCCTGCAGCTTCTTGGGCTACCACTGAACACTCTCCTGGATCAGCAAAGGCTGCCTCAGGTCCCAGCCACCATCTGGCCCTCATCACTGCCTTTGGAAATGTTCTTTTCTTTTTTTTTTTTTTTCCTGGAAGTTACTAACACCACACCTTCACATCACAGACCTGAAATACAACTCCTGCCCAAAAGGCAACCGATCTGGCTACAGCCATTCAGCAGTAAGTAACAGAGAAACTCAGATTTCATACAGCTCAAATGTAATTGTTTAATGGATGTATAAAGGTCGCTCCAGCAGATTGCTTCCTGCTTCCTCTCCATCACTGAGGGCACTGCAATTTGATAGTATTTTCTAGCAACCTCTTCTCTCTGACATCCAAAACCTTCTCCAGATTTAACTGCCGCAAACACACGAGGCATTACCCTACATTTTCAAACATGCAGTTCAGCTTTCATGAACAACTTTTACAATTTTTAATGTCACAACACTACAGCTCCCAATTACGCCCTGTGATAATTAAGGAAAGCCAGATAAATGAGCAATTTCCAAAGCAAGCAAATGGTTTACAAACCAATGCTATTACATCACACCTTTTCAGGGCAGGAATCTGCCTCTGCTGACAGAGAGCATTACTTGCACATTACCCCATGCACAGCACGAAGCACCAACTCAGAGCCACCACAGCTCCTGCCAGGGTTTACTTCAATTACTCTCTTCCAGCACAGGGGGATGGATGGTTTCTCCCTCCCTCTGCTGGGAAGCAGAGATGTCAAAAAAAAAAAAAAAAAGTGCCCTCCTTGGCTTCAAAAAATTCAGCAGTGTCCAAGATTCCTTATTACATCATCTTAATTACAGCATGTGATCACATTAATTACACCTGGTCTGAAGTAAGTTATGAGCTATCAACAGCTGTCTTGTTTTTCCACAAAACCACAGTGGTGAGGCACAGCACCTCAAAGGGCCATTTGCCATGGGTTTAACGTGCCAGAAGCACTGGAAATGTGTTCAACAGACCTGTTGAAGTTCCCAGTTCAGGAGAAGTCAAGTGTGGGTAAAGTTTCAAAGAGATACAGAGCCAAAAGCCAGGAAATATCCAAGTTCTACTGAAATGCATGGCTTATTGGCAGAATCTTCTTCCTTTCTTTGTAAAGTATTTGTGCCAAAGCTTCCAGTATGGTACATGGTTTTACCAACATTGACAATCCCAAGCACTGGATTACAGAATGTAATTACCTAAAAGCTGACTCAAGTACCTGCATGATGTGAGCACCTCTATGGGAACATTTAAATAAGAGGTTCATTTACTGTGTTGCTATGTGCAGTAAGAAAAGTTTTGATTTAAGAATTAGATCTGTCTACACTACTCAAATCCCACTTGAAGTAAAGATTTAGCTATTATGATAAACTTACATAACAGTAATGAACCTGTTACATTTCTATTTACCTTTGTTTGATTTCTCTCAAGACAATAACATCAGAAAGGATGTTCCTCAAATTCTCCTGTAGTACTACATTTTGAAAAAGAAAAGGCCAAGGAAAATATCACTTAAAGCATGACAGTTACTGTCTTTAAGTGTACATGCACTCCAGATGCTATAATTGCCAACTTGAACCTCTTTCATAATCACTTTGCAAGAATCTTGAAAATACAGTTAATCAGACATTAGTGTGAAAAATATTAAATGCAGGTAAGCTTACCTGCAAAGAATACACTCCAAAAGTACCTAAGAATTGGAAGTGCTCTTCATCACAAGGGGGAAGGAAACTGCAGCTGCCTGAGGATTCTCAGGGCAACGCTGTCATGGGATACTTTGCCTTTGAAAGGCCACTGAATTTCAGTTCTCACTGCATATCTAGCCAATGAGGATAATTACTTCCTGAGCGCTAATATGAAAAATATTTTTTTCAAAACAGTAAAAAACTTTAAAGAGTATTCCCATGAAAACAGACACCATGCATTTCGGCAATCAACTTCTTTGCGCTTTTAAAAAACAACTTTTCAGAAAGCAAACCTACAACTACATTTTTCCGGGACCAGGGCAGCAGTGCTGGAGTTACTACAGTCTCTCACAGCAGAAACAGCTTCCTCTGTTGGCTGCAAGTCCCTTTGTAAAAAGGGAAGCACCATCCAACCCCCGACTTTTATGAGTATTACAAGAATTCCTGAATCCTCCTTCAAAATTATGCACAGATGGAGCTCTCAAAATCCTAGACGTATCCCATAGAAACAGAGGAGCAAAATCTCCACCTACTCTTGCGTCTCCCATCATCACGGACGTTGCCCACTGCCCCCCCCTTCCTCGCCAGACCTCGGTATTCCAGGGCCAGCAGATGCGGTGCAAGTAAGAACAGGTTTAAGGAGAGGGAACTCATCGCGCCGCTTCCCTGCTGAATCAACCTCCTCCTCCTCCTCGCCCGTCTCGCCGCCACTCATGTAATTGTTAATGGAAACGCTCCCAGCCCTGGCAGCCGTTCCAGAGTTGGGGAAACACATGCACTCCACGGAGATCTTTGGCTACCCCAAAGCAAAACGTTGCAAGGACAGGAATACACCGTGCCCGTGGAGCCGCGCGGCTCCTCCAGCAGCACAGCGCGGGATTTCAAGGACACGCACCGCCAGGAGCCGGGACGCACACACAGACACACGAGTGTCTCCCTAGCACACGCACTCCCGGGAAGGGGCACTCTCCCGGCTCCCAGCTCGGCCGGCACAGCCGCGCCGCGCTGCCGCCGCGGGGGCCGGGGCGTGAGGGGGAATCCCGCGGCGGGAACGCGCGGGGCAGCCCCCGGCGGGCGGGGCGGCGGCGGGGCCCGGGCGCGCCGGTACTCACGGGGTGCAGCGGTCGCTGTACTCGTTGGCGATGGTCTCGATGCCGCCGCTCC
>VXBT01010826.1:237631-279158 GCA_013400235.1 Oriolus oriolus
CGTGCGCAGGCGCCGCCGGCGGGAGCCCGCCCGGCCCCGGCACCGCCTCGGCTCTTTCCGGCAGGGCTCGGGCGGCGCTGCCCTTCCAGAAGGATCTGGAACGGGAGGGATGCGGGCAGCGGGGAGGGAGCGACACCGCCCAGAGAGACGCCCCGCGCTCGCGTCAGCGCTGCGGAGGGACCGCCCCGCCTGCCTTAAAGGGTCCCGGGAGCGCGGCCGCCCGGGGCTGTCAGTGCCACACGGGCCCAGTTAATGAGATTATAACAATCCGTAGCAATTAGTGCAGAGCGGCGATCGGGGTCATTAGCACAGCCGTGCTTAGAGTGAGCCGCCAGGGACCTGCGTGAGGAGGGGTCAGACCCCGGCTCCTGGAGCGGATGGAACCTGGAGAACCCCAGAGGGCCGAGGTACAAGGTGAGCCCTGAGGTGAAAGCCCAGTTAGGCCCAGGCATCTGTGTCCGACACAGAGGTGGGGATGGCTCCTGGTGCCAGGGACAGGCAGAGTTCGGACAGTCGAGTCCTTCATTCCGCCCACTGCCAACACCTGTGGAAGAGCCATCCCCCGTTGGGGTTGGGACCTGTGTATTTCCAGGAACAACCTCGTTTGTCTTCCTTTCCTGGGGAAAAAAGTCGTCTTGAACCCCAAGTATCTCTATACTTATCCCATGTTTTGTGGGTATCAAGTATTTGTGGATTTGAAACTTCACAAAACAAACCTACAGGCTGGAAAAATTCCCTAAGTATTTATTTGCTTCTAAAAATGACACTGTTTCACACAGCAATGTGACGTCTTTGTGACACAGCATGTGACACTGCACTGCACAGTTTTGTTCCGCTGGAGAGATTAAAAATAAGCACAAAACGGCTAAACTAGTTTAACATCCCTGTCAAGAGGTTTGATTATCTCTCCCATTTGTCACCGTTTCAATGGTCTCCTAAACAATCAGAATTTTCCTAATGAAAACATGTCCTTTTCCTGTAAAACCTCCAGAAGCAAGAGAAACCGCTGGTACACAGAATTATCTGTAACACAACTACCGTGTCTGCATTAACTATCTCATGGTACTTGCTAGGGTTAGGCTCAGAAAGGCAAATCAGGTCCAGTCCCATCTGCAGTACCCAGGGACACACATTCCCCCAGCCGGTTTCTGCTCTTTCCACGCCTGGTAGAAAAACAGCGATTCAAGGTACGGCAGCACCACCTGAGGCTGACTCCTGACTGAATAGAAACCTCGGGGGCAAAGAGATTAAATGCAAATGCTCCTGTGTGGTTGTACAACCCAAGCCAGCTGGTTTGAAGCTGCACTCAGGAACAGATGTGTGCAGGCATTCCTGACAGCAATCAGAGTGCCAGTGGAGTTTTTATCTGCTTTGTCAAGAGTTGGGAGATGAGAGCACAAGCAGGGTAAGCCAGACTCATGGAGTATTTCATAAAAGTCTTGTCTGTGTGCTTCAGTGTCACGCTGATGCCCACTCTGCCAGTATGAACAAAACTCACTCAAGCCAGATAAACTACAGATGTGCCCGAGCACATCCCCCCCCCTCTCCTCATCGACTGCCACTGTAGCAATCTTGGGACTGGAGTCGCCCAAGTATTTCCGATTCCTGGCCCGTGGATCACATCTGGTTTTTCAGAAGAAAAAAAAAAAAATTGTACAAACTCTTTGAGCTAAGGGTTTCTTGTCAAACTTAATGGCTGAAGTGAAATCATAGGAATGCTGCTAGCCTTAATTTCTTTGAAACCAGACATTTAAATAAAAGCCTCCTAAATGCTTCTTTTGGATCCTAAGTTATCAGTACTCCACAAGGTTTGGTCTTTTCCTTTCCCTCTTGAAAATTATTACCTCAGAAATAAAAGTAAGAGTCTTCTCATTTATGTACATGCTCAGATTTATCCTCAATACTGAGAAGAATCTCCAGCCATTTTTACTTTTCTCAAGAAATACTGCACTAAGTGCTCCAGGTCTCTAGGTAGTTGGGTCTCTATATTTTTGGGCTGTGTTCTGGCTTAAAATGGTGCCAGTCAGGTAAAAGCCTTTTCAGTGTTGTTTTAGTATGAACAAAATGGAAACACTGAGAATTTAAAACAAGAGGCAAATAAGTATTTTCTTGGATTCACTGGTCTTTCTGTAGTAAAGAACACCAAGGGACTTTTTTCCTAATGGATCACTCTCCAAAGGAGTGATCTTTTGACTAATAAATATTTATCTGGTGTCATGCTCTGTTAGTTGGTACCAATGGCTAAATTTAGAAAGGCTGTGATCCTTCTTCTGATGCTTCTTTTAAGCTCTACTGGGCAAGTAGAAGGCTTAGGAATTAAATGAGGTCACTCCAGTCCTAAGAGTGCTCTGAATTCTTTCAATGCTATTAAAACTTGCACACCTCATTTTTTCTTTCCTTCTTTAGTATGACTGAAATAGTTTTATATCAAGTAGATTGCAGTTCATTAGTGATCAATAGAGTCCTCTAAAACATATTAAGGGCTGTATTAGGAACCAGCACTGGTTTTTTGTCTTCACTAGCAAAAAACATGCACACTTTTTTTTTTGGGAGAGACAAATCCAAATCTCTCTCATTATGTCAAATTCTAGTGGAGAGAAGATACTTTTTTTTTAAACTAATATTGAAGATTTAACGTAGCTACATCTGAAATCAAATCCACTTGCAATGTCAAGGTAAGGTTCTAGGTTCTCCATAATGGCAGAAAGACAATCTTGTCTATTTTAGGCCATTGTGATATAAGCATATGAAGTATATGTTCACATGATCAATATAAATAAGTGTAGTAACACAGCTAAAAAGCATTTAGCATATTTTGTTTTGGATCAACATGAATAGATGTGAGTGAGAGGCTATTTAATAATGGTTATTGCTGCCTAGCTGACAGAAACCAGTTTTGCTGAAAGCAGCAACTGCAGTATGCTTGTTTTTTTCAGAAAGCTATCCCATCTGGAAAATGCTGTCTTAACTGGAGAAGTAACAGGTGCTGTATTTAATTCAAGGCCTCCACTTGGACCAGAATAAGCCCCATGATAAGAAATTGTTAAAATCATGCTAATCAGCTTCATTTGTACCTTCAGAACAACATGAATGAAACAAAGATCCCTCACAAAATACCTTTATACATCCACAAAATATATAAATCCTCTCATTCTCATATTTTGTGCTAGTAAACCCATTATCTTATTCTAAGTTATTATAATTTGTTTTGAATCATCTTGATACTCTTCTCTTTCCTGGTGGTGAGTTAATGACCAGAAACAGAGGCAATTCTTTGGTGAAGCCTCAAGAGGCACAGCACTTTGAAGTAAAACCAGCATGAACTGCAGGCCTGCTGCTCATGGAGCAGATAAAGCATAAAACAGTGAAATCATATTTATTCTGAAAGTAAGATGTCAGTAGTGCTAATGGGCTAAGCTTCAAGGTTTCTGATACTTAGGACAGATTACCAGAGGTATGCAGGGCGTTATGTAAGAATTTAAGTATCCCTGGAATTTTTTGAAATGACCTAAGCAAGTTCTATGCCAACATTTATTCAGATTTTCTTTTGGCTTCCTGGAATACCGAGAGGGGATCCTTGAAACAAAGCATAGAGACACTTTGGAACTAACAACTCTTTTCTGTTATCAGATGGCAAAACTTCCTCAGGGATGCAGGGCACAAGATCCTGGTTTCTCAAGAGCATTTTTGTGTTTTTTTTTTTTTTTTTTAATTTGTTTGAAGATAATCTTCACAGCAAGAATTTGTATTATTAAATGTACTTCAAATGCTACTGAACTCCCAGGTAAAATTATTCTACCCACAAACCTGTCCTACTCCAAATATCTGGCTCTGAGTAGGAAAAGGAAAACCAATCCTAGTCTTCTACTGAAAGCTTTCACCAAACTGTGAAGTGAACACACTTTTACAAAGCAAAAGTGGAAGCCTGTACAAGTTCTGTGACATGCACATCAAGTCCAGTAGATAAGAAATGTAATTTTGATCAATTCTGTTCTGTTAATCCTACCGTAGAATGACTTGGCTCTTCAGTAATAGTCTGTCAAGCACAAATAACTGTAAATGGAAAAGCTGTAGTTAACACCCTCATTAGTTCATAATAAATGTGATGATAAAGATCTTAAATGTTTTCATTTCTGTTTGTAAAAGCTACCTTAATGGTGTCATAACATCCAAAACAGAAGGACCTGGGTACAATGATTCCCTGTACTGAACCACCCAATCCCTATAGAGGCCAGGAAATCCATCTGTCTTTGCGATTTTAATAATCCAGTCCCCAGTTCCTGGAACCGTGGCTCAGCAGCACCTAATATAAGAGAAATGTATGCACATTGTTATGCACTGCAGACACCCTGCTTTTCAGTGCAAACTGCTTGCACACTGAAGCATTTCAACAGAGGAGATCATTGCTTTGTCTCGTTATTAACAAAGCCTGGAGACGTGGAGGGGTGAAGACAGCGTATTCACACAGGTAGTGACTTCCATTTGCTCAAACACTTTCCAGGTCAAATAACTGCCATTCCAGTGCTGCTGTCATTCAGCAGAATCCTTATGTATGAATTCTCTTGCCCTTTTCTCTGCAAAGAATTTTTTCTGTGGAATACCACGCTTTCACTTCCTCCCCACACATTCTTACTCCGACATATGAGAAGCGTTACTTGTTTCAGCTTTTCCCTATAGTGGAACCAAAGTTTAAAAATCCGTGTGACAAGGTTAAAAAAGTTAAAATTATATGTGTAGATTTTTCATCTGTTTCCATCTCTTGGGATTCTCTACAGGTGGAAACATGGCAGGCAATAAACCAACCTTTGAAGGAAGAACTACAGACTGTACACCTGCTTATACCAAAGGCATCACAAAACTATTAATTCAGCTCAAGTACAAGGCATAGGGAGCTGAGCAACAGATGAAGCAAAGCAGCCAAATCCTGGGATAACCTTGCACAGACAAGAACCAGAATTAAGTTGTCCATTGCAGGCAAATCAGGAAAGCCAACAGCCACAGAGACAGCAGATTTCCCTCTGTACTGCAAAGCCTTCCAGACACACTTTTCAGGAAATTAATTTTACCTAGCTGAATGAATGAAACGCATCTAGAGACATAAACTACCCAAAAATCATCTTCAGTTGAGAAAATCTTCAGTTGAGAAAATCTTCAGTTGATAATCTAGATACAGAACAAGGACGGTCATTAACTCTTTAAATGACAACGCATAACGCCATAAGTTAGCAAAAACGAAACTCCTCTGGTTTCTGCACCCAGAGTTGGCAAAATTCAGTTAAAACGTCTCCCTCCAGAATCTAAACAAATGCAAAACTGAGAGCTGTGCTACAGCACTGTTTCCAGAGAATTTTCTTTCCCTCTGCTCCATCCTCTTCTTTGAAGATTGTACATTTCTTACTACTTCTATGCTTGTAATTGCACATTGGTAAATTTCTAAGTAACAGAAAGGATTCTAATACTATTGTGCATTGGTCTGCCTTTAGAATGAAGTAAATATAAATACCCGAGGCACATCAGGTAAAGCTGGCACTGCCACTTCAGAGATGTCACTGCCCTCCCCAGAATTAGCACCATGCTCTGACCAACTGAGCTGATCTCAGTGCATCTTGCTCCTGCTGCTCTGCCAGAAGCCAGGTTTGCCAAAATGCCCTTCCAAAACTGAAACACAAAGATTGCTGTATACAGGTATGAAAACACAGCATTACAATATTAGAATGCTGGCCTTTGTACTAAATGAAACCTCAAAGCACAAAGAGCAAGATCCATCTACAACACTGTATTTACCAAATAATCAAGAAACATGGCAGTCTCAGAGCAATTCCTAGACTTGAGGTATTTAAAAATTTTCACTTGTAAAAGCTGATTGCCGTAGAAGAAACATTTTACATAACTTTTTAGTGGTGATATCTGCCATAACTGCATTGGCTTTAACTGCATCAGGGGTACATCTTGTGTAGTAAATGCAGACCATATGGATGTACCCAAAATCCCTTTTTATTTGCCAGTTTGGTAACAACTCTGCAGCCGTAGTATCCCATTTCCTGTCCTGAACACAACATGGAAAAAAGCATCCAAAGACTCTGAGCTCCAACAATGGATATGCCACTTTGCTAAATATTGTACTCCTAAGGAAATTAATCTTGAGTGTTATTCATGGAATGTTTCTAAAATTTGAGTCACGAGCTCATACACATGTAAGCCATCTGGAAGCACTTCCAGGAGATGGAAGGGAGATTTGAAGAACTATAAACAGTGTTATTTACACAATGCCTGTTTTACTTTTTTCCACTGTAAGAAAAGAAAGAAAACAACCTTAACCTCTTTACATACAAAATGACTGTGATTGAAAAAGGACTGCTTAAGAATCTGCATGCGATACCAGGAGATTAATCAAACTTTAGTGACTGACAGAATTCCTCCTGGTCAGCACTACCAGAAAAGCCTGTGGCAAGAAAACTTTCTGGCACTGTAGTAAAGAACTGTCAGCAAGAGAAATCACAGAACACTGGATTTTTGTTTACATTGTCAAAACCTAATCAAAGAAATCCTAAAAGAGATAACCTAAGACAGAGACAAGTAAAGCAGATTTTCCATCCATTTTCAAGTTAAACAAATCAGATGTGAAGAATTTATTTTCCATTCTGCTGATATGAATGAATTTTATGTAATTTGCCAAATGCCAGTATCAACATTTCCTATTCCAAGACCAAGATTTCTTGTAATTAATTCCATGGGGGTAGACCTGTGTGCCTTTCAAGAATCCATCTGAATGGAAGGACATTTACAGGCACGTCACTAAGTCATTAATCATTTCAGATCAAAATCCAGATTTTATTACTGCAACAATAAGCTACACAGTAAGCCTGCCTCTTTCTCTTGCTATAAAATAAGCTTATTACAAAACTGTATCCATGCACCACAACTAATTGCCAACCATGCTGAGGGAAAGAACTGCTCAGCTCTTGACCAGATCTAGTTTGTTTATTAAAACTAATAAGCAAAAGATTATTTTTACCTGTTTTTCTTTATCCCCTTTGGACATAAAAATGTGTTTGCATTTGTCCTTAAAAGCAAGCTTTAGAGCCTGTATTGGGAAATAACAGAGATTTTAACATTTCCAAATCTTATACCTACACCAAGTATATTATACAGTACCTCTTCTATTTAGTATGAGCTGTAACAAAGGCCAAAAATCTTCCTTTTCAGGTCCTTTCTTTTTCAAGCACTTGTTTTTGGAAATCCAGATTAATTCTGAAATTTATTTAGCATACGAATTTGGTGTTAGCACTGGAAAGTCTCAAACTACGAGTGAAACATCAGTTATGGGAGAAATAGCTTAGATTTTCACCTTCCTTACTTCATCCATTTCTAGGACCACGGATACCTATGGAAACTGCAGGAGAGCAGAGCGTTTACAGGACTGTGCAGACACTGCTCTCCTGAAGCAGCCTCCCTACACCTTTTGGGTGCCAGAGAGGGTGCTCACGCTCCGTATTAAAGCAATGCCAGAAGGCTTACACAGGTATCAGAAACTTGGTGGCACTTCTAAAATTATATTATTCTTCTAAATTAAAGGTTCTCCTGGACACTAAGATAAACAGCTAAAAGCACTGCAGCAAAAAAAAAAAAAAAAAGAAGCATCTACCAGGAAATCCAATACCCAAACCTCACATATTTTAAAGAGGTGTAACAGAGTAACTCTCACATCACTTGATTTATGCAGAGGGAACACAGCTAACACACTACTGATGTGGTTTGTATGCCTCAGACTGAAATACTATTGCTCATCTGCTAGGAACCATAAATCCTGGAGAAAGCTGATTAGCGAACTCTTCAATCATACGCTTGCACTTCAGGCCTAAGGCTTCTGCTGCTTGGAACTAAAGCAACTGCTGAGTGATCAAGACAAGCTGAGAATCACTCCGTGAGCACTGCAAGCATTTGATCGACTGTTTTAGCACCACCCCAAACAGTGTCATTTATTAGTGAAAACAAGATCTAAAGATTTGGTCATGAGAACCCATGAAATTGAATTTGCTTTCCTAAATACTTAAACCTTTTGATCCCATTGTTTAAAATGCAACTCTAGTTATGCATTTTAGGAAAACCACTCATGACAAGCAAGTAGAATAAAATAATAAAAGAGAAAATGCATTAAGTAAAAAAAGAACACAAAATTAATGCTCTACTGTTCTTTAACAAATGTACATTTTTATTATGAAATTATGAATATAAAATATGCCAAGTCCATGCATAATTCTTAAAACCACCCTGCCCGCCCCCATCTTTCTTTGTGCCTTCAAAATTGCATTTTAACAAATATAAGTATTATTTATAGTTAAAACTCATGGAGTCAAGTAAAACATCAGTCACACTATAGTCGTCGAGTGTGCAGGAGAGCAAGGATGATAAGCCATTAGTTTTGTGAGGCTAAGTGCCAGGAATTGTCTAAAAGATTTCTCTGTGCTTTGATGAACACAATGCTACTGAAAACATTCAGTATTTTTCAGGCCCTCAGAGGTGCAATATTTTAACAAATTGGAAAACTTTTTTCTTCCTCCATCACCAATTTCTGTGTTCAGAAAGTACTCTGAGGATCAGCTTACCATTTTATGTTGCATATTGTACACTGAACAGCAGTGAATGCACAAATTATGTGGTGTTCTCATATAATACAGTTATGACCAGGATAAAAAAAAGTGACAGTATATAAAAATAAGTACTTTGGTTCTCTGAAATATTTTTAAGGTCTCAACTGATGAGCTCATTAGAATCATCACGTAACATCATTAAACTGCATCACACCACAAGGTATTTGATTTTTTTTTAAAGCATTTGAAAGATACCCCATGGGTGGCACCTGAAGGGAGTTATTTCCCTTTATATGGGATGCTTTAAAGAATTAACACCACCATGCAGGCTGCCTGAGTGTGCAGGAAGCTCATCTATGTGGCTAAGCCGAAGGACAGTTTAAAGGCCAGTTCCACAGCAGCTTCTGTCACCGAGTCATGGAAACAGACATAACACTCCTGGGGTTTGGGATGGAGAATGAGTCTCCTGGGGAAAAAAAAGAAAGAATAAAAAGAAGATAATCATCACAGGTGTTATTTTTTTCTCCTCAAATGGTAGATTCTGGTTGTACTGCGAGGTTTCAGTAGGAAGTTAAAACAAGCTGCTGTGTGAGACAATTGGCAAATTTTGGTGTCTGTCCTGTGTTACTTTACCTCTTTCAATACACTGGATTTTTAAATCGAGTTATTCTCTATTCAGTTTTCTTTTTGTCTAGGGAAAAAAATCTTCACGTTTTCAGATCTTCTGTGCTACTGGTCTGTTTGCAGAAATTCAAGTTTCTGGGCTACAAAGGTGCAATCAAGGTCCTTGGGAGCAAGCCCCAGGGTTCACATATTTACTGATTTTTAAACTTGATAACATCTAGGTAGTTACATTCCTACATATTAATCCAATGAGCTCTTCCAGGGAAAGAACTCAAATAGAAAAGCTGTGCATAACCTTGTGTAGCATCATAATTATTTTTTAAAAGATACCAACAGTAGCATAAACCTTTTTTAATGTTTTAATTAAAGATTTTAATTTTTCCCACACAAACTGCAAGTATGTACATTCATGGTGGGAAACAATTGTTTTCCTTTTTTCTTTTTAAACATCTTCCTTTCCAATGGAAAAGCCTCTTCAGTAACTTTAACTGTTCCCCTCACTCGTTTGTATCACCGACTCAGCAACTGCTAAAGGTGGAAATTCACAGCAGTGCAACTTCCCAGTCCCCTTAAATTAAAGCCACCTCAGTCAGTCAGCTCAAGCATTTCCGTGATGTGCTACAGTTAAATTTATTTTTAAAGAACACAGTGGCATAGTCAAAATGAAAAAGTGGAGGTGAAATTCATCTAAAAACTTACCCCACAACCCAGTAGTTCATTGTTGGTGGTGGTTTCTTCTGGTCAGTCCAGTTTTCAGGAGAGCACTCAAACAGAAGTCCATGTTCTCTTACCAGATCTGGGTCCTCAGCTGCCTTACTCAGTTCTGAAATCCCACTGCCTGCCTTTTTCTTTTTCTGTAAAACGACTGGTGAAATGTCAGTCGAGAATGAAACATTTTGACATAAACATGAGAAAAATGTAACTGTGTGATTTCTTCAGGACTCTCTGATGGATGATGCTGCTGTCAAAAAGCCAGGCTTAGAAATATAACTGACTTGCTCTCATGATTCTTTTCTCCAGTTTTGTTACTTTGGCATCAAAAGGCTTTTCCTTTCTTACACAAGTTGGAATTAGACACATGCTCCCTTTTTTGACTTTTTTTCCCTTCTAGCTAAATACTGTTTTTCTATAAAGACATCTGAGATACTACAGGTCTTTAAAAAAGTGTGTTACAACAGCTAAAGCTCCCATCTTTCCTTCTCTGTGTGCCTCCCTAATTAAGAACTGTGATAGTAAGAGTCTAATGAATAAACTTGGCCAGGCAGGAATTCCTTTTGTAAATAAACAGCTGAAGCACTTTGCTCAGAGCATTTTCTGACTCTTACTCAGTATGAGGGCATAAGAACACAGAAAGTAAAGACATTTTTGTGTTTTCTTGAGCTTTTCGAGCTGTGTTTTGTACAGAGCTTTTGAATAAACCTTGCAAAAGTTCCAGTTCATCTGTGGATCTGCCAGTGAAACTCCTGCTACAACCATTTGCTTCAAAGGTGAAAGAAAAGGTTTTCTTAGAAAACAACTCAAGGAACTTCTGTCTGCCATATGCAGAAGCAGAAACCACACCGTTCAATCTGCTTACAATATTGAAGCTGTGGGGGCTGAAGATCTAGAAAAGATTGTCAAAACATCATTATTTTGGGGTTTCAAACTACAGAGCTTATTTTTGCTCAATTTAAGATTTATTCAAGATTCCTGTACATGTTTAAAAGTTAAATTGTGAATTTTCAGTTGTCAGAAAGTGAGGCTAAATTAATTATAGATCAGTTTACAGTAACTTTGCATTACTGGTGCAGTTCTCTGAATCCTAAACCATAACAATATTTAGCAGATGACAAAGAATACCCAGTGTAACAGTACATTCCTGTATTTGATTTTTTTGTCACGCACTATGAACAAGGCAAATTTCTATTTATTCTTTTACATTCTCCTCATGCCATAATACAGCCTGCCAATTTCAGCATTAATTGCTGGAGCCAATATGCAAAAGACTACCCCAAATTTCGCTGAAAGAGATGTGTTCATCAGTTATTTCTGATTCTCAGCAGAATGAACTCAGTTTTGATGGCTTCAGCTATAAAGTGTCTATTTGATGGCTGTACCCAAAGGCAATTTGATGATAAGAAATACTCATTTATTGTCTCTGCTTGCTTTTGGGTTTCTACATTTCCCAACAGCAATGCCCAAAATACACTGCTCATTGCCAAAATCCTACTCAGACAAACCCCAGGGTCATGTGACCAATCCACCAAATCAACACATATTTTTAACACTTAAAAATTCCTAGATTTACAAGGCACATGGGTCTAGCCAGAAATGACTTCTTCAGTAACATCAAAGAAACTTAAGAAAAATTATACTGCTGTTTGCAAACTTGCCTTCATTCAATTTGTACTGTTATTTCCTCTTTTCTCACTTAACTCACTTGAATTGTCACTTTAGGATCTAAAAAATACACCTGACAGACAGTATTCCACTTTGGTTTAGAGTCTGCAGACATGCAAATACAGCTGCTCATGAACCACTGAAATACTGAAGTGAAAGCAACCTTGAAAAAAACCTGAGTTGAGATTGTGACTGGACAAAGAGAAATCCAAGTTTCCATACCTCTTTCCTTATGGACTGCTGGAAAATGGAACGAATTGAAAGGCAGCACTGGTAAAAATTCTCAATTAACTGGGGGTGGATGGAGCCACCGAGATGTGCTACTTCTTTGTGAGTTGGAGTAATAAAGATTCCTTGCATCGTCTCCAAAGACAGGTAGTGGAAGAGGGTATTCTCAGGACCAGATGTCAACCTTGAAAATATTGGAGAATTCATTTCATTAAAAAAATTAAAATAATTTACAACTTTTGTTTCTTAAGACAGAATTGTTTTTCTAACGACAGTAGAGTACAAAATGGATACAAGCATTCAAAAGGCTCCTATCTCTACACCAAGGAAATCCTGCTAATTTTGACTGTTAATCCTCAATTCAAAAAACCATAAAATTAAAAAACTGTGGTACTAGTTAGGCATTACACGTGTGTTCTCAAAAAATTTCCCCAAAAAAGAAAAAGGAAAGAACGAGAAGCTTTGTTCATTGTACACCTACCTAGAGATAACAGGGAGGCACAAGGTTTGGATATATGTGGTCCAGAAACTTCTGTTTGAAATTCCAAGGTCACACAGATGTGGGACATGTGTGCACAGTACTGACAAATTATTCAGAAACAGTTGTCTTTTATTGTATTATTTCAAATTTTAGTGTTTAATTAAGCTCTCAGTTTAACAGATTAACTTCTGATAATCCTTGCCTAGCAAAGCTTTGGTTGGAATAAAATCATGTGGGGACTTCTGTGATCCGTGTATATTCAAAAAACAATCCAAGTATGGCCTAAAAAATGAAATACTTAATAAAAAATAATATCTTACTTGATAGAATTAAGAAGTTCTGTATCTTTCTCTGAAGGGTTCTTTTTAAGGTTTCCTGAATGCAGTGGGTTTGGCAGGGTGTGTTTTTTCCTAGTGGCCTGAAAAACAAGCAGATAGATGAAATAACAGAGAACACACAGCTAAAGAAAGAACAAAATCAAACCAACAGAAAGAATATGACAATGTAGCATTTTTAATAAGGCCCAAACAGTGGCATCAATTTATATAAATGATTTTACAGCCTATTTTAGACTAAACGTGGTTAAAAGCAGTTGTACAACTGTAGAGCAATTAGTTTTCATAGGTTATTTTGGGGATATTCTCCAATTATATCTGCTTTTTTTAAACACAGCTGTGCCCACTTCAGTCATGTGAAATCCCCAAATATTTACAAGCAATGATAAAATAAAAAAGTGTGATGGTTTTGAGGCTGACTCAGAGCTTCCCAAGGCAACTGAAGTATTTTCTACTGAATTCAAGGGATTTATTCTTTTATAGTGTGCTTTTGATAAAAGTTACCTCGAGTTTGAACAAACTGCCCTCTCCCCTAAGCCCCCCAGAACCTTATCAGTTCTCTCTGCCTCTGTTCTCTGACCTGCTCCACCACAGGTTGTGGATTGGTGCTTTCCTCTTCCACGGGCCCTTCATTGCCCTGCTCGGCTCCTCCGCTGCTCCTCGTGGGGCTCTGCTTCCGTGTGGTGAGGGAGGAGTCCCCGAAGAGGCTCCTTCTGCTCCCTGGAGTGCTCGCTGGTTTGCTGGAGCTCTGGAGCTTGCTTAGGATGGGCGAGGTGCTCAAGCTGTCCAGTCTGTCCCGTGCTGCAGGAAGGAACCAGTCAGCACAGGCTAAAGGTGGGATGGAGGGAGAATCCAGCCTTTCCTCTATGCTGGCGTCTATTCCTTCCAGCTGGAGTATGGTTGCTTTGACCTGATCTACGTAGATACAGTCTGGTCCTGGATTCCCAATAGCTTTGGATGCACAGCCCCCTGCTTCCAGCAGGACACACAGCACAAAGTGTCTCTGTAAATACAGAGGATGCAAACGTAAAAGACTGCGTACAAACTCATCAGCTGTTTGCTTTGAAGGAAGTCCACACTTAAAAGAACAGAAGCAGACATTTCTGACATGAGTTGTCTGAAAAGACGAGATCATGAAGGTAGAAACATTTTCAACTGAAGTGAAAAGGAATGAAAGTAATGAAAATTTATAGTTAAACTTTGCAAGCTTTGCAGGTGTATAAATAATGCTACTCTCGGGGAAATTCTATCCCATGAAACAGCTACAATTTGAGTATATTGCAAAATTACCCCAATGAAATGCATGGAAAGTGTTGACCTTGGTGAACAACAGACAATTCACAACAGCAAAAGAGAGCCTCAGAGAACCTCAGGGCATGCTGCAGCTGTTAACTTACCAAGCCAACTATCAGTAAGAAATATCTTGCTTCAGGTTCCCTGTATCCTGTCAAACTTGACTCTTCACATGGCTGGAGGTGATGCTGTGGGAATACTTCCCGCCAAATCACCAACTGCCCAATCCTCTGCTCCGCTGCCAGGGGTAACAGACAGTAGTGCCGGCAATAGAAACCTACATCAACAAGGTCCTCCTTGGGCAAGTGATTACCAATCAAGTAACCCTTAATTAAACACAGAAGAGGAAGCGTGTTCAGTGAGAAACACAACACCATCACGTACCACTTCAGAGTACTTTTCTCTCCCTCCTCCACACGCATTGAGATCCTAAAGTTTCTGGCCACAGCCTTTCCTTTTGGTGTACAGTTGTACAACAGACAACACTGAGATTTTGCACCACATCTAAATAATCAAAACACTAAATATAAACAAATAAACCATCAGCATATACACAAGTTACCAAAGGCAAGCTGGGCCTTCCCAGCTTGCAAAACAGCTACAGTGTTAAGGTGTTTCAATTCCCATCTAATTCTCTCTCCAAAAATAGTGAGCTTTCATTGGAATTAATAAAATTTCCAAAGAAGATCCACAGAAAAACAATGGTGCCAGCACTAAGGGCTTTAGAGCTGAAGTGCTGTCATGGTAGATGCTGTGCAGTTCCACTTCTCTCATAACACTCCCAGCACAAAGAACAATTGCCTGATAAAATCCTTAAAATGCAAGTTTTCTTAGAGCAAAGGCTGTTACGTTCCTCTTTATACTGTTGATTACACTGTCTATATTTATCAAAGATAAATCAAGTTAGGAATGAGGCCAAAGTGAAAAAAGCTGTCAATACAAGTTCTCAAGTCTTGGATTTAAAGACAGATTAAAGATAGAGAACCTGCTATAAAAAAATGGGAATGAACAAAAGAGTTCCTATTAGAATACCCTACAGTCTCAGTTGAACTGACTCTTATTACTTTCTTACTACTCTCTTTTCAATCCTTGGATTGTACACCAAGAAATTCCAGTTTTAAAGAAGTATTTTTGTTCTTACTGTTCATGTAGTACATATCATTTCCCAACATGGATTTTTTCTGTTATGGTGTTTGAGTTTTAGGTCTATTACTAAAAATACATGCTTAAATCAGTCATATATTCATTTCAGATTTGTGAGATTCCGAAAGACTAATTTAGATTTCTAGATGCATTTTCCTGATATTTGGGTCTTAATCATTAACACTACCTTGTAAAAGAGGCAAGAGCCCAGAATCACATATAATCTTCTCATGTCATAATAATCTTCAGACTGTTGGGGGGAAAAAAAAGCACTGTATTAATTTTTAATTCAGCGTTTTAATTTTATTTACCAAATGAAAGTGAACTAATCTAGTCAATTGTAATCAACATATTATTTAATACTTTCATATTTGACCACCTCTTATTACCAGTGCAGCAGTTAATACTGAGCAGTTAAGGGAAATACCAAGTTTTCAGCCTCCGTTACTGAATTTCGTGTCATTACAATTTTCTCTACAAATTTCAACTCAAAATAACTAGTTTCCTATTTAATTGTTCTGTGTTCTTAAACTATTTTTGTTAGGATATGTTCATTCTCACAGTTAACAGCAAAGTAGCTTTAGCATAACTACTGACACCAGGGGCCCTCCTAGAGTAAAACTTACAAGTCAAAGCATTTTTTCCTACTCTTTGATATTTTACCCAAAATATACCCATTCATTCATCTTTTAACGCCCAGTGCTCTCCCATTAGCAGCCCTGTTTTTAGATGAATATACTGTATTTTCAGTTAAGTAGGTGGAATCAATTTCTGTGCAGTAACTGTAACTTATTAACACTGATTTCTGTAAATAATCATCCTGGTTGTTTAGTGCAGGGAATCTTCTGAACAGAATTTTAAAGTAACTGTTCTGGAACATGAGCTCAAGAGAGCTCTTTCATTACAAAGTAAAGCTGAAATGTCAATATGGTTACACCTTGCACAGCCACCAGTTACTCAGGTAAATTACTATTACCTCCTTTAACAGCAGTAAAAATAAGCAGAATTTGTAATTGCTTTCTGTAAACTGGAAAATTAAATTCTGCTCCATAGATGTTTCCAAGTTTATTCACAATTGCTCGGGAAGGAGACAGTTATTTACAGAAAGAAGAAATGTAACAACAATCACCTCTGTTGAAATTAGTGTTTTTGTAGACATCCCATGGTCTTAAATTCTATTAAATCATGGATTTTCAGTGACTAATCCTATAGGATTATTATCTGTTAAAATATTAATCATGGAGAGAAATTCAGGATAAATTTTGGGAGTGCTTTGACTGCCACTTGATTAAAAGAAGTTGATGGATTTTGAAAATAGTGTTTGTTTAAACCACTGAATGGGACACCAAGGCAAGGAGATACTTGCAATGCAAACAAAAATAAAATGTTTACCAGCTCTGCAAAGTCAGCTGCTTCCAGATCACTCAGTGCTGTGTCAATTTCCATCTGAAACACTCAAAAAATACTTTTTAATAGAGATTTCCAACACCATGAATTTCCAATAATAGCATAGCTTGCTCTGTCTTGCTCGTCTCAGATTGTGTTTCACAAGTACAAAGTGAGCGGATAAACATTTGCACCTATTTTTTTTATTAGTAACATCAAATATCAAGAACACCTGGAGATACCAGACTGAAGAAAAATCCTTCCTAACTGCTGTGTATTTCCCTGCTCTTTGGAACTGTACAATTTCTCTGCTTGTGTGCCTGCTGACCCCAGTGTTTGGTACAAAGGAGATGTCACTCTTACTTTCAGCGTGCTTTACAACACGAGGTCTAGAGACAAACCTGGCACATTACTGCATCCAAATGAGTTATCAGAAAAATCTTTTATCCAATGGATTTAGGTTTTTTGTCTCTATGGAAGTTGCCAAAACTCTCTCACACATTATTTTTCTTCTACTGAAACTGCTTTAAGCTTCCTTACTTCTCTAACTGCAAGGGCTGTTGGTTAAATCAAGTTTTACTAAGAGTACTTTCCTTAGTCCTAGGCACTGGAACTCATTACATAAATGCGCTACTTAATGAAAAGAACCTAAATCCCATAATTACAAACTTCTTGGGCTGTGTTAACAGGATGCCTCTGATTGAAATACAGCCAGTTTTCAAACAGAGAAATGTCAGCAAGCCTACTGGCAGTCGACAACCAACCAGCCTCTCAGCTTTTCCCCAGTCAAAATTTAAATGGCTTTCTGCCTGAAGAACTGACATTTTTAGTTTTATATTCTGTATAGAATATAAAGATCTTCACCAAAACGCTAACTGGAAATGTCATCTTCTGCAACAACAGTTTTCTGGCAAATGTGAATGATCTCAAAGAACTCTGGAAAGTGATGTCTGTGTCGTAAATATCAACGATGCTGTTTTCTAAATCCTTTTAAAACTTACTATTTTATAAGAAAAAAGCAGCCTGCAAGCTAAACTGGAGACCAAAGTGCAACAGCGTCTCTCTACAGAAACTTGAGAGACAAGAAAAAAGCATGGAAAAACCCCCAATCAGCATATAGTAAAAAAACTACAGGGCAAGGTGGAAAGAACCAAATAATTCTCAGTTTGCGACTAAAGATAAAGGAGAAGACAATTCTCCTTTAGAGGAGAAAAGGGAGAAGGCCACACAAGCAAAGAGAAATGTGTTTATAACTCGTAACATCCCTGACAACTCTTACTGAATCATAGCAAACCTGAAATAATTCTGCAAACCCTGTCAATAGTAAATTGGTAGACTTTAACCCTTCATCCCTTCCCCTCCAAACACTCCCATGAAAATTATACACTGAGTTCTTACTAAACTTTAAAATCAGAAATGCAGGATAGTCCTAGTTAATGTTATCTTCAAATAAAGACCTATAAATTACAGAATATGCCACTGCAGAACAAAGGTCATTTTGAACATCCAAACTTGGGCCTTTCCCAGAGCCATTCTGAGATGCAATTTTAATTTTCCATCACACAGCCTCTTGAAGTTCAGTGAGTACAATGTTCTTTGCTTTTGTTGTTGTTGCTGACAAAATAAGTTTGGATAATGGAGTTTATGGTCATCTTAGATTAGATTAATTAGCCTTAACTATGTTATCTACAAAATTACAAATATTTTGAGTCTCTCCATGAAAGAAAACTCTGAATTTAAAATTTCCCAGCTGTTTTATTTGCATTAAATCACAGCAGAGACTCATGAAAAACAAACTCTACCATGACAAAACGAGCATATTTTAAACTGGAGTCACAGATATTAAAGTAATGAAAGTGAGGTTTACGATTGGCAGCTATAATGTTATTTACTGTGACCTACCTTTTGTCTTACTCCTGCTTAAAGCACAACTTGGTTTCTAACATGGAGGTAACCTGGCACAGTGAAATGGTGTGGAAAAGCTGTACCTGCCTGGTGTCAACAAACGACATGTGGATATTTATTCTGATTCTGCAGCAGCCGTTTATATCTCTCCGAAATTATGAGCAGTACTTGGGCTTCTAGAATAATATTTCCTGCCTGCCAAAATACTTCAGTGGTCAAAATCAAACATACAGCTACATACCAGGGGCTGCTTTCCCTACTCTTCCTATTCTCTTCCTAGATAACTCCGAAGTCACCAAACTACACTCACAATAGCAATCCTATGGGAACGATGGTGTAGCTCCAAACTTGAATTTTATAGGAAAATGGATGGTCTGGGATGGGCAAAGCACTTAGGTAAACCACACAGTAACAGCAGGAGACTTTTTGGCCTCCCGTGCCCAGGTTTTCCAAGAGAAATGTGAGAAGGAGGTTACCTTGATGTCCTGAGGCAGTGTCAGCCAGTGCAGGCCTGGGAGGCTGTCTAGGAACAGGGCACTGCAGGAATCCTGGTGCTGAGCACTGGGGCTGGCGCTGGACCGGAGCCTGGCAGGACGAAGGGCACGCTGGAAGAACAGGTTGAAAAAATGATCCAGGCGAGAAACATTTTCCACCTGGCAAAAAGCACTGGACAAACATGAACTCCAAGTTAGAATAACACTGAGAAATTTGCAGCTTGTTTATACAACCCTCAGTGCTACACAAGTCTCTTTACTGCACAATGCTACATTTGGATGTATTTTTAACATGAAAAAACCCACTAGACTCATACAAATAAAGAACAAACTAAACCAGTACGGTTTTGTTTGTAGTAGATGTCTTAGAGCAATTTAGGATGAGTGAAACATCAGTCTCATCCTTTTGGAAACAGATTTATTCTTTATCTTTCTCTATGGCACACACACATTAACCCTGAATTAAATGCAAGAATATAACTAATCCACCTGGGCAATTTTATTTAAGTAACAGTCAGACTGAAAATCTCCTGGGTGATTTTCAAATGCAGAGAAAGACAGTCACTCTGCCAAATGGAGTTGAGAAGTCCAGCGTGTTTACTCTGTTAAAAATGTAACACTGACACACACGTATGTTTTACAGACACAGAGGATAACACTTGCAGAGTGCTGCTGACATCCACGGTGACTTAGATTATGGGAATGATTTAACCTAATCAAGGACAACTTTCTGAAGTGACAAAGACTGCTTAAACAGTGTCTTACTAGTGTTAAGACTGAAACCAAAAAGCAAGAAGAACAGAATTCTGTTTTTTATACAAGTGTAAAGGAAGATGCAAAGAAATTCCCTGGAAACATTAAAATGAATCCTACTATTTGTCTTTTTCAGTGAGCACCAATGAAAAATGAGTGACTGAAAAGAAAACTTTTGAAAGAACTCACCTGTCCAAAGAACTGTACATGAATGTCAAGGTCCTGACAACATCTTCAATCATGTTCCTCAGCTGAGAAAGTGGCACACTAACAAATAAATATTAAAACATACGGCTATGGTTACAACATCTTTACCATGAATAAGCAGTCCTCCTAGAACATAAATATGTAATATTACTGATGTTATTCAGCAGTTGCTACAAAGTATTTGAATTTACCAAATCCTGCAATATTACTCTTTTCTAACTTACAAATATTTCTGGGATTTTATTCTCTTCAGAGGAAATGAAGAAGAAATTGCAACAATGGCTATATAAAAGATGTGAATGAAGTCAATCAAAATAGTGGAATCACAGGTATAAAAACTAGTTCCAGTAAAAAGAGTACATTTTAAGCCCTCCCTTTCTTGCCTTTTTTGTTACAAGAGTACAATTTGAGGACACAAAATTTAAAGGAAAACAAAACCTTTCATTTGAAACTCACTTTTCTTCAGGAAGGCCAATTACGAGCAACTTGTCAGATTCTTTCCAGTAAACAACTTGAACCAGTTTTTCACATAAGAAAAGGGAGGAACTAGAAAAATGAAACCAGAGTTATTTCCATTAACACTATGAAGTTATAAAAGAGCTGAAAACCATTTCACTGAACTAAAAATCCTATTCACTGCTACCCACTACAAAGAAATTCCCCCAAATTAATGTACATCCAGGCTGAGCAGTCCAACTTCAGGCATGCTGTTGTAGTTAAAGTGTTACTGCCTTAACAGGTTGAGTTGCTCTGGTTTCATCTAGAACTTGATGCATAACCCATGTTTGCTGCACATGTATGTAAAAAGTAATAAAAATAGTAATTATGTTTCAAATGCTTTTACCTGATAATCTCGGTACCAGTAACACTTTCCAGTATGTCAGACAGTGTGAGAAATATCCCTCTCACACTTTTCAGTTTTTGAGATGCTTCAGATATGGGGTACTGATAAAGAATTTCTTGCTGTGAAGAAAGTTAGCTGTTAGTTAAGCAAACCAAAACCAAAACCCCTCCAAAAAATCCCCAGAGAAAACAAGATAATGGTTTTTTTTTTGTGGTAACAGTTGGGTTTTTTTAAAACATGAAATCATTTATCATATCCTTTCATATGATATTGAAACAAGCAATGTGCTGCATGGGCATACTGGAAAGTTCTAAAACGCACATGAATGTTTTTGACAGTTTAAAATTCTCTATTTTATAGAAAAGCGTCACTTATTTAGAATCATTATTACACGGAGAAAAGCAAAATGACAAACAGCGTGACCACTGCATTTTACAGCTCTTAGTACATGGTTAATACATCTGATGCCAAGAGAGAGGAAGAAATTCTTTACTGTGAGGGTGCTGAGGCATTGGCACAGGTTGCCCAGAGAAGCTGCCTCATCCCTGGCAGTGTCCAAGGCCAGGCTGGATGGGGCTTGGAACAGTCTGGTCCAGTGGAAGGTGTCCCTGCCTACGGCTGTAGGGTTGGAACTGGATCATCTTTAAGGTCCCTTCCAACCAAACCATTCTGTCATTCTCTGATTCAAGTATTTGTACAGTTCTTTCAATATTTAAATTCTGACTCCAATCATCATCAGACATACAGCTCTTCAAAACTAACCTAAGAATATGAAAACTCCAGTCTCTCTGTATAACCCTACCTTGCTGCTTTGCATGTATAGCATAAAAAATAACTGATGAATATGCTCCGATTTTAAAATACACCATTAAGACTTCTCACCAAACATCTGAGCAGCATGTTCTCACACAAATCATTTTGAAACTAAAGTTCCATAGAGATAAATATTTGTGAGTTATTTTTCTTTTTCTAACCATTTAAAAAAATAATTCTTTTATGCAAACACTTTCAAAAATTATGTATTATTTCAGCAACCATAAAAATATAGTAATAAGCAAACATGATTCTGCCTCATTTTTTGCTTTCTGCCAAATCAAGATGGGCCAAAAATAATGCATGTAATATTAAGCATACCCACTGCAAAGGTTATGGTAAATTACCTTTCTACACAAACAAACGAAACACAGGCATGATTAACTTCCCTGTTTATTTCACTAAGCACATTCAGCCACTGCCAACACCCGTTAGAAAATTTTCCTTCATCAAGACTAAAAGAATGCAAAGTTTCATTACAGAAGGACCTGACAAACTCTTCATTCATATCCAATTTAATTAACTCTATTTATAAATACTCATAAGTGAAAAGGATCTTTATTTTTGGAATCAATCCCTCCCTGCTGTTTTCTAATTACAGCACTACAAAGGGCTAGAAAGAGCCTTTCCCCCCCACTCCCCCATGAACTGGGGCCTTTACACAAAATTCATTTGTGAATTATCTGTACACGTTCTCAGGGAAAGAAAAGCCAACTGTAACAAAAGGGCAGAGCTGTTATCATGTATGGATATAGTGATTTAGCAAGGGCCAGCACATGCCACCAGATCAGCTGTCTCCAAAGCAAGCCCAAAGGTCACAGGCCAATGACAATGGAATTAATAAATGACAAGTAGCTCATTTCTTAAACTGT
The DNA here is from genome assembly GCA_013400235.1 of Oriolus oriolus. Lineage (NCBI taxonomy): Eukaryota > Metazoa > Chordata > Aves > Passeriformes > Corvidae > Oriolus > Oriolus oriolus. The sequence goes on from VXBT01010826.1 coordinate 259,980, forward strand.
AAATACTCCCTCAACCCAACCCCCCCCCAAACCTGGACAGACTCTTCTAGTAACAGCAGGAGGAATATGGACATTATTCTTTTTAAGAATAATTTTAGCTGTCACCAAAATCAGGTCAAACACAAAGATGTGAGTGTTGTACACTGGTACAAATAATGTATAATTGTAATACCCACCTAAAAGTAAAATATAAAAACAGGCAGGATTGACCTTACTCACTGAGAAACTGTTACCACAGGGACACCCCCCACCAGGCATACACACATCCCAAATAATTCCCACTACCACTTCCCTGTATAGCTGAGCAGACAGAGCTTACAAGTCTTAAAGCTCATTAATTCTATTTTAGGTGCCAAAAGCTCACAAGTGGAAGAGTTATTTACAAGTTCCAGTTGCCATAGTTTACACGGATGTGATCTGCATACTGTGCCTCCTCTGGATATGAGTAAAGCCACTTATTAAAGGATCATTATATTTTTATTGTGCAGGATGCCTTTGGTGTACCATAACTTCACTACTCATTTAAAGTACTGTTTAAACTAAATCTGGGACAGTACATCTACAGGATAGAAGTTGCTTGAAGTTCAGAAAATGAAATTAAAGACAAATGCCTTAAAGAAGGCAGAATTCTTTTGTAAGGAAGTGTTATAAAGAGCTTGATTGTATCAGCAAAGCATGTCTCAACATATTTGGGGCCGCATAATTGCCAGGACTCCTCAGGAAACAACTATTCCATGTTGTGAAGGGACAACAAGGGCATTACAATCCCTCCTTTACTTCTGCTCAATGTTCAGGATTAATCCCGTTTCTTGGGAGAGTGTAAAGAAACAATGGGGCAAGAAACCAGTACTCAGTTTACTGTGAGGTGCAGGAATTGCAATCAGGCATTTACATGTGTAAGAGAGGAGACAGAGGCCCTGAAATTAATTTTTTTAATATTTCATAAAGTTTACATGGTCAAGAAAACACTGGTCTTTAAGTCTCCAGCAACTGTCCTTAAGTGTTCTACTCACACAACACAGCAGTCTCGGACTACTACATATTATGGTATCATGTAATTTTCTAGGGTTCTCCCCAGCCCTGTCTCTAGAAAATAAAATTAAATCCCATTTTGTGTAGCTGTAACCCTTTTTCTCTATTACACATCACCAACAGAACGTAGACTTGTACCAGTTGAAAAATAGTATAAAAATAGTAAAGGTATTAGTGCAATCTAAGGAAAGCAAAATGTTTTCCTTCTGCTCCCCACTCCATCACTGTCCTGTCATCCCAGTCCCTGGGGACTGAAAAAACCCGTTCTTTGTTTGATGTCTCCTCACCACAAATAATGTAACATCACTGGGACACAATGCTAGATTTGAGAATTCACACAAGGGGAGAGGAGTCTTTTTCCAAATGTCTGTTCCTAAGAAGTCCACTTTGTCCACTTGTCATTTCCAGACTGGGCAAGAGGCCAAGCTCAGCTCTGTGTCCCCGCGTGGAGAGGAGTATTTGTAGCTATGGCTACATCCTGAACAACATCTACACAAACTTACAACGGCTTACATGTACACTGGCAAAATTTTCCTGAAGAACACAAAAAGGAAAGAGATGTGAAAGGAAGCTTCACAGGACAAAGGAAAAGTATTTCAGTGGCTCTAAAATGCTGCCCAAGCAAGAATCAGCAGCTGCCTGCTAACAGCAGACATGCCAGAGCCCTCTAAGAAAAGACACATTAGCATTTCAAAACAGGAGGAGCCAGACAGATTATGGATGTGGACTGCCAATAGCTCCTGCTGGGGAAAATTTTTTTGACTAGGCGGATCACATAATTCAAATTGGAGAGGCACGTTGAAAACATCCCGGTGAGCATCCGAGAGACAGCTCCGGCTCGGCACTGGGGGATGCACCTCGGCTGCGCAGTCACCACCCTGGCCTGCTCCTCACCTGCTGCTGCTCAGCAGCACTCAACTGAGTTCAAGTCCAATTAAAAGTCTGTCAGCAGTGATGCTGTTTCTTGCCCCCTGGAATTTCAGGCCTTATTTCTGCCAAAATGGGTATTTAACGGATGATTCACAACTCCAAACAATTAGCAGGATTTTTTATTTATCCTTTTACATCAAATGTCATAGCAGCTGCTGCGGCCAGTTGCTACCTTTCACCTCAGCTTTATTTACTCAGCTACATACCTCATCCTTGGACGTCTCAGAGTCCAGTTTCAGCGTGAGGAACATGACAATGTGAGGCACGTCCTGTACAGCCTGCTGAAGGTCCAAACTGTCCTCTCCCCACAGGAGCCGAACCAGATTGTTCATACTTGACTGCGCCTGTTTGTTCCTTTGCTGAGAAGTTCCTTCGGGCTCAAATACTGAGGTTTCAAATGTCAGTTTAACCTATTAAGGTAATTAATTACTGTGAAAACGAGGCTGTACTTACAATTACATTCCAGTATCAGACGAAACAGATGCAGTTTGAGCCCTTTAAGAGGTTAGGTTTTCCCAGCCTCAGCTTTACTGACCAAGATGTAAGCATACAAAATTCCTGCTGTTTCAAGAAAACCAATTATACATTCAGCATTACATAACCATCTATTACAAAGGACAAAGCCAGCTATTACATGCTCTGTGAACCATGTGAGTAAGCATGTGGTTTGCTGTGTTTTCATATTTAATTCTTATGGTTTTGAGAATGGAAAAATATACTTACTGCTCTGGCTTTGTTTGACACAAAACCCATTGCCGTGCCTTTGAAACACACACAGTATTTGACTTCTTTCAAAATGTCAGCAGTTTCCTAAGTACATATCCTGAAGGCTCTTTCTTAAGCATTTCTTTGCCATTTTGAGTGCACTGACACATTCGCACAGGGAAATACATTTAAATTTACATTGGACTGCAAAAGCCTGTTAAATTGTAACAGTAGCAACTCTTCCAAGCTTCCATTTTCAGTATGTTAACTTTTCTTCTTTTTCTAACTAAATAAGGGTTTTGTTGCTGTATTTAATAATTTACACAACTACCAAGTAGCTTTAAAATTGTTTACATCCCTTACTGTGCTATGTCCTCAGAAGAAAAAAAGATCAAAACACAAACAGAACATCCTCTCTTAAATAAAACTTCAAGTTTAGATGATCAAGCTTATTTTGCCAAAAAATTATGATGTTTACTGTCCCTTATTTCCCAAATAAATTAAACCCCAAGAATTTTAGAATAAATGCGTATTTCCTGACCCACAAGCAGCACATAATCAAACTTGATGTGGAAATATGTTTCAAAATTCACTTTATAGACCTACTTTTAAAAGCCCTGACTTACAAAAATGATGTTTGTTAGTTGTCTCAGCAGTGATGGAACTGATTTTTTCCTTTTCTGTGAATGAACACAGAATGAAAGGAGGAAATGCGAGAAAAACCTCCCTCTTGACTGAGCATAAAATTGCAATTTCCAAGGAGAAAAAATTCATTTGTTTTCCTGGATGAGACCTTATTTTTTATCAGTCTTCAAAGTGACTAAAGATATGTTTGGACTAAGTAGGCATGATCTTAGTTCCCTTTTTCACATGTTTTTACTCAAGACTGTCTGCCTTGAAATACCTGTAACATGCCTCACGACTGGGAAGTTCTGAACATAACACATCACACCAAATCCTGCTTCTTTGTCAAAATCAGTGAGAGTTTAGCCTGAGGACTGATGCAAAAAGATCCGTTTCTATTTTCCCAGTTGTGATAAATTTTGAGAAGGCCAAGCAGATGTAACTCATACATTTAAAACCAGATAATTTTTATTAATTGTGTATGTGTGTACGCATACTCTGAGAGAGGAGTGCCAGCAAGAAATAATGATGCTTTAAAACACCCACTGCCTGTCAAACTAGCTTGGAGAGAAGTGCCACCGTCAGCTCTTACTGCTACGTTTGTGTCACTGGCTGCCACCTTCCCCTTCCACTTTACTCCCTCTCCTAACACTTTCCATTGATTTTCTCCTCTCCCGTTTGTGCTGCTATCAGCCTTTCTTCTCTTTTCTCTTCCTCTTCCCTGGTACAGTACAGCTCTCCTGTCCTGTACAACCCCTTTCTTTTCTGACAGTAACTCATCCCTAGCCCTCTCTCCTTATCAGTTCAGTTTTGATTCCTAACACTGCACATGAACAGGGCTGCAGGAGCAGGAACACCCAGCTAAGAAGCAGCTGCTTTCCACGAACCAGTAACTTGATAGCTGACAGTTTCGTAAGAGTATGTTTTCTTCTCCAGCATTCTGAGACTCGCTTCTGTTTCTTTGTCACGCCATCTGCATGTATTTCAGAACGTTTTCCTCATACCCTGTTTAACTTTTTACAGATTTCCTCAAGGCTCAATAGTTACTTCTCTTAACTTCTACTGCATCTTGTCTGTGGACATTTACTCATGACACTTAGGCTACAGTCTCCACACTAATGACACACAGATGTCATTCTTGCTGCAGTCTATCTTTTAGTCTCTCCATTTTTTAAAAAAAACAAACTCTGTCTTGTCTTAGAGACACAACCACATGATCCTCCAGGGAAGAGCTCAAAACAAACTGGACTGAGCAGAACTTAAACTCTCTTTCAACCTGGAGTCATCCATGCTGCCTCCCACATGACTGTAATAGAAAAGAACCAAGAGACTGCGTTTCTACATATCCTAAAAAACTGTTGGTTTTTTGGTTGTTTTTTTTTGTGGAGAAGAAATGAATCTTCATCCTAAGTTGATCTGATTAAATATCCACTGGATCTGATTAAGTATGACTACTGAAGTCCCCTTTTATAAGTACTGACTGTGAAACCTTCCACAGCTTTGATTTAGTTTCTCCTGAAGAAAATCAGTTCAATGCACAACAGAAAACAGAAAAGAAAATGACATGAAGAATGGGAAAAGCATTAGTATTCCACTCTATGTATCATGCACACGTTCTCACTACTTAGAACAATTCTCAAAAAGAATTTAATCAAATGGCAAGAAGGTGGTAGGATATGGAAATTCTCTGCTTAGGAAACGTAACAGAAGTGGAACATGACAGAGCTCTCCACAGCCATGGAAGGATAAGACATGGACAGTTAACTTTTTCTCAACACAGGAACATGGGGGTATGACATGCACTTGATTAGATGCCAATTTGAAAACCAATGATAAGTAACATAATACGAATCAGTTACATAAATCACTGCTCCAGGATGCTGTGGAGGTCAAAGGAATTTTAAGAAACAAAGGAGAACATAGAAACCCTTAACTGATTTTACAAGTCCTTTACTATGAACTGCTGGAAGCTGGAAAGTAATGATTGGAAGGTCACTCTGTATTTAATTTGTTTAACACTCTTATACATTTCTCAGTGTAGAAAGAGAAAATGTAGCTGTTACACCACTGGTCTGCCCCAGAAAGGTATGATTTCATCTGCAAGAAAGCTGCATGGCTTGGAATATGGATTTTATTGCAGACAGAGCTGGGGGCATTGCCTGCCTTTTAAAGACTGCCTGCTGCTTCCTGTTTTCAGTATCTGTTTGCCATGTGCTTATGGTCTGCACAACTGTAACTCAAAATTTCAGGCTGAAATTTCTGATTCTAAATGTCTGTCTCAGGCTCAATATTTTTAGAAAGTTTTGTGTAAAATGGTTCTGCAACTTCTGAGTATCAGAGTAAGGAAGAGTACATTCTTTTAGCATATCCTGCCCTTCCTAGTCTGTCTTCTCTGTCTTGTGGTGCAACACACAAGAAACTATTTTGATGACAGAAATGTAAAAAAAAGGACTAACGTAGCATTTGGACTTCTACTGCTCAGTAACTAGCCCTTACAAGCCTAGATCTAGTTGCCTAAACTGAGGTAAGAAAAACAAAATTCTGCAAATACAATAATGAGATGTTATGTCGCATGGTAAAACTGAGAAAATCTAGGTAGTTAAGTTTTTGAAATTAACTCCAGCAATTTTTAACATGATTCCAGAAGAGTAGGGACTTCACTTATGGAAATAACTTTTATGCAAGAAAAAAGGCTTTCTAAACTGCATCTTTTTTTTATATTTTGCAAGCTTAAGTGGATGACAACACAGTAACAATTTTGCTTGCATTACAAAATGTCAGATACAACAACCCTCTGTGCCCTCAGCAGCACGATTGCAGTGTACTGCACTGCAAAAAACCCCAGATCTCTGTATTTAAATCTCCACTGGTCTATTCTAGCCATCACTTGTCTGGCTTGACTCAAACTGCACAGTAGAAAAGGAGTAATTGCACTTTAATAAAAGGATTTGGAAAGCCACCATGACAAACTGTTACACATTTCAAGTAATCGCTGCCTGCTTGACAGATTTACTGACAGTGCAAACATTAACACTGCATCACAAGGAACTGCTCTGTAAAGGGCTGCACTGCCTTTTAGCAACAAGCAATACCTCTAATCTAGCAAGGATACAATTACACCAACTATATCATCTCTGCTTTTTAAATAATTCTGTATTTAATAACTGTTACAGCAGCTCCGTATTTGGTCAAAGATGGACGAGAGAAGGTTTTTCTCCCATGGAGCTCTGCCAGTACCTGACCACAACTCTAGTAGCTCAGGCAAACTTCAGACTGTCAAGTATCTTGGAAAGCTTCCTGAACTGACATCCCAGCACTCAATCTCACTGCAGTTGCAAATATATTTCCACAGGAACTTGCACTACTTAAGTTGCAAACAGAACTTTTGTGTTAAACAAAACATAAAATTTCCACTTTTAAAAATCTCTGGACTGTAAAACATTTCAATTATTATCATCACCTTGTATATTCTACCTGACGAAAAACTACCAAGAGACACTTCAATTTTTAACCCGCTCCTGCTCATACCTCTAAGTTTCAACTTTTACCTTGTCTTCCTGTCCATCAGGAAGTAGATTCAAGCAGCATAACTCAAAGTATTAAATTTTATGCTACAAACATTCTAGGTAAATAACACTCTCCTGGTTTAGTTCTGAAATAGCTATCTAATTCTTCATTACTTATTTAATTCCTCATTGGAGCGACAAAATTACTATTCAGCTAGATAAATGCAGTAGGTTTTGGGGAAAGAAACATCATTCATCAGGTTATATTTTCTGGAATTGGTTTTTTTTTGGTATCAGTTTTTATTACTGACTTCTATCAATTTAATCACTGTTGACTTTTGAAAGATCTTAAAAGTCTTCAATCTAACATCTCTTAGAACCCCAAGAATTAATTATTCTATTTAAATATTAAAGCAGTATCAGTTTCACCATTTAAATGCTCTTAAATATTTTTAATAATGCTACTTGTTAATTCAGGCTTATTTTTACTCTCTTGTGGCTTGTGAGTCTTGTTTATATTGATGAAGATATAATTATTCTATTTAACTATTTTCAGAGAAATTATTACCATTTTAAATACAGTAGTGGATTTTTTTTTGCCAATTACTATACTGCTGGCATGTTTATTTTTAAGTAGACACCAGCACCTACCTATTTTCATGTAACTTACCAGAATTAAACTCTTAAGTTTCTACTCTGACTGAAGTCAAGCAACACATTCAAAAGGTAACGGAGGAAGTTTTAAGAAAAAGGCCACCTAAATTCTGTTTCCTCAGTAAAAAAAGGCTAGAAGCAGTACTCACTTTTACAGAGGATTTTTGGAATAAATGTTCAACTACTGTACCTGCATAGGACCTGGAATGCAAGACAAAACCCTCTCGATGTTTTCGGAATTCACATCGACATCGTTTACGGCAACAAGAGCATCTCCTGGAGGTGGAACAGACAAGAAATGAGAGAGGCAGTTGCTATTGCACCACAGTACAGAGCAAAATAGTGTCTAATTTTTAAAAATTAATATGCCATTCAAGCTGTCATAAATGTCTATTTGTAACATGTTGCTACATGCAACATTTACCACATTTAGTCCACTACCTCAGGGCTCTTATGGCCTCATGGCCACACTCATATTGTTTGACAAAAATCATAGAAATACAGAATGGTTTGGGTTGGAAGGAACCTTGAAGATCATCTTGTTCCACCCACACCTTCCACTAGACCAGGTTGCTCCAAATCCCATCAAACCTGGCCTTGAACACTTCCAAAGATGGGGCATCCACAGCTTGTCTAGGCAATCCTCTCCAGTGTCCCACCATCCTCACAGTCAAGAATTTCTTTCTCGTATCCAATCTAAATCTACTGTCAGTTTAAAGACATTCCCTCTTGTCCTGTCAATACATGTCCTTGTAAAAAGTGCCTCCTTATCTTTCCTGTAAGCTCCCTTCAGGCATTCCAAAGCCACAATTAGGTCACCACAAAGCTTCTCTTCTCCAGGCTGAAAAATCCCAATTCTCTCAGTCTTTCCTCATGGCATCCCTCTGATCATCTTGGTGGCCCTCCTGTGTAACAACTCTTCATGCCTCTCCCCTCCATCCAGGCTTGTATCACTCTTGTTACTTGACCAGAAAACACAACAAATTTCACAACTTAGTCCTTTCTCTTCCATTCCTTGTCCCCTGCTGTGGCTCCTCCTCTCCATATTTTTATCTGCCAGTTTTTCCTGCCTAATGGCATCTTGTGTTTTGAACATCTGACACCCTTACTATCACTGGAAATGGGGAAAAAAACCCCTTAGGGACCCAAAGAAAAAGTCATTAACTGCCAGTGGAAAAGGTTTGAAAAATTAAAGGCACCACTTACAAAAGCAAACTGAACCAAATTAGAGCTTACAAACTTTAAATCCACATTCCAGTTTAAAGTACAAAAATCAAACTGGGATTTCTATATGAAGTAAAGGAAAATATTCTCAAGAAGAATCCCAGTGGTAATTAATTGATAACCTATACCTCATTCCCCTCAAAAAGATGCATGTTTAAGCATGGAGTGTGCAAGAGGGATATGAAACCAGTGGAAAAGAAAACCAGCTTGTAAAGCAAGAAAACATAAAACTAAAAAAGCATCAAGAGATAAAACTACATAAACCTGTCAAAAGGAATAGAAATTGGAAAGTAAAAATAAAAGGGTTTTCGACCACTCATTTTTTGGCCTTTCCTTGGAATGTAGGTGAGTGATCCCATCCAGAGTACTCTTCACAGTTCTCTTCACTTGTGCTCAAGAAATCAAATGACACTAGATACACAAAAGTGATACTGCAGCGACCATGGGAAATGAAGAACCTCTTGGTTAAAGATGAGGTGAGCAAAGCCTAGGTGAGAAAGCAGAGTGGAAATCAGAAGGTTCTGCAGGCCCTAACCAGAGAATTTCTAAAAAACATTCCAATAAGGGTACCAAGAGCAAAATACCTAAGATGAGGCAACATAAATTTATGACAAGAACTGTAAGAAGCAACTGCCAGTGGCACCAGGACTTGACTAATTAGTTCCTTTTCAGAGGCAAATATTCAACTTCAGAGTAACAGAACAGGCCTTATTTTCTGCTTGATTTTCTTTGGTGGCACTTTCAGTTGTCCCTGCTTTCTCTCGTGAAAAACTTGATTAGTTTCTAGCTGGTATCTTCTGTCTGTATAGAGGGAAATAAAGAAATGAGCTTCTTACTTAACACTGAAAGTGACTCGATTCCAAGGTCATTCTTATGCATCAACTAAAAATACCAAGAGCTCCTCAGAAAAAGCAAATTGAAAACCAAGCTTCGTTTTCTCGAGCTGCACAAAGACTCCCCTAAAAAGTACCTCCACATCCTCTCCAAGATTATTAACATGGCCTTCATCACTCAGGCAGTGGAAAGGGATTAGAAAAAGGATATGGATTTGCAGCAAATGTGCATGTTTAGCATAGTTATATTTTAAGCCTTGACTTGGCAACAAAAATGTGATCAACTGCAGAAATACAGCACTGAACCACTGTAAGGTTCAGTAGGTATTTCAATTTTCCAGGGAGAAGACTTGCTCAGCTCAAACTGACACAGTGATAATGACATGCAGACTATGGAAAAGCACAGCCTGAGCCTCTAAGGTCTCTCCGTTCCCTGAGAACCGATCAAAGGCCACAGAATGTTCAAGTTTAGAAGAATACTGACAGTTACCATTATTTCTATGTTCTACCTTGTTGTTAAATACCTTCAAATGCAGCTGGAATTCTTCCCAGGTACAAGGTCGATTGCTCAAAATCAGTGCTACACACAATCAAGGCCAACAAGAGGAAGAACATTTTTCTTAACTAGCCATCAGCAAGGAAATACTGAATACCTCCAAAATGCAAGCAATTTTCCTCTTTAATACACCAGGCAATACCCAACTGCTCACTCTTCTTTTACACTGAAGGAAAATTAATTCCTACTCCTTCTGAACGCAAAACCAAGAAAAGGTTACATTTTATTCTACACATGAAAATATTTAATTTTTTTCTCTTTCAGGAAATAGCTCTCTCCCTAACCTCTGTGTTTCTTGATGCACAGCACAGTTAAGTTTTAGCCTGTCGGATCTTCAACACAACAGTAATTCAGAGACAGAAAAACTGAAAGTTAAACAGCATTTAAAAGGAACTCAGTACATCCATGCCAGAGCCCCAGGACATGAAAATTAGTAATGAAAAGCAGAGCACTCAGGCTACTCTAATAAAACAAGAATTATAAACAGGATTACTATGTTCTTTGTTAAGAACACTGTATTAAAGATCATTATTCACAAGAGAAAGCATAAATTGCTCTTGTACTCATCTTAAACTCATGTGCTTAAACAAAAGTTGTTTGTGTTCTGTTTGTTTGACTGGATCTTTAGGGATTCTGCTGTAAAGCCATTCAGAGGAGCTGCACACACTTAGTGCAGACATCCCCACCTTAGCACTTCAGGGAATGTTTTGGAACCACATCTCCCAGGGTGGAATAGACAAAGACACTTTGAAAGGAGAAGAGCCATCAGTATTTACATGTTACATACTCCAAGTGTTTTATTTATTCAACGCCTAATGTACACATGTAAAACTTTCATTGCAGCAGTAAATATTTATTCCATCTAATTGGTAAAAATGTAATCATGGATGATACACAGAACAGCTTTCCAGAGCACACAGCCCAAGCAGCCCTGTAAGGCTGCTTTCCTTCTGCCAGAAAATGCTGTATCACTATCAAAGAAGAGCAACTTGACACACAACAGAGAAAATCTCTACTGATTAGTATGGATTTTCCAGAACTGGAGGTGAGGGCAGTGAGGGTGAGTGTTTGCCTTTTTTCCTCCTTTTCTTTTTGCCACATGCAACAGCAGTCAAAGAGTAGAGACTATCAAGTAACAGACTAAATGACATCACTGGGCAAAGTATGAGCTATGCAAAATTACGAAGCCAGAGTATTTTTAAAGCAGGACATGACCACAAGATCTACTCAGTGTAATAATTAACTGCTGTGAAAGGGTTTGTACACGAAAATCTTACTTTGTAAGAGCTTGACATCTACATTTTATTTGAGAGTTGTTTCTTGCCCTTTAGCAGTGTGAAAAACTTACAGAAAGACTGATTCAGGTCTTTACACATTAATTATGTCAAAAAATTAATGCAATTGTATGAAGTTTAATCTAATTTCACTTACTAATGCTTAAACAATTGAGGTTAAATGAAATCAAAATTGCAACTGTTTAAGTTGGTCTAACTTGATGGTCTGCAGAGTTAAGTCAAACCACCCCAAACAAAAACATCACAGCATTACAGATATAGGGAGAAACATCAGAACAAAGTATCACTCAGTTCCACTTTTAGAGATGCAGTGAGCCACTGCAAAAGAGGAAATGAATTTTCTTCAGGCAGCTCCAGGATATCATTCTGTAAGTCAACAAATTTATCTTTAGAAAAAATACATGTCCTTCTGAAAGAAAGTAGTTTAGATTAAATATTAGGAAGAAATTCTTCACTGTGAGGGTGGCGAGGCCCTGGCACAGGTTGCCCAGAGAAGCTGTGGATGCCCCAGCCCTGTAAGTGTTCAAGGTCAGGTTGGATGGATCTAGTGTGGGGTTAGGACTAGATGATCTTTAGGGTCTCTTCCAAACCAAACTGTTCTAGGATTCTTTTTAAGGAATGAAGTAAACTTTAATCCCATAATAATGAATGATCAAGCTTTTGAGTTCTATTACTTACTGTGGAAAGATCCTCAGTTCACAGAGAAACTGTAAGACATCTATACATGTTCTCTGCACAATGCTAAGCAGGACTGAATTTTACTTGAGTGATGAAAGAGGCGAGGCAGGAATTCTTTCTATTTTATTTGTTCTCATCAGAAGAGACTCCTGTTCAGTCAGCAGCAGCTAAGAGCAGTGTGTATTGACCTCAAAAACCCAGTCTGCACACAGTTGATGGAATTATTCTTTCCTCTTTAAGGACAAAGTTTGAGCAGTCTTTGGCACTGCTGGCACCCCTAGAATATTTATTTCAGAACTACCCATCTCTTCGCCACTTGAGGCACAAGACTATGACTTCTGTTAACCATGAATTCCCTAAAGATAAACCTGCAAGCACCATTTCTAAAAGCAGATCTCCACTGCATTAAGCCCAGGGACACTGACTGGCAAGTGAACACCACTTCCATACCATGATGGGACATGCACATTTTTTTTCTGAAATCATGAGAATCAAGTTGTTCACATGGGAGAGGACAGAAGACACTTTAGCCACGGAATCCTGATATTTAGTTTTCTCCATTCTTGGTAATGACTTGGTGGGAGCACTTATAAAACTTCCCATACGCCTTTCCAAAAAAGGCGAACTATGGAATGCATTCCTACTGAAGACAGATCAATTACTTGTTTTACACGTTAGCAGGCTGCTTTCATCCAAACCAATGCTGCTGTGCTTCAAGAGGAGATTAAAAAAACAAAAGCAACATCCCAAACACCACAGTGAGAACACAGCAAAGCTTACACAAGCTCTGTTTCTATCTTGTGAGCCCAACATCTCTACTTGGGAGAGTCTTTTCAACAAATACACCATGTATGGTAATTCCACATAAAAATCTCAAACTCTCCCAGTATTTTGGTCCTTTCAAGGGCTTTTTTTCCTGCCAGGACTCTAAGGATATGGACCTTTCAAGAGAATATTGCAACAGCAGCCTGTAGCTTGTGCATACGTGTTCAAAACTGGATTATTATAGCCCATCTTTACTATCAAACAGGATTAATTCCTGTCAGTGAGGAGCTTTCACAATTTTTTGACAGTTGTATGTACTGATAAGGTGAGAAGATTCTTGCTGAGCTATTTGGTGATGAGAGCAATAAGATTACTTTCAAAGAGGGTAACAACAGTACGCTCTGCTAGCGAAAAGAGCTTTGCTCTATTTTCAGTGTCATTGGAATTAATTTTTTACTTTTACTGTGGTAAAGATGATGCTCATCATCATTTACAAGAACTTTTCCCTGCCATGAATCCAACAGGTTTCAATTTGAAGGGGGGTGGGAATCAAATTATAATGGCATTACCTATCACAACCCTTATTTGTCTGGATCTAAACGTGAGTATTTTGAGAAGTTTTCCTCTTTGAAGATATGCTCAAAGTTCTCCACAGCAGACCAAGCTTTGCATAATATTGCAAATTAACTTAAGCAAGGAAAATGTTTTGCCAAAAACACAAAAGGCACTTAAAAAGCACATGATAGAAGCAACTGTATTTCACCTTAACCAAAATGGAAGTGGCAATGACTTTAAAAATCAACGAAGGCTTTTCCGTTTTGAAAATTTAAGATGGATGCTGGCCTGCTAAATATAAAAAGAAAAGATAAATGAACTGATAAACAACACATGGATAGAGTGGCATCTTTTTGGAGTTACAAAGCAGTGGGGTTTTTTAGCTTGCAAAACTGCTGTATGTATTTTCATATGGTCAGCGCCTGCATTCCACTTGGTTAATAAAGTACAGCAACAAGACTTACAACTTCCACATGCAATCTTAAAAACAAAAATTAAAGTATATTGCACAAATAATAAACAGATGTTTTAAGTGTTCAAAGCTATAAGGGATACACACTTCAAAACAAATAAGAGAAGCCACCTGAGGAAAGTGATTATTAAGGGTGGGAAAAGAAGTTATTTCTACCAAAAAATGTTGAAGCATAAACCACTTCGTGAGTCAAAATGAGTGCTGCAAACTGCTCACCAGGAAGACAACCAGATGTAATTTTAAAACATGTATTTTCAAAGGAAACTACAGTTTGGATTTGCCTCACAAAAGACTACTACCAAGCTGGTCTGGACCACCGAAGGCCACTAAAATATTATAAAGCCAAACAAGAACAGGTTAATGTTTATACACACACAGGTCAGTGATGATGAACAAACTTATAACCGGACCAGCCAGCAGGCATCGTGCTGTGCTGATCAGGTATTCCTCATTTGTGATGGCTTAAGAAGCTGCTCACTTTTGTGCTAATTCTTCAGTTTTAGACTGACCACAAAAATGTCCTTTACTGGCTGTTTCCACAATTCTCAACAGGACTCCAAAAACCTACTTTTATCAAGAATGACTGAAAGGCAAAGTTCTACTGTTATTATTCTTGAATATTGTTTCCAACTTCAGCTCCTGGGAAGATCTGAGGAGCTATCTATTTGCTTCTAAATCAGGCTTTGGGTGTACACCACAGCTATCCCATTCTGTAATGTGCTGTACAGAACCAGTAAACCAGACAGATTTTTGACAAGAACAGAATTTTTTCCCTGTATATTCTTTATGCAGACAACACTGAAATCTGAACATCTAATTTATGCAAAGCATCCCTATTTCTAGACACCACATAAAAATTCCACAGTACTCAGCTTCACTATAGATATATAATTTGAAAGTATTTTTACATGAAAATTATACATTTTCCACTGTTGGCACTGAATACAGCTCATTTTCCCAGTTAAGAGCTGAATAACCCCAGTATGCTTAAAACTATTTCATTTTCAATGTGCAAAAAACCAAGGCAAGGGTTGATGATAGCCTAGGACATATTAAAGTGCAAGACTCTTCTTAGATTAAGCTAAATGTTCTCCTATTTGAAACAAACAGAAAACCCCCCCAGTTTTTGTCCTCACTAGCTCTGGGAAGCATTAAGTGCAGCAGATGAAATACTATCTCTGGTTAGGTCAGCCTGATCTCCTGGATCTGGTACTTGCCTACGCTGTTCTGACTTCACACCTGCTCTCACAAAAATGTTATATACAAATCTGTGTACCAAAATTAACTTACAGGTTACTAACACCCACTCTTACACTAATGAGATTAAATACCATTAAGCAGATCGAGTTGAAACTCGCTCTCTCCTCCCCCTCAGCCCACATCCCCCACTTCTTGACTAATCAGTTCTTGCTGGTAAAATCTGAAAGTTATCCAATTTTCCCTCTGGAGTATTCTTTAGCATCTCTACCAAAAACACGTGCTGGAACAATCAGCCAGTCAAAGCACGATGTGCCTTGTTACACACACAACACTGGAATTTCAAAAGCACTCATGCTGACTTTGTGGGATTTGTGCTACTATAGCATTAAGATTTTTAATGATCTTCTAACCAACATCACATCTTTGCTCTCCCACTCTGTGAGCAACCAGCTTCAAGGACAATTAAGTAATCTTCCACCCTTTACAGATGTGGCCTGGTTGTCTCACACTTACTGTCTCTGAGGCTGATGTCCTGTGAGTGCCAAGTTTTTAGTGGCCTCAGTGCTGGGAGTAGGAGTATTTCTGCTCCTTCATTGCCCCTCACAGCAGTTCATTCTCCTCCATTATTCACACTTGGGTGCTTGTCAGACCTTTTGTGACCCCAGTTTAACTTACTACACCAGCAAAATGCTAGACAGCCAATTTCTCTTCTGGGTTAGTTTCCTGCCAGGTTATTTCATCAGCTCATGGAAGTGTCCAAGCAGCCAAACCAACACAATGGCTGTACTGGCTCACTGCCTCCCCAAACTGCAGCCCTGCTATGGATCTGGAGCCTCCCAAAATCACAGCTACTGAGGAAGCTGCTGTTAGGCTTGCTAAACAGAAAAATAACCAAACAAGGCTGTGCAGAAAGTTTGTAACATGTGAATGTATCTTACTTGGTATTTTTTTCCTCATTTTTATGGCACTAAATCAATTTAAAGCATATATACAGTAAAGCTTTTTATCTAAGGGGGATGCTGTGGAAAAGAACGAAATCTAAATAGGGTATCTGGCAGACTATACATTTTCTCCAGTCCCACTTATCTACTGAGCAAATCCTCAGCTAAAATCCTAAGTTAAAGGTGGTGGTGGGGTATTTGTTGCTCCAAGCCGCTCAATGTCTGAACACTAAGGGATGGTCATCTCCTTACTGTATTCATACCTTTTACATTATGCCACATGTTCTTAAAATCAACAACACTGTAAAATTGACTAGGTAACAAAACATCAGATGCATGACACTGACTTAAAATAATCCCTCGAGACCTGACGTAATTGCTTATGTCTCAGGAATATTCAAGTCAGCTGCCTCTAACGGTGAAAAACCCATAAATCTTCATATTAAAGGAAGAGTGTAGAAGTTAACTATTCCTTCAGTTACTTACCAATCAGGATTTGACCTGTTTTCATGGCAGAACTACCTGGCACCAAGCCATGTACCACAAGCTTCTCTTCACTGACTCCTCTGGTGGTTTTATCCCTCCTGCCTTGTTTTTCCACTTTTCTGCTGCTCCACGAAGACTGATGGACAATCCCTACTAAGGCCTCCAGCAGCCTCTGCTGCTCTTCTTCCCCAGCACTGTAGAGTTTTCTGGGATTTACATAAACAGACACATCTTTGTACTTCTGCTGAACAGTGACACCCATTTTCTGAGCAGGCTGGTGTTTCAATATGGAAGTAGGACCAGTGGGGTGCACACTGCAGCTCCCACTGCCTTTCTTACCAGAACGCTTTGGTAAAAGACTCTTCTTTTTTAGCATTTTGGTCCATTTCTTCAGTTCATACTTTCTTTCCTTTCGTGATCCCTCTTGAATAATTTCAGCTTCATTTTCACGAAACCTGACATGATTCACTGCTGGCATTTCTGGACAGCTGTTCTGAAGCAGAATTTCTTCTTCGCTTTCACTCAGTTCTAAATAAAATAATTCCCCATTTTTCTGCACACTATCCAACCATTCAGGCTCAAGGTCACTGGAAAAGAAAGAAGAATGATCAGTGAGCTCTGATACGGAAGATCACTGTGCAAGAGACATCTGATTATTTCAAGCAGGGAGGGGACAGAGAGAGTGCAAGGGTGAAATAAAAAAAAATTAAAAAAAATAGTTGTCTCCTGAACATTGAAAGCTCAGCTGCTTTAAGTCTGCCATGAAGGTTAGAGCTCATTTTAGATAAATGATGGATATGGCAAGGAAAGACCTCCCTTTCACAAGTTAAAATAGTTTCTTCAAATGCCTTAGAGGAAAACATCCATTGCAAAAAGCAGTACTCTCTTCACAGAAAACAAACAACATTTCTTTCACATGCAAGTTTTAATTACTAATTATGTTCATGTGCACAATGGGACTTTCTCTTAAGACAAAAAATCCCATCTTTTTTGTTCTCTCCCATTAATTCTTCCCTTATGCATTTGTAATGTAATCATGGCATGATTTTTGAGGTGGTCCTGTGCAGAGCCTGGAGATGGACTTGTTTATCCTTGTGGGCCCCTTCAAACTCAGGATATTCTGGAATGCTATGGGAATCAGGTTGTACTGCCAGCCCTTTGAAAAAAGATTAACATTATAAAAATCACTTAAATTTAACATTAAACCTCCCTCCAAAAAATCTAGAATGAAATCTAGGTAACAGTTTTTAAAAGCCAATTCCACATAGCATATGCAAGCTCCCATGCAAAAATACACACTAAAAATGTAAAGAGGCACCACCGCTATAGAAACAGATCTGGCAGCTGGAGTGGATCACCCAAAGGCAAGAGCAAGACACTGCTGCAAAGGCAAAGCAGCTCCAGGATGTGTTAACACAAGCATCATCAGCACAGTGCAAAAAATTTTTTGTCCTAATTTGGCAACAGTGATGTGTCAGCCACGTCCAGTTTTGGGTAGTACGTTTTAAGAAAGATGTAATAACTGGAACATACCCAGAGCAAAGATACAAATACTAAGTAGCCTATAAACACATTTTAAAGGGAAGGAGACTGAAGGAATCGTACTCTTTTGGCTGAGAAAAAAAAAAAAAACACAACCAAAAAATGCCTGCTGAGAGGCAACAGACCAAATGAACCTCCAAGTGAAGTTACGAGTGTTACTCCAAATGGATGAGGATCAATAATGGCCAAAGTAAGAAGAGTACTCAGAGGTTTAATTATCTGGCATGGTCTGTATGGAAGATTTTCAGGAACAGTTAATTCTTCCTGACTAGCAGACAAAGAGGTCTTGCTGTTTCATAAAAATCATATAAGGAAAAATGAGAATGGAGATTTACATCATAATTAATATAACTGTTTAAAGTTAACATGCAGTCATTCATTTTACACTAGAACTAATTTGACTGATAATTCAAATAGAGCATTACTTTGAAAACACAGATAAATGATAAAGCTTCAAAGTTTAGCTGAACAGAGAACATCATACAAAGACACTGCACCAGAGCACCTTTAAGGCTCAACGAGAGGATCTGGCTCGACTAACAATACAGAAAACATTGGCATTAGCCTCTTTCTGGAGCCCCAGCTACTGAGAGGAGGCTATGGATGTTGCAGACAGGAAGAAACATCACCTACCTCCTCTGCATTTAATAGCTTTTTTGCCCAAATAGATAGTTTAAAAGAAGAGCCACCATTTGTGATAATTTGGCTATACCTGATGGTCAGGGATAAATCCAAGTTTGCAATTTCTGCTGAGTCTTACTCGAAATCCTGAGTTCTTACTCAAGAAAGTATCAGAATGCTAACAAAACCTAAAGGCTGTCAAGGCCACACACTATCTGACCCAACATCTCTCAGAAGGTGGTAGGCAAGAAATAACATGACAAGAGTTTTTCCTTGGTTTATTTTTTAAGGCGTACTACATTCTGGAATACGTGAGCAAAATTGGGCAAAACCAAAAATCAAACAGCCCCACCCCCTCAACCCCCCAAGCCAANAAAAAACCCAAACAAAAAAGGAAACACTAGAAATTTACAAAGAAATAACATTTGGATTAGTAGAAACTCGTGTGATGTATGATAGCATTTTTATTCCCTCTTTAGAAGAGACTGGGATCTTTGGAAAAGCTGTTTCTTCTTTGGGGTAGATGTCAAAATTTCAGCCTGGATATCAGTTCATACACT
>VXBT01010826.1:285492-529808 GCA_013400235.1 Oriolus oriolus
CCCCGAGCTTCATCCACAGCCCCCGCTATGTGAGAAAATAGTTTTCCCCCATGTATTTTCCTGCTGGCCAAGATAATGCATTGCCCAGTTGATTCTCCTCCCTTAAGTAATAATATGAATAATTACCGATCCCACAGAATCCAATGCAGTCTTTGATTCCTTCTTTCACAGAACAGTAGTTAAAAGGGGTTCCAGATGATCACAGGAGTCCTTACTGGGTTCCTATCTGCGAAATTCTGATGCAGTGTATTGAATGAACAGCGATATGGATGTATAAAAGTGGTGTGACCCATATCTTCACCGTTTTTATTTCTTACCCACGAACTGCCATAATTTATTTTCTCTGCTCCCTTTTATGAGATCAGTTTTCTCTAATGATGAGAATTTTTCAAGATGTGGTCATCTCCTTCAGGTTTTCTCTGAAGAGTGACGTAAGATCAATAGGTAATAAAGTCTTGAAATCTGTTATTAAAAGCATCAGCTTTAGTTTCTCTCAGACATTGTGCCTGAGGTAATTACAGCAGCACAGCAATGCAGTTGTTTCCCTGAAAGACCATAAGAGGAGGACCACTGGCTTGATACACAATGGATAGCAAACTGGAAACCACTTAATATTTTAGCACCCAACTCCGTGGGATGGTGGCCACTACATGGGGCAAAAGCTTCAGCTTTTTGAAGACTTTGGGTTGAGTAGATGGTGGCAACAGCTCAATTTGGAGAGGGTGAATGCAGAATTACCTTGAGTCTGTGGCTGGGATTCTCACCAAGCAGTGTGACTCGAATATTTAGGTGTCTTAACATTTTTTCCTTTTCTTAAAATTTTGTTTTCTTTTTTTCTTTGATACCAGCATAAAATTTTAAGAGAAGGACAATCCCCTCTGAATCCTACTCCTGTAAAAGGTATGGAACCACCGTCATCCATTGAGGTGAGCAACGGCAGCATGAGTAACAATTATGACCATAAAACCTTTGTCATGATTTTTGTCACCAGGGTGCCAGAGAAGCTGAAGGTACACCAGGATTTTGTGTCTAAGTAGCAGTGAGTGGAGGAGTTTGATATGTACAATATCAAAATCAGCATGATGCTTCCACAGTGGGCACTGAGCAAAGAACTTTTTGCAATACTCACATCTTGATTTCAGAAAGCTGATGGAAAATTCATGGTGGTTGTGTCACCATTGCCTTAGAAAAACACTTAGGCACCATCCGTATTTCTAGGTGACTGCACCTGTGGGGAATGTGTGATCTGAAGCTTAGAATATTTCATATAGAAAGGTTCCTGGAAGTACAGATCAGATGGCAAGGTGAGAACTTTTCCTCCTGTTCACAGCTATAGCTACTTTTCTTCCCAGTGTGTTTGCTATGGTAAATGAGCCCTGAAAATGTGGAGGAGAGACAAGACGGGTGATTAAGCAGTTTGTTCACTCTTGTCTACAAGCTGAATTGAAATTAAAAAAAGGCAAAAATTAGCTGGGGATGCTTAAGGTAGCACTGATCAATCAAAAATATTTGTAGTTCCTCTTTGATGTAAATCAGTTTTTGGCAGCTGATCATATGACAGCAGCATCATTAGGAACCAGAGCTGCTAGCCCTGTGTTTTCCTCAAGCAAATCAGAGGCGAGAGTCCCTACACATGCACACTGAGGCTATACATTTTAGGCTGGAATGTCATGTGGATCTGGAACTTGGGCAGCTTATCTGGACTGCTAGATTCTCATTGGTCCTGTACAGTGCGGTTTTCAGAATAACATTATGCAACACCAGCAGAGCAAAGGGCTGCAGAGACTTTGCTGTATTTTTTTTTTTCACCCTTTGTTACCGTTTTTATGCCCTGAGGGAGCAGAGATGTTTAATTTGTACACAACAGGGGTGTGTTTTCCCAGTTCACTTAGGACAACACAAACCCCACATCTGGGGCTGGAATTTGATGGTAGAAAACAACAAAACCCCCAAACATTACCATCAAAATCATCCTGTGTGTCCAGAAGGCCTTTCCAAGATCCTCGTCAGCTTTTCTTTTTCCCTGGGTTCCTTCTCACTGAGAGACCATTTTTTTGGTGTTTCTTAAACTACTGACCTAATGCTGAATTTAATGGTAATATCCTCTGCTACTAGTATTTTACTTTTACATAGGTTTAAAACTGGTTGAATTGCTTACAACTCAGTGAAACTAGAACATGTAAATGTAAGTAAAGAGACCCTCAAAATGTGCCAAAATGAGAGAAGGTGACTTAGGTTTTGTGTAGCTTATGAAATTACTGATTTTAAAATCAAATATAATGTTTTTCTAGGTATGAGTTACAACTTCTACCACATTTTGTGTGCCTAGACTCAATATTTTTGGGTGACATAACTGGGAAGTAAAAGAGGAACAGAAAGTCAAAAGTGATACAGTGGATACTTTCAGAGCCCAGTATTTTTTCCTGAATATGTTTACATTACGTTAGTTACACGTAAGTTTCTGAAGTTAAAGGACAGGGGTCTGAGCTAGCATTAATCGTGTAACAACTTGTGCAGATACCCCAGCCTTTGACATTTACAGGAATTACTTTATTGAGTTTTATAGATTGAAGTTTCACTAAAATGCAAAGTGCAGTTTCATTGTATTTTCTGCAAGGTTTTAGGCCACCAAAAAAGGAAGGTCACTATTCCATTTGAAGTTTGTCCGCTCTTGTATTTGTACATGGATGAGAACATGGTACTACAGAACATTTTCCTGAATCCGATGAAATACATGCAGTTGGAGAATGATTACAAAATTCTGCAATGCAGAGAAACCCAAACCATTAGGGATTGGGGAAGGAGGAAATCCAATGAATTTAAACACACAGAAACGACAACAACAGAGAATTTTACGAGACACTCTGCCTACAAAATAACTATGGCATGCCTGCCTTCTGTTTGTGGCACTTTTGCTGCCAGCTGAATTGCCTTATGAAAACTCTTCTGCTTTGTTACAGAACAATTCTGGTCTTGCCGATGTAAAAGAAAAAAAATAGCAAAATACTGTGATGCTGTGTTTATGACATACTCCTCTTTCTGAAATTATACTGTGTTTTTTTCTCCAGCAGATGTTAGGCTCTAATAGATTATGCAGCTATTTCCTATGCTGGCAAGGTCAGAAGTTTTTGAGTCATAATCCCATTTTGGAAAAGACTAAAAGAGGTGGTAAAGCTACTTTTGCAATATTCAAATACTTTTGATCTCCTTGACTTGGCTGGTGAGTCTTAGCATGCCCAGGGATCAAAGATTAACCAGCATTCATGGACTGCACAAGGTGGAAATCAGCTTTTTACTTCATGTGTATGACGTGTCATTTATGTCATGAGTCATGAGATGTTAGCACATGATGGGGAGTGTTGAAATATTTTGGGAGAGACTTCATTCCTTCAACTGAAGGAAAAAGTCCCTATTTTTCTTCTTTTCGATAATACCTGTGAATAAGGGATACTGTACCTTACTGTTTTCAGTTCCCAAAGTAAGGGCCATGGCAAATGGTTGTTAGGGTACAAGGTTCCTTTCCTATTCTGCCATTCTGTGTAGAAACATTCCTCAAATCTGTAGTGGTTTATTTTTGGTATTACTTCATCTTCTGCTGATTAACAGTGGGTAGTGATGGCAGTTCTGGGCAGTGGGTATTGTTGTTCTTGGACAACAGGATAGGTTCTCCCTCGCCAGAAGATGCATCCTCAGGCTACTACTGCCTGTCTGTTGTCATGTTTAAAAGACTGAGGAGTGGGATTGGTAGGGTATTTTTCCAAGGAGATGTTTCCAGGCTCTGCCCCTTGTCTAGAAACAGCTGTCAAGATTCTAAGAGGCAGAGGCAATACCCTAATTTTCACTTGTGACGCAATCCAATATGGACATACTCCTCTGGATTTGCTTTTATTCTCATTGAAGCTAGTTGCATATTAAAAAAACCCCAAACACAGAGAGATTTTGGTGTTACTGCGTCACTTAAAGAATGGCTCCTTCCTTTGGGTCTGTATGGAGACAGCTGGGTTCCCCAAGCTGCCCTGTTACATTCCTTCTGTTGCATCAGCACTGCACTGCAGAGAGCAGAAGGAGCAGCTCTGCTACACTGAGTTTAATGATCTCTTCTTCTCAGAGTGCAGGGGCACTAAACATTCTGTGCATTCCAGGGTCTGCCTTCAGTCCAGCCTTCCAGCAGCAAGAGAGAACAGCCAGTTTATTTGTCAAACAAATCTCCTACTGCTCTGGGGTCTCTTCAAAAGCAGCCACAAAGGCAGTGCTTTTGGCAAACTGGTGAAGTCAGCAGTACAGGAACCCCTGGAAATACGAATTTATAGTCCGTGAGGAAACCATTAATCCAAGGAGTAAGTGATAAGCTGAAGAGCAGCATAGGATGATGTCACTCATTTCATATCAATCTTTCAGTTCTCCAAAGACTCTTTGTTTTGCAGAACAGTGGGGATAGGTTGGCAACACGTGGCTACTTCATGGCCTTTAAAGTAACTTGCTGGATTCTTATTACTTCCTCTAAGACAGTTTTTGTACCAATGAGAAACCTAAATCTAACTGAAAAAGCCACCCTAAAAATTATTACATGACTGATATATTGCAAAGACTGATAAAACAGAATCAGATTTTGTTAAACTGAAGCTGATAAAGTTCTTGTAAACTTGTCTATAAATACAGTTTGTGGTCATGTGGTCTTGCGAGAAATAGATCAGAACCATAAAAAGGGGCAGCTTATGTTTTATATGAACATCTGGACAAAGAATAAGACAATGTTGCAAACATGCTAAATAAAAAAAAAATCTTTGAACTTTGACCCCAGATTTATTTTCTAGGATTGACTTTAAGGCTCTCTCTCCCTCTTAGCCCCAGCTTCTGGACTTGTCTGAGTTTCTGGAGGCACAGACTTTGGTGCATCACTTTGGAACAGCCCGTCTGTAATTTAAAAATTTACAAAAAATACATGTACTTTATGTGTGCCACCTCACAAAACAGCACTTCTGGATTGACATGAATTTTCTTTTTTTGTGTGAGAATCTGAGAGAAGCATATGTAGAATTTTTATGCATTAAACGATTTATAAAACTAGTTTAATTGTGAGAGAAGTAGAATTATTTTAAAGGCTAAAGACTTAAAATTTTCATATCAGGTGTGCAGGGAATCTTCTGCTTCTTAAATATATAAATGCATAACACCAAAAGCAGTCACAACTGATTCACAGCATGAGACGATAGATACTCTTCTCACTCATTTAGTTTTCATCAGAGGTTATTCTTTAAAAATGTAAATATTTTACTCAGTTACAAGATTTTATAAAAGCAAAATAGCACCACCTGGTGCTGATCAAAGTTTTTACGATCAGTTCCAATCTCTTAGTTTGAGATTATTGCTGTACAGATAAGCCACTGGCTTTCATAATATCAATTTGAGGTCAGATAAAGAAATAGCCTTATCACTATTTCTATTTTTAGTGCTTTGGCTCCTTTTTCTTATAGACCTCCCCCCCCCGCCCCCAATCTTTATCCATGATTTACCAGTTTTTAGGGACTTCTAAAAAGAGTTCTTCTTATAGCTTAAACATTCTGGATATGTGTAAGGAGTTATTGATTAAAATATGATTTCTAGGTTTTTCTTCAGCTGGTTTGGATTTGAGGATTATGAGAAACTACAGCTAAAAGTGAACTTCACCACTCCTTTTCTTTGTTTCTAATTATTTCTGTGCTTCCTTGTGGTGCTTGGAAATAAAAGCATAATTGAGGTTAAGCCCTATATCCTGAAAGGATTTCAGCTGCCTAAAACCTGTTGAAATCAATGGGAAGTTAAGTACCTGAGGATGAATCCCTAAGAATTCAATTTCTAAAATATATTTATATCTGCAAAAAAAGTTCCCCATTCATTTCTCTTCAGTGACTGATGGTAACATTATGATCACTTTGTCCCACAAACACCACTTTGTGTGTCGTTGTTTTGATTAGGTTACTTTTTAAAAATGACTTGCACATCATTTCTTGTGAAGTAAAAAAATTATTTTTATAAAGCCAACACATTCCTGGAATAAACATCAGCACATTCATAAAATAAACAAACCAATAACTACGTAAACTCTCACAAATGAGTAGGGGATAGCTTGGGAGTATGTCACAACATTGTTTTGGAACTCTTTTTCTGTTCTATTTTGATATTTTTGAAGTATGAAAACCAACTAAAAAATGGAACTTTCTTCAGATTGATGAAGAAGAACTAAGCATTTATGCACAGAAGTTGCTGACTAGGGAGCTAAGAGATACTAGAGACGTATCTTCCTGAGTGCACACAGCAGGAGGGTGGGGAAATCTCATCTACCAAGCCAAAACCTTGCAGAACAAGGGTGATACTGTGTGAGAGAGTTGTTTGAACATAAAAGCACGATCAAAGCTGTTTAGCTTGGGCGCAGTGCTGTAATGATACATTGCTGCTGCTGTGCTGCATGTCAAATCAAAGCAGTCACTGCTCCAAAAATAATTGTTATTTCTTAGATAGTTGCTAGCTAGATGACAAAATCCTGATGTTAGTGTAGCTTTTATGATTTCTGCCGTTTTGGGAGAGAACTTTGTAAATACATTGTGTCATGTCTTGGCTTGATTGTTGTATTCCAGCATCAGGACTGTTTCTCACTGTGTACACACATAAAATTCAGGGCCATCATGGGGTGGTTTAGGGTGGGGCGCTCTCCCTGTCTCTGAGATAATTCACTTCTAATCAAACTGCAGTGCAACTTTAATTTCTTCGGCTCTCTGCAGTTCCAGCTATTTCTTTGCCTTCCATCTTATCGAGGATCTGTGTTTCATGGTGTGGCTGTATTTACGGTGGGTTTGTTTTCAGTATACACGGAGGGACTTAGAAGCGCAACTAACCAAGCTTGCTAACAAAATTTCACTATAAATTTTAATTTACAGGGAAGAAACACTAGAGGGCATTGCAAGTTCTGTGCTCATCCTTGTGGTAACTCCGCAGTGCTCTACTCTAACAGCAGTCTTCTCAGTTAACTAATAAATAACTCAGATTAACTAATAAAAGCTTCCTAACATGATGGAAAAAGCTGTGGAGACCATTTGCAGACTGCAGAAAAACTTCTGGCACTTAAATGATTAAATGACAAATACAGTGTTTGCTTTGGTCAGCAAGCACACGCAGCACACACCATCAAATCCAACATAATGTGAAGCTGCACATGGATTTCTCTGAAAATGGAAGCAAAACTATGTTAAGTACATCCATTTCTGCAAATAGAATTGTGTAACTTGTGACTGGCAGCTGGCAGGGTTATATATTCTAAGCCACCTCTGGTCTGAAAAGTAGAATATGTTTTTCCCCAAATGCATTGTACAAATTCTGTTCAAAATTTAACAAAAATACTGATAATTTCACTAGGGTCAGTTTTAAGTGAGTTCAAAGTGGTGCATGTGTTTTTATAAAGAGAGAAGAAAAGTACAGACAGAATGTAGATACACAAAGGGGGGATTTTAGGAGTAGCTTGGAAGTCAGTGATGGGAGTAGAATTTGCAAGACTGTTCTTTGATTCTGGTGCCAAAAATGCAAGCTTCTGTCCCCTGTAAAATGTCACTGATTGTTCTTCCCGGAAATACAAGTGCAGGAAGAATTCCAAGGACGCAAAGAGTTCTTGAGACAGAATTGCTCATATGGGATGCACAGAGGAATGTCTTCCTTTGAGGAGACAAGTTGCTTACCCTCCCTTATCACTTTATCTGTTTTAGATGCCTGTTTGTGTCAGACTTCAAAGAGGTTTGTGTTTGGTTTTTTGGTGGTTCATTTTTTTTTGTTTGGTTTTGTTTTGTTGTTTGGTTTTGTAGGGTTGTTTTAGGGTTTTTTTTGTTTGGTTTGGCTTTTTTGTTTGTTTTTTTGTTTGGTTGGGGTTTTTTGTGTGTTTGTGGTTTTTTGTTGTTTTAGTTTTTGGGGGTTTTTTTGTTTGTTTTTTAGAAAGTACAAATGGTGCCACAGTATCGGAGGTAAGGGAGTGATGCAAAGTGGTGCAAGGAAAGGCAGCCTCCTCCTGCTTCCATGATTCCTATCAGCTTGGCAAACTTGCACAGAGCTGGGCACTGTCACAGGCTTTAGTGTTTAACCAAAAATGATAAAGCCTGGATGTTTTTTCCTTAGTCATTTTGCATATTGATAACTTATCCAGCCCATGTAGCTACTTAACAGCATCTGCCACAACTGAACTGTTCTTTGGAATGTTGAAGATTTCATATCAAGAAAAAGACATTTCTCATTTTTCTAACTGAGTTTTCTTTTTTGGAAAAATCAGAGGAAATGGAGAACTAAGATACGTACAGACACTGATGTCATTATCAGGGATATCAGAAAATGAGAAAACCAATTCCACTGAAACTTGCTTCGCGTGACTTTAAACCAGTCTCAGCAAAGGCGTATTGCCATTAGAGAATGAAGACCCTTAGGGAGGAATCCTAGGAAGTTCTGCAATAGGAAAACAAGCAGACAGCACTTCTCTTCTGATTAAAGCTTTGGTGCAAAATCCAGTGCAGAATGTAGCATTTGACTTGTAGATAAAGTAACGGTGACTAAAGTCATGCTTTCACAAATAGAAAATATATTATATGAGGATCTGAATTTTGCACTATGGCTACAATACAGATAATCCTTTCAAAAAAGAATGTTTTGTAGGGAGAAAGAAAGGGAAATGAGGTTTTTTTCACCACTGGATTAGTGTTTCAAGTTCACTTTCAAAAAGTCTGATAATTCAGGATAAACAAGGAGTGAAATGTGATCACCTCTGAGAACACTGGTGGCAAGGTTATAGTATATTGTATATTTGCTAACAACAGGAATAAGGAACAACTTTCAGCAAGAGAGAACATCAAATGAACTATACCTGTCATAAGCCCTGGGGCTTACAAAAATATCTTATTGCATTCTTCACAAATTGTCAATAAAAATCTGTGAGGCTTGAGGCCACACAGAAATGTTTGGAAATTGCAGAAACTCTGCAGTGGAAGCTTACAAAATGAGGACCAGAAGTCCCGTAGTGTTTTCCAGCGGAGCAGCATCAGATTTGTGTTTGACAGCTCAGGCTTTTGTGAAATGCTTTCTTTCTTGTTATGAAAAACTCCTGCAGTGGCCACTGGCTCTAGTTTTCACCAGAACAATTGCACTGTAAGATTTGACAATGTTTCTGTTCAGTGTCAGATGCCATGGATTCTGCTGTTTGGTAGCAGCTGTTATGACAGGGAATTTAGGTGCCGGCAGATCAGCTAAAGCCCTTCACTGATGAGATGAAAGTTACTAAATGAGAGGTCTTCAGGAACTCAAGTACAGTATCTGCACCTTCTGCACCAGAAATACCTTGTGTTTTGTCATTATCTTTAAAGGTCGTTTTCTTTACTTCTCAAATATTTTTTCTTTTCATAATCAGCTGTAATTAAGAACTTGGGCAGTTCATTCGTGCCTACTTGTCATCCATTCTCAGTCGTGGTAAATCATAGAATCATTTTTTACTAGCTATGGCTAATCAGAAAATTATTTTGGCTTCTTTCGTGGTGAACTTGCCACAGCAATCCATGCATTTATCTGCAACTTTCAGGTTCCAAACAACATAAACTTTAATATCTACTGTCTACTCTCCCTGGCACACTCTATCTCAGGGTTTCCAGCACATTCCTGGCACAGATCAGGTAAAACATGGGACAGTTATTTGTAGCCAGATTGAAGAGTCAAATGCATAACCAGAACTTGGCCTAAATGCATTAAAGGACTTTTTATTGACTGTTGCTGCTGTCTAACCTGATTGCAACACCTTTGACATCAACAGGAAAACATGTACATTGAGTTGAATGTTGAAGTCAGAGTGTACTTTATACAGATGTAATTATGTTTTTAAATTATTAAGATAAAGCCTTGTTTTCTCCTCGGGAGAGTCTCAAGTGTTGGAATCTGTAAATTATTTGTGCATCTTCAATGTGCATAGAACAACTGTGTGGCTGCCTGGAAATATTCAGTAGTTTAATGAGAAAGAAGATTGGGATTCATCAGGAAGATTATTAAGAAGAGAAACCAGATCAGCGTATTGCCAAACAGGAAAGCGATATGAAAATTCCAGGCCGTGTTGAAGGAGACTGCTATGATATACACAGGGAAAAAGGAAATATTCTGTTAATATGGAACACAGACTAGCTTAAAACTCTTTGTAATATCTGGTACCTGCTGCACAAACCACTACAACTTACGTTTAGTTGAATCTCTCTGAAGCACAAATGGTTTATATGAAGACGAATACAACTGCAGTACAGCAGAGCACATCTCTTCAATTTAAACCAGCATGCCAAAATAATACCGCTGCATTCCAGAAACATCTATAAAGGCACAGCTAATGCAACTCTGCTTTTATTAATGCCCAGTTATGTCAAGATGCATAACAGACCTTCATTATTATAATAAATCAGTGACAAGGTATGCCATAAAATCATGTTGTAGCTTAGCGTTATGTTTTCTGATTGGTAACCGATGAGGTCAGGCTATGGATTTACTGGAGATCGCTGGAAGGGCAAGGTGCAATCATATTGTTTAGATTATGCACTAGTTTCCATCTCATAGTGAACTCTAAAATACTCCTCTTTTTTTTCTGAAGTGTTATTTGAAGCATTTAGAATATTTCTGCGTGTATTACATGTAGACATTGTTTTAGAAACGCTTCTAAAAAATAATTTAATACACAAACATTTCAAAGCTCATGGATCTTAGTAGCTCTGGCACCTTTTTTGACAAGTACCCTATAGTGGTGCTGTGCATACCTTTGGATATTTACTGGTTAAAGTATCCAGTTTTCTTCTTTATGTCACTGAAAATGGATATTCAGAACAGAGAGGAGTAGTTCAAGAGCTCTGGAAACAGCAGCTGATCATATAACTAAAAGCACATTCTTAAACTCGGAGAATTGGATTCTCAGCTTTAAGGCCTTTTGTGAAAAAAGAAATAAACCTTTGTCATTCATATTGCATCGGTTCCATAATAAATAACATTTTGCAATGCATGCAGATTTCTAAAGAGCAGTTCAGCATCTGACTAGAAGATAGAGCTTTCAAGAAGAATCTCTCCGATTTCATCCTAAATATTGTGGAATGGATTGAGAGAGCAAGTCCAGGACGTTCTTTTGCACTCCCAAAACAGAACATAAAGTTACTAACAAGTTACTTTTCAGAATTCTTTTGAGGTTGGATGTGGCCTGATTGCTCTCATCATTCTGCAGGGCAGCAGAGGCAGCTCTTTCAGCTCTGTAAAGGGAGAACGCGACGAATTGCCCTCTAGCCAGTTGAGGAATTCTGTAAAGGTTAAGGAGTTACATTTCTGGAGAGAATCCCAGTTTGATCTCCTGCACAAAAGAGGCCAACAGTAACAGCAGGGTGTTACTGATTAAAGGCTAGAAAACACAGACAATACGATTTTACAGAAGACTAAAGAAAAAAATTCATATTGTGCAATTTTAAAATATATTAGAGCAACGATTTAAAACCAGTACTTATTTCATCAATTGTAAGAAATTAAGTTAACAAGTCATTATACCTAACAACTTATACCATAGATAACCCTTAAATAATATTTCTGTGTTTGAAAACTTTTTTGTTTCCTCAGATATAAAAATAAACATTCCAGCTCATACTTTGTGCTCAATAGTAAAGTATTTTCTCAAGTACAGGATTTAAAGCAAATTCTGCTTAATCTGCAGATACCATTGAAACCAGCCCCAGCTAGCTGCTTCCCCAGAAACCATGGGAACTTTTCTTGAGTGCTGAGCCGAGGAGAGAGGCCAGGAAACAGCTGACTGCAAATTACTTTGTATGCTGTTATTTGACCAGAATTGCCTGGAATTACTTTACACTTCATGTGTCAGCGACAAGTTCCTGATAACCTTTCTCGGTAACGCAGATCATTATCTCTTTTGTCTAATCTGATACAATCAATGCACATGAACTTTCAAAATCCTCCACGTTTTCTGCTGACAGCTGTGCTTGTGTTTGCTGAGTCATGGAAGACTTTCTTTGAGCAAAGGTAGTTAACAACCTTTTAGGTTTAATGGAAAACAAGAAGCATTTTGAAAGATTTCCTTCCCTACTTTGCCATCCATTTAGTTGCTGGCCAGCATTCTAACTTAAAAAAAGGCAGTTTAAGAACTCCTAAGAAGTTAAATGGGACAATATTTTTATGTTCCTGTCCTTACGTAGTGAAGAATAATAACCTCATTAGTATTTTGAGGTATGTTTTATAATTGATGCATCAATTCCTTTAATGGTGAATGCAGTTAAAAGTCTTTGCCCTATCTCCAGTTTAAATTTGTCTTTCTTCAGCTACAGCCATTGTCCTCATTGTTCTCATTAAACAGAATTTGTCTTTTCTGAAGATGACAATTCTTCACTTGTTAGGTTTTGGTTTTTTGTTTTAAATGAATAGGCTGACCAACACACATTCTCTCACTCTAAGATGATGCAAGGGAGAGAATGTGCCTTAATGTCTGTGGCATTTCCTTCTCCAGCTCATCCCTCAGACCTCCAGTCTGGCACTCTTCATGGATTCCACACATTTTATCAACTGCATTTTTATATTTACTTCCAGATCATTGATCAAAATATTAAATACCAATAAACTTAGTCCTTATACCAGGAAAATCCTATCAGATGCAGTTTTAATGAATTAAGATTTCTAATGGATATCAACTTTGAGATAGATAAACAAACTTTTTCAAGCTAGTTAATGTGCTATTTTAAAGAATAATTTTTTCAGATATAATTAAAAAATCTACACATATTGCCATTCCATTTATAATGTGGTCCAAAGCCAAATATTAATCTAGGAAAGTTTCTTTATTTTACTGTTCTTTACAATGCGAAGCTTCTATTAAATAAGTCTGATATATTTTTTCATTTATGTTTAAAATTTCTTATTAGGAACAGCTTAACCCCTCTTGATTAGGTGTAATGGGAAGAAACTTTTCGAAACAGGGTTTCCTATAGATTTGCCTCTACAGAATGAGTCTGGAAGCAGGACATAATGGTTTTCAAAATAGTTGAAAATCACTCTTACTTCTGAGTATTTAAAGTTTTCATCAGACTGCAGAGACAAGATGAATGATTTTCTCACAGTGGGGGATATGGTCACCATCAACAGGAGACTGCAAAAGTCAATTTAGATGATTTATTATGGGCCAGATTTGATTTAGTGATGTTTCATATCTTGTACTGGCTGTACTTGGAGTAGTTTCAGCATGTCCATAGGCACTGAATTTGATTCTTTAAGGGACAGATACAGCTCTCTCTCAATTTCTACAAGTTCACATATTTATTTTCATGATACTGTACTAAACATAATGGGTGCATTTAAAAATATGTACAGCATTTGATTACTTAAGCGTTTTTATCTCCTAGTGTTCCTATCAGATGTGGAGAGCTGTCAGCATGAAATGGGATCCTGTAACTTCTCAGCTTTATCTAATGAAAAAAAAATAATCAGAACACCAGAACATTTTATGGAGTTTTATTGTTTGGAGATGCCTGTAATTGCTTTGTGTTGCAAAAATACATGCCGTGTTCCAACTATGCTCTCCAGAGAGCTGGATCAAGAATTCCCCTTGCTAGCTTTTAGTTATATTTCTCTCCCTGCTGGGGCTTTTGTTTTAAGTTACCCATCCAGTCATTAACTTTTGCAGATTTTTTATATTAAATGCAACAGTTACAAATGCTTTAATTTTATATTTTATTATTCGCTAAAGCCCTCCAGCTGGCCAGATTCCTCCTGTGTCAACATTCTGACACTTTTGTTTAGAGGATATATCAGCACATACAAGGCAATGGCCAATGAAATCTCCATTATCTCTGTTTGACAGGGAATACTTTGAAAGGCTGTGTATTTTTAATGAATAGGAAAAATCAAAGACAGGAGAACATCTTGGGCCTTTGCACATAACAAAGGGGGCATATTTATTGACTCATTAATACTGAATGTCAGATGGCTGTGTTGAGAGTCGGCAGTCTCAAGTGTTCCATCACCTACAGGGAGTATTAAATATAGAATAAACAGTTCAGTATAAACCGAGGGGCCATTTTTCTATCAGAATAGCGGGTGGGTCTATTAAGTTAAATTATTAACAGTGAAACTGAAGTCACAAAGCCTCAGATGAAATTCCAGGCAATAACTCATAATTTTATGGCTTTCTATCCTTGATTATTCCTTCCTCCCCAAACCTTGACCGTATTTCTTTCTACAACAAAAATAAGCCACCTTCCTTTTTTTTTTCCACTCTCTTTTGACTCTTCTTTCAGGCTTGGTATTGACTCTATTTTTTCCCTCACTTCTCTTGCAGAGGTTTTAACAGCTCATTTCCCTCCATTCCATTCCCTTCTTGTCCTGTACTACGGGCACATCTTTGTTCCTTGTTGTTCTCACACTCAGTATTTGCTCTAATCTCTCATCTTATCTTTCCTTGGAGCTCAATTTTTATGAAAGAATGGTCATGGAAGCAGCTCCAAGAGGTATGGATATTGTGTATGTAAGGGAAAAACTAGTCATAGTGGTATGATTTAGGAAATGTAATGGCCATGTATTCATTTTCCCAAATGTATGTAATTTCTTTTGGCTCCACTAGGATATCAGATCTAATTCTTTATGTGTATAGAGAGGCCGATCATGCCTGAATTTAAATTATATAAATAAGCCTAATTTCCTGATAAACAAACGAGAAAAATATTAGCTCACAAATTTTTAGGCTCTCAGACTGTTTGGATTGGATGGTTCTCTGGACATGCCTAAACTGACCACAGAGTGCTGTTAGATTTGTATATATAGAGGAGCAAGACCTTAAATAACTTAAGGATTCAAGTTGTTCCTAACTGGAACTGATCATACTTCCTGATTCTTGAATGTTTAAAGTTGGACTGGGGCAAGATAGTCTTAAGAGGAAATGTGAGCAAGAGATTTCCATGGTGAATCCTATGTAGGGGTGTTTGCAGGTGTGGAGGATCAGGGATTGAGACCTGTATTGTGCATTGCATAAAAACTCACCATCTGGTTTGCTATCAACAGGCCAGAGCTAAAATCCTCACTAGGAAGAGCCAGTGTAGGAAAATCTTTGGCCATGCGACTTCTTCCACTGGTAGATGTTTTTTGCTCCAGCAATTTCAGCCCACAGAATTTTCCTGGATCGTGTGAGAGTTTACTGGCTCGAAAATAGGTATGAATGTATCAGGACAAGAGCAATTAACAGTCCATTTGATACCCTATAGCAAAAGCTCCAGGAAAGCCTATCCTGCAGTTGACCCAGTGATGTCAGCAGCCACTGCGTGTGCTCAGGGGGACTCAGCTCTAGCACTTATTTGATCACAGGCCAGGCCTGCTGATTGCTGAATGTCAAAGAAAACAAGAAAAACTGAGCAGATAACACAAAATTGTGTAGAGGAGGAATTGTTGCTGAGAGAGTTCAAACAGAACATTTTGGACTCAAGTCAAGAAAAAGCTGAAATTATTTGGAAAAGAGCGTAAGGCGAAAGGCTATGCCAGTGAAAAGGTCAAAAAGGAAGTTTAAGGCAAAGCAACTTGTCTTAGATATTTGAGAACTTTGAATTAACAGACTAAAGCTTGATATTGTTGCAAAGAACCAGCAGCTTTCTCAATTAGGCCCTATCAGGCTGTTGTATTTGCACATGGCATGACTAATGAATCCTCAAGTCCTTGCTCAGATACAGCAAGGCTGGAGTAAAACATGTCCCA
This sequence comes from Oriolus oriolus, assembly GCA_013400235.1. Classification (NCBI taxonomy): domain Eukaryota; kingdom Metazoa; phylum Chordata; class Aves; order Passeriformes; family Corvidae; genus Oriolus; species Oriolus oriolus. The sequence continues at coordinate 301,243 of VXBT01010826.1, forward strand.
GATTGTACAAGACAGTTCTTACATGGAAAGAGTAAGATAGGTGTAACCAGTTACCAAATGTTGTATTTGCCACAACCTGTACCCTAATGCACTGTTTACATTTATGTAAATAACATTTATGTAGATTACATTTATGTGAATAACATCTTACAGTAGTTACACAGTTAATTTAAAAAAAGCCACAGGTCAGGATGACTGGCTGAGAAAGGACAAAATTTGGAATCTAATTATGCTTTCATTAGTCCTTTTAAAGCTTGTTCCTTCTGACACAAACTTCTTCCTGTGTTTCATGAACACACCTGCAGACTTCGTGACCAAAAGGACAGTTCAGCTACAGTTTAGCTTGGCCTGATTTGACATTGTGGGGATCATTTACTGTACTGGAGAAGAGTCAGCTGACCCTTGCAGGGCTGCCTGTTTCAGAGGAATGATACAGGCACCAGCACATTAATCTTTTTACTTTGACTGGTTATATTTCAGTAAGCAGGGGTTGAAGTAAAAAGGGATGGGAATAGAAGATTTTCTGTAGAGCCTCTCTCTTAAGCTGTCACTATGTGTTCAAGACACAATCACGTGAACTTCAACTCGGATGTTACTTAATACCCATAAGTATGGCAGATTAGGGAATTCTGGTGTGTTTAGTAGTAGTCCTGTGTCTGTGGAGCTTACAAATAAAGCAAACGGAGTATACAAATAAGAATGGGAGACATTTCTATCTTTGAGCCTGAAAAATGTGTCTCCCAGGATCATGACTATACTGGAGCAGGGCAGGCTTGTACCTCTGTAAAGGTACTGCTGCAGAAACTGTGTCATTTTCTGTAAGATACTGAAATGTGCCCTGACTCAGAAGGACTGAGAGGGAACAGTTCTCTGACTTGGTGACAAAAATTCTTAGGTTATGAGCAAACCAGTTCCTGTTCCAATGATTCTTTAAAACATATTTGGGACAGCTGACTGTTTCCATGGGAGACAAGGGAAATCTAGAACATCTTAAAAATAGCAATTGTGATCCTTTGTGTTTTAGGGATCACCATGGCCTTCTTCATTTTGTTTGCCTACCCCTAAAATGCTTCTAGGTGAGGCGTTGAGGCAAAAATAGGCAATAGACAAATTCGGGAAGTAAAAAATTTTTTTGATAAATAGTCTATTTCACAGGAAGTGTCAGCAAGTTGTGAATATTGATTAATGAAGAGAGCCATACATTACTAATTTCAATGTGACCTCCAAATTTCTCTACAATTATTGCTGCACTAAAAAGCCCATCAAGTCTCAGCTGAAAAATTATTATATGTGTTATATATGTATAAATATGTATCAATTCAAGATTTTAACTGTTTTTGAACAATAAAGTAAAACTTTAGAATGGTTAGCATGCAAGAGCCCAAATGCAGGGTGGAAAAAAAACCCCTTTTCAAATTACACAATTCTTGACCAGACAGGTTTGTATACACAGGATATAATCATTAGAGTCAGAGCTCTGCTCTGTCAAAATTCTCCTTGCAAACGGTACTACACCTCCCTTCATAGTCCAGAAACATCAGATTGATAATATCTGGAGAATAGAGTGGTAAAGTAGGGCTTAAACCATCCTCATTGTATCACTTAATGATGATTTAAATGGACTATCCAGAGAGAAAACATCAATAGAAATTCTGTGATAAACAGAGCTTTAAACTGATTTAATAAAATAAAATGTCTCAATTGTTATGAAAACATTGCCGAGAGCTGTGAACAGACTCCACTGCCTTGTTTTTAACATTCAGCTGAATTCTACGTGTATTTTAATATTTGTTTGTTCTGAAAACATAGCAATCTGCCTCAGGCAGATCAGTAACAGGCAAGCTGGCATAGTCAGTTGTATAAGGGATTCTGAACAAGCGGCTGAAAAGCAACTATTTAGAAATCAGCAATTCAGTTTCAGACTGAGTACAAAATAAGAGACTTGGAAGCATTCTCTTTACTAGGTTTTATTACTATTTGAGTTGCAACAACAGAGGGAAAAAAAAGCCTTCTTTCTTTGAATGGCATTGTTGAAGGTATTCCTTTCAAAAATAACAGTAAAGCAGAAGCGCGTCTCGTTACATACAGACCAGTTTGCATCATCCGTGCACACAGAAAAGTCAGTAACCATGCTACTTTTGTTTCAAATGTGTTAAATATAAGAACAGCAGCCTTCACTGTTCTTTTTTTGAAGGAAAAGCATTGTGAAGTTACAGAGATAATTATTTAAAAAAACACATCCAACAAGTTTCCATTAGAATTTGCCTTCTTAGCATATATATTTGTGTCATATATCAATAATTCGTCTTAAAACTCACCCTCAGCTGTGTGTCTGGAGTGATTCTGAAGGTGACAAGGGGCACCTGTTGTTTTTGAACCCATACGCAGTTCTTCCAGTGCAAGAGCACAGCTGGCTCACCTCACTCTCTGCCTCCCACTCCAGTGATTCCAGGGCTCCAAATCTTTTCTCTTTCCCATTTCCCTAACCTTAACCTAGTCCATTTGCTCTTATAACAAGCATGCTAATTGTTTCTGTCAATAGGGTGGGTCAAATGCTTTCCTTTTTAACACCAGTGACTTTCTTGTGGTCGTTTGTAACTGAGAGGGGGAGATGGTGTTTTCTCATTAACACAGTAAGGAAAAAATCTTGGAGCACAAATATTTCTGGGGATTAAATGCATATATGTATGACTGTCTCTTTTGTGTGTCTGCTGTCATGCAGCATCTTAATTTTTTTGGACTGATCTCCTGTAAAAAGTTTTAATTGATCCTGTATCTAGTTTTATTGCAACAGAATTTGAGTTAGCTACACTTGTAGTAAGAATTAAATATGCCTCTATTATATACATAGGAATAAGTAAAAGGAAGTGCTAAACTAAAAAATGCCAAAGATTCTGACAGGTGAAAAAATAATATCATAGTTTTAGCTGGCCACTATATGGGACTATGTACATTTTTCCATTCACAAAGGCTGCTTTCCTTGAATTTCAGCCTTTGAGGAAATGCGTGGTTTTTTTAGTTTTTGTTAGTGATTCCTACAGCCAAACGATGAAAGTAATGGGGGAAATTCACTATTTATTATCTGGAGGTGATTTTGATGCAGAGTTTTCATTTGGAAGATGGAAATTGTTATTTCAGTTAAGATTCCCACAATGATGCCATCAGTGACTTGGGTATATCAAGTAAAATACATGTCATGCTGTGAATACTCCTAGATTTTACATTATTGAATGCTCTGAGGAAACATCACCAGTCACCTGACAGGACAGGAATGAATTCATTTCAGCAAGGGAGTCTGCCTTTTTCTTTGGGACTTCAAAAATTTATAGACTGTCTATTCTTGGAAGAATTGCGGAGACATAGAAGTAAAAAGGTGCAGAAGAATTAAATTTTCTCCATTTGTTTATTTGGGTATGGTGTATCAGATTATGCTTTTGCTATCCAATATCTTCAAAGCTGTGGCAGTGGAACTGATAAAAAGAATATCTGCTGTTAAAACTGCATTGTGACATGATAGTCTGTACTGCCTTGGGGGACTAACTTGCTCTTGCACATATTCCTCATGTATGAGAGTTTTTGTACCCCTATATCATATGGTGAGAGAATCTCTTCTGAAAATAGAAAAGGAGCTCAAGCCCTGTTCATGTGTGCCCAAACCAGCAACCATATGTTTAAAGAACAATAAGCACTGCACCTGATTCTGATTGGATGTTAATTATGATTTTCTTAATAATTGATTATAATTATTTGTTTCTTTAGTTAAATTTTTGCTGAGGATTTTACAGTATGAGGTTAAGCCTTGTGAAGTCTTTGGACAAAATAGCACAAAACTGGAAAGGCAACTCTATAAAAAATTATTAGGCTTGGCAGGAGAGAAAAGGCTTGGATGAGAAAAAAGTCCTGTCTGCTTGGATGTCATTGCTTAGATTCATCAAGAGCATTTTCTGTTTGACAGAGTAAACTGATGTAGGAAATTCCGTGGGCTAAAAATAGATTACGCTACTGATACAAAACTGTCAGTCAGAGTCATTGCAGTATTTGGCTAAGAATACTGGAAATGGGAAGAGATTGACATTGTTTTCTCCTGGCATCTTGTTTGGTTTTTCTAAATTTGCAGTCAGGCATTGCGTGGTAGTTCTGTGAAGTGTTTTGTGTTGCTTGTTGGCTGAAATACAGCTTGGACCTTTTAGGATGGGTAACAGGTTCTTGAAGAATGAATGGGTTGGCTGTAATTATTAACAGAGCAGTCAGAGGAAGGGATGTGATTGTTTGTTTTCCTCTTGTTGTCATTCTCTGCCCGTACTCATTCTTTGTCTAATAATATCTTGGCTACAACATGAGCTGGACTTTAAATCCCATTTTAGTGTTCCTCTTCAATAACAGGACTAGTTACTTCCACATCTCTCTGTGTCAAACAAGGTGGTCCTACACTGGATATTTGGGTGACAGCATCCTGCTTCCCAGCTGTGATAATAAATAAGGGGCATAAGATCTGGCACTTGTAAACTCTTATATTTTGGAAGCTTCTGTCCAACATCTGGATAAAATTATTCAAAAACATATTCCTCCAAATGAAATATTTTTATCTAAACAACGATATGTGCCATGAGTGCAGATAAACTAATATTACTCAGATACACTGATTAAGAGCAGCAACATGAAAATGAAACTATCTCCCTCCATCTGTTTGTTTGATGTGTGTGCATGGGCTTAACTTGTAAGTTATTAAGTTATGCCTATAACTTGTACCTCACACTGTATGTGTTTTAATCAGACTCTGATTCCTTTGTTGGTACTTTAATAAAAACAGACAAGAATATAAAAATGAGTATGAGTGAGATACCTGAGGTGTAGGTATCTAGAGTTATTTTAGGTGCTTTGGCATATCCCAGCTGGTTTCCAGCTGCTGATAAGGAAGGACAGCTCTTCCAGCCCAGCTCTTCCATTTGTCAGACTGAAGCAGGCAAAACTCCTGGATGCCCTAGGGTATCCAACACGACAGTGGTTGCCGCTCTTCAGGCACATGGATTCTTCCAGTGTCTCTTGCTGGCACTGCTGGCTGATAAGCATCTGTAAAAAAGGGCTGGAGGTAAAGATTTTTCTATTAGCAGAGCTTCCTACTATGATGGAAAGTTTAATCCCAAATACAGAGTAGGGCTTTGGCAGCACTTCTGATCAATAACCTGAAGCAGTTCTACACATTTTCATACATACTGTAAAGCTGACTTGGCCCAATTGAAATAAACTGAAAACTTTTTAAGGATCAAATCTCAGAAACACTTTAAATTAAAGTTCCATTTATAAATAGTATTTTAATATCTGTTACATGGTTTCCAGATGGACTCCTGTTCTTTTATAGCTAATGATTGAGTATGTTGTACTTCTTTCTTATTATGTTGAATTCTCAGCAAGTGATTCCATTGCAAGAACTATAAATAGAATGTAATCCAAGTAAATATTTTTAAAATATGCCTGGTTTATACCTTTCATAGATTACTTGAAGTCTGAATTCTTTCTGTGGTATCAGAGTTTTGTTTGGGTTTAATAGGGCTTCACCACTGTGTCTTAAAGTGGCTCTGGGCCATGTTCTGACCATGTCCTGGGCTGCATCCAGAGCACGGTGGGCAGCAGGTCAAGGGAGGGGATTCTGCCCCTCTGCCCTGCCCTGGTGAGACCCCACCTGCAGAGCTGCATCCAGCTCTGGGGCCCCAGCACAAGACAAACTGTTGTATTGAGTCCAGAGGGGGGTCAAGATGATCAGAGAGATGGAGCACATCTCCTATGAGGAAAGGCTGAGAGAACTGGGATTGTTCAACCTGGAAAAGAGAAGGCTTTGGTGTGACCTAATTGCAGCCTTCCAGTACCTGAAGGGAGCCTGCAAGGAAGATGGAGAGAGACTTTTTACGAGAGCCTGGAATGACAGGACAAGGGAGGAGGATTTTGAATGGAAAGAGGATAGTTTTAGATTAGATATTAGGAGGAAATTCTTTGCTGTGAAGGTGGTGAGGCACTGGGACAAGTTGCCCAGAGAAATTGTGGATGCTGCATTCCTGGGGATGTTCAAGGCCAGGCTGGATGGGGCTCTGAGCAACCTGATCTAGTGAAAGGTGTCCCTGCCCATAGCAGGGGGTTGGAGGTAGGTGATTTTTAAGGTCCCTTCCAACCTAAACCATTCTATGCTATGATTCTATGCAAATGGGACAAGAGTCTTAGTTCCCATACACTGTCTCTTCCCAGGAGATTAATGAAAAAGTAATTTAAATCAGTTTGATTGACACTCTTTTAACATGTCCTGAATATTTCCATTTTCTTTATGGATAAGTTTAAAGATAGGATGCATATATCTGCATCTCTGGTCAAAGTCTACATCTCAGATCCATGGTATGATGGAAATAATGTGTGGTACAAATTCACAGATCAGTCTTGAAGTTAGAGATTTTTAGTGATAAAATCTTGATTAAGTTGGTAAATGCACTTGCCACCTTGCCCATTTATTAATGACTTCCTTCTGAAAATCCTGTAGTTTTTTCATTACTGTCAGTGTATGGAAATAGACCGATTCCTATTGTAGTTACTTTGTCTTTTTAATGAAGTGATTGAGTTACAGTTTACTTTGGTTTTAATTAGATTTTGTTTTTTTTCTTATAACAGAAAAATATTTTTTGGGGGGCTGATATGAGACTGCTTTTTTCTTTTCCCTTTTGTTGAGCTAGCAATTAAAGCTATGTCATCAACAAAGTCTAGATATTCAAAATCTATATCATATCTCTGTATTTCTAGTATTAAAGTTACTGGTAATACCAAACATGAAAACATCATTATTTAATATCAATCTATATGATTAACTGTTCCTTCAAGCCCATGTTTTTCTATGCAAGCTCTACTGTAATGATGGCTATAATTTTTGTTGGAACATAGCAATTCAAGATGTTCTGTGCTGGTTTGTGATAGAAGTCCTCCATGTGCTGGGGAAATCTATGAAGTTTGTGCTGAGTGGTAAAAACAGTATTTGATGCTCTCTTTGATCTTTATGCTGAGGGTAAAAATCTGTCCAACACATGAGATGCAGCTTGTTCTTGCAGCTTGTTCTTGCTTTGCTTCAGCCCTAAAAGGAAAAAAGAAAGCCAGGAAGAAAGGTGCTTAAAATGGCTATGTCCGTAGTTTAGCTCACCTCAGTCACTGTTACACTGCGTCACACTCATGTAAAATACCTCTTCAGGTATCTCAGTTTCAAGTGCTGTTATACCAAAGGTTTTTCTTGGTCCCATATAGTTCCCGTACGTTCTTCACTTTCACGAACCTCAGCTGTTTCTGGGTCTTCTAATTCTCACTTTGTGACGTGACATGTTTAATGTTTAGCTCTCGGAATGTTATCTCATTGGTGGAGTGTGCTGGGATGCTTGCTGGGTTAATCCTTGAAAAGTAGCACTTTCTGGTTTTCTTCTATGTGTCAAAGTTTTTTTCTTTTTATTACTGACAACATTTCTAGATTGTGTAAACTGGCTTACTGTAACTTTATTCAACTGATAAAATGATTTACTTTTACTTCCTTTAGCAACCACTTTCAACCTCTTTGGCAGTATTATCCACATACTTCCTCTTGCCTTTTACCTTCATTTTCTACTGCCCTCTCCTTCGTGTGGGAGCCAGCTGCAGCTCTATCCTGCCTATGATATTGCCATGTCAAATAGACTGTGACATATTCATGCTACCTTCTTGTGATGGACTCAGATGATACAATAGCTGAAATCTGCTCTTCAGTTTAGCTTGAAATTGCTGCTGTAATCGTTTATATTTCAACTCTTTGATAGTGCCTTTTGGTGGAATGGCTTTTGCCTAGCTGTGAAACCTAAAAGCAAGTGCAGTTTTGCCAGGCTTTCCAAGCTCCCATTTTGAGACTGGCTAAGTTTTTTTGTAGCACTCAGCTTCATTGTCCGTGTCCCCACCCTTTATTCAAAAATAGGTTATAAAATACACAGGGCCTTTCAATTAAAATGTAATTTATTTACTTTTGTGATTGAAGTTATTGCACTGAGAGGATAGCCGCACTCAAAAGTTGTGCTCCCACAAAAAGCTGTGACAGATAATCTTGTGTAGAATACTGGCAGTACTTTTGTGGTCATGTTGTTGGTTTAATTGAAATTGAGATGCCTGCAGCTCGAGAGTTTGATCTACAAGCCAAGGCACAGAAAAGCCATTTCATTAAATTTTAGACAAATTGTTTGTCTAATACAAAATACAGACTGGCTTGGAGAAGCAGGCAGCAATCTGGTGCTCACCGTTGCTGTAGCAAGTGTTCCATAGGGTAAGGATGCCTGGATTTTCTTATGCATTGAAACCTGGCAAATGGCTGTAGCCCACCAGTTTGAGCTAAAGGGCTTTCGTTTGGAATTTGTTTTAGAAATAGGGTGAGACTTCAGGGATGTGGAAAGGTGTTCACCTGCAACATTGTTTTCCACATTTTCTTAAGAGGCTGTGTTACTTGGCTGATAGCTACAATCTGGCTTGCAAAGGAGATTTAAAACTCTTTTTTTACCTCTTTTGACTTGTCAGTCATTCTATAATACATTCTCAAGTAAAACACTACTAGGCAGGATCATTATATACGTGACACTTTCAGTGTATAACACTAAAGATTAAAAATGTGCAGCTTATATAGCCTCATCATAAAAATGAGTATCCTGTCTTGACAGATCTTCTGAAAGATAAAAGTGAGCATTTTAGAGGGGTTCATTAAAGTTCTGATATTCACTGTCAGATATGTTTTTATGCTAAAAAATGACAGTTCATGTCTTTCATTATTCTTGTAGATCTACCCTAACTCCTCAAGGTTTCTTTCTGAAGATAAAATTGGTTTAGCAATTCAATATAAATTAAATATTAAAATATTAAAGTAATATTAAAGTATTTGAGGCCTCATAAAGAAGAGGTGAGGTTCATGGGAGGTAACCCTCCCTGTCTTCACAATGAAATTATTGAAAGAAAATTATACACAAGTCACCCTAAGTTAAAACTCTCAGAAAAATAGGCAAAGAAATAATCTGCTGATCTATTTGCAGTTTCCTAGCAGGTAATTAAGTGACTAGAAAGAACAAACATGGAATTTTCAAGATAAATCCTATTAAAACAATCTAATTTTCATTTCTGGCAGGATTCCTTGTATAGGTTAGAAACAGCATGTCACATGCACCTTAAAAAAGCTTTTGAGGTTGTCTCAGATGACATTCAGCTAAACAAATGACTACAAGTTGGTGTAGATTAAATTACTCCCATGTGAATCCAGATTTTGCTGCAAAGTAGTATCCTATGCATCAAAGATTCCAAACAAAATGTAAAAATGCACCAAGTGGAGCTCTTCAGCAGTCTCTCCTGCGTTGATTATTGTTCATAGTTTCATTATAACTTGAATGATGAAATAAAATATTTTATTGAAGTTCCTGTGGAGAAAATAATCTTTGATGTAATAATTTCATATTAGAATTAACAGATAATATTAGAATTTTAAAGTATCTTGATCAATTGCACAATTTTTAAAAAATATTTGAAAGTACAATTCACTCATGGTGTGTGAAACGCACTGCATTGAGGTAGGAATAATCAGAGACTGTGGTTTTACGAGATCAAATATTGAATTATTGGTATTCTGTAGCTAAAACAGATAAACACAGAGCAGGTCTCAGAGAGAACCTGTTGGACATTTTAAAGAACAGGTTAGAAAAACATGTATGAGAGATGGTTTACATCTGTTTAATGCTGCCTCCTGGCAATGGGGTGGATCAGAGAGCCTCCCAAGTTCCCAGACTGCTATGGAGCCTATTATCAAATGAACCTGGTGTGCTGGCAGTAGTCAGAGCTGTGAGGATCAGATCTGATCTGATCTAATGTCACTCAGCTGTCTCGAGTGAGTGTCTGGTTTACATGACTATAATTGAGCTGCAAGTTAAGCCCTACTCGTGAGACTTTCAGAAAAGTTGTGTCAGTGTCCGTCTAAGTTGTCCTGAACACAAGGTGTATAATGCCCACTGGAGTTATCTAGCCTTGAGATAAAACAAACACTTTTGAAAATCGCACTCTATGTCATTTATCAGGTTAATTTCATTTATGGATCCACATCACTGAATGTATCAATACCCCATGGTTTCTGCATCCATGACTGGATGTTGGTGCACGCAGGGATGACCTGAATTATTCTGCAGGATGCTGGTTGCTATTCTTTGTTCTGAAGGGTGTTGACAGATGAATTAATTTCCCTCTATTGTTTTCTTTCTTTAATGGCATATGCAGCTAATTCTTTTTCTTCTCACTTCAAAGCTGCATGCTTTCTGACAGGCCAAAGATTTGCTGATGGCAATACTCTTGAAATGTTGCTGGTCTTGGTGGGAACAGAAAATAGTGATATATTTTAATTTCTCAGGTTGCCTCAGAGCCAGCACTTTTGTACAAAGGTTCTATTTCTGTGTTGGCAGCTCACAAAACCACTGCAAAGCAAAGGAGGAAAGTTTGGGACAGGACTCCAGCGCACCCAGAATTTAAAGTTGGCTTTGTGATCCGTTTTTCCTATGGTGAAGCTCTCCCCTCAAATATGAAAAGAGCGCTGATCTATAAAATGCATCTTTTCTGTGCTGAGCAAGTTTACCTGCTCTGAGGGGGTGACACTCCTGCCTCAGCCCAGAAAACAGCAGCCAGTACCATGGGAACAGGGAGCTTTTCTCCCAGCTGCTCAGCCTTTCAAAGTAACACAACATACACTAACCATGGACAAACACATCCATCCACTCCAGCACCTCTCAAGGATCCGTGTACCAATCTGTAACCCCCACTGAACATTCGCCATTTCAAGTGAACCTAGAGCGTCACATCCACTGTCCCAGATTCCTTTCAACCTGTCACACATCTGAAATCATGCAGCCAGCAGACTGGGAATGCTGTCATAGGAATTATTTTCTCAATCTGTGAATTAAAATTTCTATGAATCTCTGGCATCTTTCCTAAATTGTTTGACTTTGCAGAAGCCTGACTTCTGTCATATATATAGAGACAAATTCAGCTAAATTGCTGGACTTTGCTTTTTGGGTGGAAAAGTCTCTCTGTATTACCCACAACATTTCAGCCTTGCAGTCCCCTCCTGAAGCTAGAGATGTGATTCACATTGAACCTGGAAATACCCATAATGTTTGCATATGTGTTCAAGTGAAAAACTGCTTATTTTTTGACAACTGCAGCCCTTCCTATTAAGAATTTATAAGATAAACACCTCTATATTTGGAAACTAACCTCCCTTTCTCCCTCCTTGAAGAGGTCAGACTTTAGAACATGTGTGCAGTGAAATTTCTGATATTTACAGGAGTGCTTACAGATGTCTGCATTATTCAATTCATACCAACAGATGATGTCGAAAGTCACATCCTGTGATGGGGAAGGGCGAGTACTGCACAGAAGTGCTGAAGAATCCTGGATTCCCTCTCCTACTAGACAAGGAGTACCTCCAGATGAACACCACCACCTTTGCACAGGTTCCTTGGCACTCAGTAGCACATTAAGGGGTACAAAAACCATTCTCACATTCCCTTTCTTCTGTGTCCCACTGGCTTCCATGGAGAATATGTGGGTGTCTGCTGACACTTTTGTGTACCAGCAGCCCATGGAAGTTCTTACTGACATGTGTCTTGCTGAAACCTTTAGTTCAGTGGGACTGAGCCTGTCAGTTTAAAAATAGAACAAAAAGTTTGATAGGAAGCAGAAAAATTGGAAGTAAAAGTGAGTCAGGAATATTTTAAATTCCAAAAGTCCAGTTGAATTGCCTGCACTAAATGAAAGAGTTTTGGGGGTTTTTAAAACTGAAATAGGCTAGAGATTTTTTAATTTGAAAAGGTGAAAGAATTTTAAAATCAAAGTTTTATTGTTGTGTAACTTAGATACTGAGCTAATATGTGGCTTTTGAAGTAATTTTATTAAAACACTATTGGATCTATTCACTTTTTACATGAGTCATCCTATTTGGGGCACATGGGAAAATTTAGGGATAAGAGCAGCAAATTCTAGTCCATGGTGGGAAGAACAGTCATAATACCTGAGTTTCAAAGGCCAATCTGTTCTCATATTATTTTTACAGTTTTAATGGAAAGGGTCACGGGTAAGTACCTGAACAGCAGGACCCTGTGTCCGAGGAAGCCACAGGGTCATGACTGTGCCACATGATGTGGTATTTCAGGCTATAGCAGTTAGCACTGACAGCAGGCTAAAGCTTCTATTGCCCTCTTCCAAAGAACGAGTGATCAAATCAGTCCCAGGACTGCATGGTATGTTCTCCACTGAGAAAAAAACTGGGATTTTTTTCTTCTTGCAATAATATTTTTACCCTTTCCTGTGAGAAACTTGAAAGAAGGAAAAATTTTAAAAAAATCTGACTCAGGCTGCAGTGGAACTTGGGAGTAAATGTGAGTTTATGTCCCATGGTACTTTGCAAGCTGAAGTTCTGCTTTCCATTTTCAGATGGTTGATTGCTAGTTGTGTTGTAGAGTCTAGCTGTGAACTTTGGCTTTGCTTTGGCCTAGACGTGTGGCACCTAGCTTTGTTTCAGCACAGAATATGTAAAGCATTCGGCTCTATAAATCTCCAGTCCCAGAGGAGCCATCTTTCCATATCTGACATTAATGAGGCACACCTGCACAGAGTTTGACTATGGCACAGATCTCTGTATCATTCCATGTGTTGTAGCTGTCTGATTCCAGCAATGCACCATAACTAAGACAATAAAAAATGGAACAGTTTGCTCATTAGGAATGCAAAAATTTCAGTGTTTTGGCTTTCATTCTTTGTAACATCTGTTGAACAGCAGTAGGTTTGGTCAAGGTCTAAATATCTACATACCCATTTATGAAAACAATAATGCAGTTTAAATTTCTTCTTCAGTATTATGGGAGGAGAGGGGAAGGCGCATAATTTCACATGTGGTCTGGAACCTGGTAAAAAGAGATGCTGTGTCAACTTTCTGCATTTTGTGTAAATTAAAAGCTGTATATTATCCGTGTTTAATTAACCAAGTAAAACACTAAGTTGTTTGACTGAATATGTGTCCATGTGAGAAAGAAATTCAGGAGGGTCAAAGACAAATTTAAAAAACACAGGATGAAGAAAGGAACGCGGGACTTACAGAGCCAGCTGGTATCTATAACATCACCTGCTTTCTGTTAGGGTGAATCTTCTATCCTAATGCCTGGCTTTAGACTTCTATTTGGGCAGAAATGCTTTTGTACAAAGCGGAGTGATTCTGCTGTGGACCTTGCAGAACTGGAGACCAGATAAACATTTCCAAATTTGGGAGACTGAAAACTGGATCAAAGATCCTCGACAGTGAAGGCAAAACTAGGTTAGAGCTTCTCAATAGTGCAAGCAAAGTTTAGTTTTGTGGAGATGTGATTCTGGCAGAGGTGGTGAAGAGCTATTGGGTGAAAAGCAGTTGGATAGGGTCAAGGAAAACTGGAGCAGATAAGGAGAGTGCAAATGAGAAGAGTGCTGAAGAAAAAAAGAAACCATGGAAGCTGAGAAGGAGAAAGGAAAGGGTTGGAGGTCAGAGAGAGGAGAGAGAGAGACAGAGAGGGCTAACTAGTACAGAATCTGAATGTGTAAAAAACTAGAGGTATTTTAAGGGGTTGAGAAAGTTGTGTAATTCCTTTTTGGCCCTCTCTTGCCTTTGTGAAGTTATGTAACCTTCCCTGGCCCTTGCATCTGTGCTCTTTTTTAGGGGGTTCCAAAATCTGTTTTAATCACAAGAGCTCCCTTTTCTCCACTATGCTTCATTCCTCCTACTCTACAGAGTCTTGTGTGCCTGTGAGAAAGAGGGAAGGCCAGAGAAGCACAGTTGCTTCTGCTAATTGAAGAAGGGGGCAGAAGGGGAAATCATCTCTTGCTACTACCCCTCACTATAGCAATTGTTGTCCCATAGGGAATAGCTCCGTCATGTTATGGTATCCATAGCATCAACTCTGTTTTCCTAGGGCTCTGATGCACACAAAGAGAGGAACAGGGCTGCAGACCTCATGTTCTGCAGCAGCGTTACCCAGGATAGCTGCAAAAATACTGCCACAAAGGACCTTTATTCTGGAAAAAAAAAAATCTTTGTCATTGGTTTTGATTCAGCCAGAAGAAGGAAAAGCTTTTAAAAGTAGGGTGCCACAGAACAAAGAAGCACAAATGCCTGTTTGCCTTGAGAGACTCTTATTGTGTGGAATGCAGCTCGTAACAGGAATGACTCCATCAAGGAGTTCATTAAAACGATTTACTGAAGCGTGTTGGTGAACGAGAGACTTCGTTGTTCTATATCAGTGTGTCTGAATTCAGTAACATCCTGTGCACTTGCGGGTTGATGAGATCACAAATTAGAAACCAGTTTGGTTTGTAATACAGAGCAATGTAAAGGAAATATAATCTGGATTCTTTGGAATTACTATGGAATTTACATAGGTAGGAAGAATTTAGCTCTTAGAAGGTCATGCTAATAATATTTGGGTTACTTTCTCGACTTGCTTTTTTGCCTGTGAATTATATAATTACTCATCTTTAGCTGTTTATGTTTGAGTAGTTTGCATACATTTATAAGAATTAGGATATGAGAAATTTTGGGACTTTTTTGGTCTGTACTGAGACTCCTTCAAGATAAACCTCTTGGTGTAAATGCAGTGCATATCCTAAATGTAATATTGGGGAGGCTTGAAGAATTTTTGATTTTATTGTTGCAGAAACACATTTTAATGGATTTGTCCTTGTTTTGCATATAACAGTTCAAAGTGTCTTCTGACCTTACTATTAGCTGTGATTTTTCTGGTTGTTTTTCATCAATGTATCTATTCATTAAAAAATTCACCAAAAAAAGGAAAGAACAGGAAACCTAAAACTTCTATTGCTTGAGAGGCAAGGATGACTCTGTATTTTACATAATACTCCTGTAAGTATTTCTACAGGGAAACAGAAAATAAATTACATTTCTGTAGAAAAATAGAAAACATGCTGAAGTAGAAATGTAAATGTCAATGTAGGCTACTGCTTTTTGCTTATCAGTGTGTTCTACTTAGAGAAAGAAGTAAAGAAATCCCAGGCTGTGTGAACCATCAGGGAGTTGCTGTAGCACTGGATGGCTTTTGAAGAATAATTTAAGCTGACACTGGAAAGCAGCATGCTCTCCTTTTATTTCTGTATAGTTATCCTTGCCTTCCCTCCTCTTTTTGACATGATTTAAATGGTTGCTGTCAATTGCAACAAATTCTTCTATACCCTTCTGCTCCAGTTGTATTTTTTTCCAAAGTCAAACAGTCTCTGTTCCTCTTTTACTGAGTATTTTAACTGTTGTGAAGTTAGGGGTAGGAACTCTTTATCTCTTTAAGATTCTCATCTACCAGACAAGTCCCTTCCTGGAAGTTTCTAACTCCTTCTGCACTTTGGACCACTTGACTTGCACAAAATGAACAGGAAACACGAAGAACTGACTTAATACAATAAGGGTATCCTCTTGACTTTTAAGAAAGAGTATTTTGCATCTTATGCTGGCTATGTGGAAGGCAGTCATCTTCAGGAGGTGATGAATTGAACAATTTGTCAAATGCTTTGAAACTCAGTACTTTTGTTTACTCCTGTAGATTTCTTATATCACAATATTTCATATCAGTTTAAAAAAAAAATTGAAGAAATACTTCGGAAAGTTTCTTGTTCCTTTTGTGTTACACAGAATTGTTTGTCAGTAACAACAGTCACAATTTTTTTTTGGTGAACTAGTGAAATGTTTGCCATGAAACAAAGAGCACATGAATCCAGCAATAAAACAATTTCTTATCAGGCAGCAGAGCATGTGGTGCAAGCCATAACTCTACTCCAGTAACCATTTGCAAATTCTGCAGCACTCAGGAGGCTGCTGCTATGTTACAGCCTGTCTTTCCTGGTAATGTGAGCCACAGAATACAAATCAGAAAATTAAAAGTTAGACAAAATTACATTACCGCACACCTATAAAAACTCTGCTTTGGTTGAGGGTCTATGAGAGGAACTCGTCTCCAGCACTTGTGACCTGCCAGATCTTGATGAGGGATTATTTTCAGTATTCAGCTCAAAAGACAGAGAAAGTGGGTTTGGAAACTGGACATTGCCAGTGAACATAACTGAAGCTACAAACCAAGGGACAGAAGTATCTACGGTACATGAATACATCTCACTGTCAGCAGCATTCTGAGGATTGTTCAGCAAAACAATGCCAAACTGCTAGATACATTCATGGACATGCTTTTAAATTCAATTTGCCCATTGGAACTAGAACTCCAGTTTATCCAGCCTGGTCATTTTGCTTTAGGTAACATAGTGAAAAGTGGTATAGCATTCATATATTTACATTCATTAACATTGTAATTAATCGAATTAATATTAATTTGTGTTGTAGCTCTTCCTGTCTGTTCAACTTCAGGAGAATTACAGTGGGTCTGCCTGTGTAGCACTGAAGATGGTATCTGGAATTTCAAACATGGCAAACCTGGTGGGAATAGCTGGATTTCTCTTTGATTTCAAATCTCCTCTTTTAAACAACAATTTTCCACACTAATCTATGTGCAGCATTCTCTCAGCATGGTAAAAGTATTAGTAATTAAATATTTGTAGAGGGTTCTGTTTAAGAACCAACAGAAGATCAGCAGCATGACTTTAATCTCCTCTCAAGCTTTCATAAATCTGACCTTCAGAAATTCCTTCCCCTTTTTTCTCATATCATGCAGCAGATTTTATTTTGCATTCATTTTCCTCCTGAAACTTAATGAGTATTATATCACTGGGATTGAAATGGGGCGTATAATCAAGATGAATTAATTTCAAATATGTTTTAAAAAACGTTTATCTTCAGAAATACATAATATATAAAAGAGGCATATAAAATAGCAAGTTAAATACATTGGGGTAATTAACAAAGTAAAATTAAATTACATTATGTTCAGATTCATATGTCAGTAAAAGGTTTTGCCAATTCATTTCCTCACTTCAATTTGACTTTGTCGTCTCAGCTCATTTATTAAATTCTGTTTTTTCTGGCATCTGTTAGCTAAGAACATAGACCTCAACAATAGCATATTCAGGAAAACCTTTGCTCTCATACCACTGGCTGCGAAAATGCTTATGCTGTATTTGGATTTTTTTCAAGGTGGGTTTTTTAAATCCCAAGACACTAAAAGAAACTCTAATGGATGCCATTTTTCAAAATTATTGAATTTGATTGAAGAAAATGGACTGTTAAAATATCCCCATCCTTTAAGTCACATAGAAGATCATCAAAGGATTTGACTTTTGCTTTATTACTTGGAAAGGAGATTTGGTAATATATTTCTGTTGTTCAATTTATTTTGTAAACATTCCGTTCATCTGTTTTTGACACAAATGACGTGATAAGTTGTACCCTGCCTGTATCCTCATACTCCCTCTTACTTTGAGTGTCTTTTGAACTCCCAAAGTGCTTTTAAAAATGTTATTTCAGTGACCTTAGTACCAACCAAATTTCATATTTTGACTGTGAGCTACCCAGTCCTGTCATGCCTGTACCATCACATGGTTTCCCACATGGTGATATCCAGCAAAAAAAGAGTATTGTTTTTTTTGTTTTCCACAGACTAAGTAAGTGTGTAATAAAATTTGTATTAAATAAAAAAAAAATCACAAGAAGATACCGCAGTCCTCCGCAGGAAGGGTGTTGTCACTCTTTGAAATCTCTGGCAGTTAAAGGAGACTTTTTACTTTTTTGTTGTGTATGAAAGCTGTTAAAATATGTAAAATTTGGAAACCTCTTATAAATAATAAGCTATATAGAAGTGTTTAGTGACAGGACAAGGGGGAATGGCTTCAAACTGAAAAAGAGTAGGTTTAGATTGAATATTAAGAAGAAGTTCCTTGCTGTGAGGGTGGTGAGGCACTGGAACCGGGTGCCTGGAGAAGCTGTGGGTGCCCCATCCCTGGAAGTGTTCAAGGCCAGGTTAAATGGAACTTTGAGCAGCCTGGTCTAGCAGAAGGTGTCCCTGCCCATGGCAGAGGGGTTGGAACGAGATGATCTTTAAGGTCCCTTCCAACCCAAACCATTCTATGATTCTATGACTCTGTAATACATACCATAATTATTTCTGTATTTACATAAATATATTATTATATATAAATGCTTCTGTGATTATACAGATACGGATTACACAGGGTCTGTGCTGTTTGCTGTTTCTGTGTGGGTATATCAGTAGCTCAGTCAATTCTTCGGACTCTATTCAGAAAACAGACAAAGGAATCTTAAGAGAAGGAAAGGGCAGATGGCCCAGACAGAGGGATTTATGAAAAGTTAATGTAAACGGATTTCCAGGGTGAAAAAGCGCCCTGTTCTGGTTCTTCAGTTCTCACTCTTGAATATGTTTGCATTGAAGAAAATAGGGATAGTTGGTAAGACTAAGAAATATTTGAAAGAATAAAGGTCCTGTGATTTTACTAGAGAAATTGTAGGGATAGGCAGTTGTAGTATTGGATTAGAGATTTTATTTAGTCATTATTGAGGCTGAAATTTATCGAGGAAGGTAAATTTGATTTATGAGTTGGGTTACCGGAACACACTCTGTGTGTTCCTCCTAAATTCTCAGTCTGGCATCAACTGAGTATCAATGAGGTTACCCTGATTTACTTAAACTGAGCATATGTCCCTCTCCTTTGAGCTGCTCCCTGAGTTTGTGTACTTGCTAAAATGCTCTTTTCTCCTTGTACCCCCTTCTTTTGCTCCCTGCCCAACAAAGCTCTATTTGCTGTGAACAGCAGTGCTACGTATCTTGGCTTGCACCAAGGAAATAACTTAAATATTTTACTCCTCTAGGCACTTTAAATGGTCTGATAGTATTTTTACCTATGCAGTATTGCAAGGAGTAATTGTTCATATTTTTTCCTCAAATGTTGCCTAGAGGGCTGTTGCTTTACACAGTTTATAAACAGAAGTAAAGCCAAAACCTCAGCAAGCAAATGGTTTCCGCTTATTTGTATGTGAAAGCTTAATGTGTTCTAGTATGGAAACCTTAACTTGATACTTCAGCAGACAGAAAATTTGTTATTAAGTAGACCCAAAATAACATCCTGATGAATATGAAGTTCCTTGGGAATGTTATTTTTGGTAACTTTTGGGGAATGGTTATTTTAAGAAGTAGATGGAAGTTGCACTTATCCAGAACTAGAATTCAGCCCTGAAATTTAACAATTTCTCCAAAATTTAGAAATTACAGTGGTGTTCTTGAGAAAAAACGAGTTCTTCTCCCAGTGTGATCTGTATGTGTAAACTTCTGAAACATGTCTGTCTTGTTTACCTTTTCTGTAATCAAACTTCATGATACTTTAGCCATTTTTAGAAGTTGCTCTTACTGGCTGTAGAAACTTTTGCACCAGAAAATCAGTCAAAAAAGGGAAAAGTCTTTTAGTACAGCTTAGGCTAAGAATAGCCTATATTTTCATGATGATACTGAAACACTATATTTTTATTTGGCACACTTCCCTATTTAGTCTTCCTGTCTTGGCTCAGTAGTTGGTCCTTTTTACTCTGCATATCTTTTCTTGTTTTCACAGCAGTGGGGATGTGAAATACACTTTATTTTACTGTTTAGTAAATATTTAGGTTGTTTTAGATCTCAAACAGATAAGGATTTCAGAATTGATGCTCCACCTGTTGGTGAAAATATAAACTTCAAAATGCACTTAGAAATCAACGTGAAAGAATTAGACTTCGTTTTAGAAGGGAACTCAGATTATTTTGGACCCTACAATGGAGGGGCAGAAAACTTTTTAAGGCTGTTGACTTGAGTTTCACTTACATAGGGAGGGGTCATCTCCCCTCTCCCAACAATGTGCATATCTGGACATCCTTGTTCTTCTTCAGTGCGTTCAAAAGAGCTAATTTCTCTAAAGG
Source organism: Oriolus oriolus (assembly GCA_013400235.1). Lineage (NCBI taxonomy): Eukaryota > Metazoa > Chordata > Aves > Passeriformes > Corvidae > Oriolus > Oriolus oriolus. Next base: position 321,179 of record VXBT01010826.1, read on the forward strand.
TGTTGTTCCATGAATCTAAAAGTCTGCAAAACTATTGGGATGAATTTCCTGTGCTGCACAGCCACAACAGGATGTTCAGCTCTATAAATTTGAACGGAACATCTCTATTGCCCAGAAATGCATCGAGTTTGAAAATTCGGTGAACCCGTCAAAACTGCACTGGATGATCCCACAAGATGAAGTAGTTTTAAAGCAACTTCTGTAAATCATAGGTGACCAGAGCATTTTTCCATTAGTTCGGTAATTGTGAATGGAAACTGTGAACTGAAAAGGAACCTTACTGTCCTTGAAATGTGAAAAACAAGGATCTGTATTTCCTGCCTGAGCTCTTGCCTGCAGTAGGTAAAGACTGGTGAGGTTGTTTTGCCAGCTAAGTTCACCTTTGTGACTAGGAGCAGAACTGCTGCAAGGAAAGGAGACTTTACTGCTACTGAGTTTCCTGACACTGCCGTGTGCTAATGAATATCCATCTGCCTAACCCCGAAACACAGGAGTTATTTGGGTTTGATTTACATGCATGTCTTGGATTTATTGGTAGATTAAGCAGTACCTCCTAGAACAAGTATGTTTCTAAATTCTTCTATGTCCTAGAGAATATCTTACTTGGTCGCTTTCATGTGTTTGTTCTAGATTGAAATTTTAAGAATGCTCACCCTTGGGAAAAAGGGAGGTATGTGGGCAGAAAAAAAGGAGCGACCTGCAAAATTACATCCTTGTTTACTCAGGGAACAATCTTTTATTGCCAGCTGGAGCAGACTTAAAGCTCCACTTATCCGAGTAGCTCTCCTAACCGAATTAATCTCATTGATGTCCCCTGTTTTTTACTGATAAGAAAATTAAAGCAAAGGCTAATTCAGATGACTGTGGTTTTCATGTTATGATAATTAAAATCTTCCATTTGCTCTGCTCACAAACAGCAACGATTTAAGTGGCACCACTCAAAAATAAGATCTTTCAAGTAAGCATTAGCAATTACAGAAAAATTATTTTCTGCTAATGGTTTTCTGTCATGACACAAGACTTTTCCAAGGATGCACCAATTTCCTCTCATTCTTCTACATTCTTCTGTAGATGAGCCACACATTTCTTACGGTGAAAGTACTAGGTGACCTCAAGGGCGTTCATGTCACAGATAAAGGTGTTTACACCTCTTTGCATTACCATAACCTACCAGGACAACCTCTTGCGATTTTCTCTAGTGATTCCTCAGATTTAAAGAGAGGTTTCCCGTCCCTGGCAAGTAGCACTTTTAGAGTAAAGGTGAACTGAATGGCAAAGGATGATTCCTTTAAATTTTCAATATTCCTTTGCAAAGCTTGCCTAATTAGATGCAGTGTGCTAAACTTGGCTTTGTGGTACCATCAGAAAAGTCGTTCCTTGAGGCATCATAAGTAACAGTTATGAATACAATACCTAATGATACATTGACCTAACAATCCAAAATGAATATTTTGAAATTAGCAAGCACTGACATATTGTTACTTTGTCTGCACCTCACCCCATCCAATTTCCTGATCACAGCATCTGTTCTAGCAGTAAAGGTGTTGGTATTGGTGGTGTGAGCAGATCCAAGTTCAGCAGCAGAAAGCAGTTTGTACTAAGCAAGAAATAATTCTTATTTATTTATTTTATGAAACCGCTTTTCAGAGAGGAGCCACACATTTCATCTTGTCCGTTTGTGTTAGTAATACATGCTTTTGCTTCAGCTGACATTGGCAAATGGGGACGGGTTAATTGGCAAAGCTGTGCTAATCAATCACCATTAAGGTGATGATCTTCAGCTGAGGAACAGGAAATTTTGGATAATTATGATGCTGATAATCAGCTACAACAACAAAGAATGTAAAAACCACCATGAGGCTTTCAGGACACAAAATGGAATTGATGTCTCTCTGTCACTTATAATGGTTTGGAATATGTGCTAAGCAGAGATTTTTTTACTTGATCCTTTTCTTTCTCTCTCTCTTTTTTTTTTAAATTTCTGAAAGCTGTGTTAATTGTTACAGCCAGAGGGAGTTAAATGGTCCTTTTTGTGGGTGTGGCCTGACATTGTTTTCTGTGGCTTAAAACAAAGCAGTGAAAGACATTCCCTTTTGCTAATTTTCCAGTGCGTTTCTGGAAACTCAGACCGTGAAGTTTGCCTCAAGAAATTGGTTCAGTGTGGCTAAGACCCTTGTTTACTTGTTCTCAATTAAGTAAGCCTTAATAAGCTGTTCCATTTGCACACAGATTGCCCAGAGAGGGTATTTTTGCTCTCTTTGGGTAACTTTGGCAGTAGTATATTAAATCATTGTTTTATAGTTCAAGGGTAAAACTGTATTGGAATTGAAAGATCTGATATTTAGAAACTATGTATTCTTGACTCCAGTTATGCTTTGCTTTACAACTAGTTTCTTGGTCTCATTGAAGAATGAGTGTTAGTTTTGTTACTTTTGGACACATTATAAAAGATTAAATGGAGTGTTTTTTGGACCTTTAGTGTGAAATGTTTGAGATCCCATGGAAAGCGATCTGAAGTATTCTCAGTGAGCGTTTCTGCTGCGCTGTTCTTGGGAGCGGACATTGAATGAGTTGCCTTTGATGTTGGTGATATCTGTTTATCCTTTAATTAGTTCTGCAAGTTTACATTTCCTTCTTGTGCCACCAGTGTGCCAGTGGTGACCTAGCAGCACGTGTCTGCAGCTCAGCTTGTACCCTTTATCAGAATATTTCACTCTTCTGCCCGCAGCGGCACCACTTGCAGCGCAGATGTTGGTCCAGCCATGACTGGCAGTCATGCCGTGACTGGCAGCTTGCTGGAGCCAGGCATTAATATATCCATCTGCTTTTGATTGCTTGCAGGATGTTCTTCCTCTGAACTGGGGAATAGTCTCTCATTTTTAGTTTTGAATTGTCCATTTGCTGCTGTAGGGGAAGCTGCCATTCCTGAATGAAAACCGGAGTCAGCCTGTGAGAAGCCACGAAACAGATGAGGGATGGACAAACTGAAGGACTACATCCTTCTCCTTGCAACACAGGGCAAAAATCCCCTGGAAACGGACTCATCCCAGGCTGCATTAGCTGTAGTGCTGCTGAGATGACACTGATAGGGGCCCAAAATCATTGACAGTGGCTGAAGGTCTGTGCATGACACAGCCTCATACCTGGCGCCTAGCAGGTACCACTCCAGGAGCTGGAGCTCTTGGAAGGAATTAGTCCATTATCTTGGCTATGGCAGAATTAATTTGGGAAGTGTGTCTTCACTTTTCTTACTTGTTTCCCTACTTCTCCTCGTTCTGTGTCATGCCAGTGTGGCGTTTATGTTATCAAACCACTGAGACTTTATCTAAGCTGTGGTTTGCATTTCAGTTTGTTGTGATGTCTGGAACCGGTGGAGATAAAGCATGGGCTTTATTTTCTGGACTTCATTTTACATGGGGGACATTTGGCAGTCTGGATCTGCATACTTAATTGTCTAGCTCTTAAAATTATCTTGGTTGAGAGAGCATTTAGGAATGTTGGCTTGATGGCTGTAACATTTCTGTGTAGAATAGTCACAATCCAGCCTTTCTTTTTAAGACATTTTTGTTCTGTTTTGTTCCTAAAATGAAGCACCAGGGATGATATAGGACCACGAGAGGGCACTCTGGCTCTTTGAGTGCTCCATATTAAACTTACTGCCAAGGACTGCAAAAGAGAATAAAATCTTCTGAAGAAAAATGCTGATTTATTTCTTATAGAAGAAATTAAAAACAGGTATATATTTTCTATCTTATCAATAGTCTTATCACAATCTTGGTATTAATTATGCACAGAGATGATACCACGGGTTTTGGAATGCATTTGTAAAATGTGTAAAATAGGAAGATGCACCATGGATCTTTCCTGACAGTCACTTTTTGGATTTGAAAAAAGATGAATTTTCCAGTTTATGTATTTTTCTTGACACTGTCAGTCTGATAATTCTCCCAAGTAAAATACACAGAAACAACAGTTTGTGTTTGTTGTTGTTGGGCTTTTTTTGTTTAAAGGCATCTACCAGTAAGCACACATGATTACTACACTCAAAGCAGCCTGACTTGACAGAGAATGGTGTTTAGTATTTGTCTTTTTGTGCATTTGGCCATTATGATTTTCATAGAAGTAGTGTATTAGTTGAGAGATCTGACATGAACACACAAAATGTTCGTCCTGGGGGTTTTCTACCTCTGTGTCAATAGAAGTGATTTTTTGACTGAGCTAGTGAACTGCTGAGCACTGATCACAGTTTCTGCCGGCGGAAAGATTACTGTGATAATGAACCTTTTGTAGCCTTTCTTGCTCAGCCAGATTCTTCCATCTGTTTTTAGACTTGGTATGGACCCTTCTGAAGAGATTCTGCTAGCAGTGCTTTCCTTCTGTGAGTTGCACCTTATCAGACTCCCCAGTAACAAAACTTCTGACTCTTTTTCACTGTTTTGCCGTTCCAGTGCCGCTTGGTCATTTCAGTGAAGGCAGCTGATTGTTTGGAATTAACCAAACAATTTTAAAAAGTCCCCATTTCTTGTGCCTTTGACCACTGCCACTTAAGAAGCAATTGCAGTAAGAATCATCACCATCTCAACCCTAAAAGTCGCAGGGCTGGAGGGCATTACACGTTTTGTTTGGCTGTTCCTGGCTTTCAGCAGAGCATCACCTACATGACAAACAAAGATGGGCTCGGTAAGAACCCCCGGTTGCTGCATGCAGACTTAGCTGCTCTTAGTGAGGCTCTGACAGGCAGAAAGCTCTCAGGCAGTTCCTGACTCAGCCCCAGATCCCATCTTTTGCAGATTATAGGCTCTCTTCCTGGCCAGCCACCAAGAAATCCTTCCCTACAAGCCTGATTCCTATTACTAGCACAGGGGGCAGAGCCCAGAGCAGTGCATTAACCCATCCTTGGCCAGAGGGTGGTTTGCATATTCTATCATCTTGCTTTATTTTCTTTCAAAACTTCTGATTAGGAGTGTGTGCCTCTCTGTCTTCACATGTATCAAATGGACACAGCCAAATTACAGAAAGTTTTTTTTTAATTGGTTTGAAAACACAGCGGATCACAATTTTTGACAGTGGCAGAAAGTTAGAATAGCAGTTGTTGAAGAACTGGTTAAAATACATTGTCAGTGCCTCAAGTTCCCAAAACACTGAGTAGGACTCTGGGGTTGAGGGGAAGGTTTGTTTTCATGGCCTGTGGAGGGCTGGCAGTTTGAAGTTATTCCCTCTGCATAAATATGGCAACATTTGTAAGCTACTCCAGATCACTTGCTGGAATGTGAAGTCAGCAAAATTCTGCACTTCAGAAAACGATTGTACAGCAGGACTCCTGTAGAGGAAGTATTTTGTGTCTCAATAACACAATGTGTTCAGCTGTTTAGCTGCTTTAATGGTGCTCCTTAAGGCATGAATTGTAGTGCATTTCCTTGCTTTCTGTTTCTTCCTCATAGAAGAGGCTGTGTCCTGAGCTGCTTCTCTCTATTGTCGTGGCTGAGCCATACACACCGTGGGGAAGGTTGTTATTTCACAGGATGATTCACTGTATTTACCATTTGGGAGAAATCATGCCTACATCTCAAATTTCCTCTGCTCCCCAGTATTCACTGGCAGCCAGGAGTCATGGTCAAGGCTTGGATTCAAAACTCAGCTGCAAATAAAAGATCAGAGCCAACCTGGTAGCTGGTACCCAAACTGGTGTCCAAAGCACTGAGCAAGACACTGGGATCCAAACCAGCTACTGTGCTGAGCACAGACCTGCCCACCACTGGCATGGGGAAAAGATAAAGACAGGGTGAATGCTATATTTGAATTGTCATATGGTTCAAGGAGGTCTCCCTACCCACTTGAGACCTTCACTCAGGACTGCTGCCTTTAGGGATGAAACTTGGTACATTTCTGGTTTGTGGCACCTGGCCAGGATGTATGGAGACTTCTGCTGTTCCTTTGTCTGCCTGTGAGGATTCAAACTTCTCACCCACATGCCTCAGTTCTTTTCTGTGTCCCAGGCCTGTTCCTGTCTATTATTCAACAACTGTTTCGTGCAAAATACAGAGGACCATCTGGCAACAAATGCACTCTCTTCTTTAGCTCTGCTAATTCTGCCAGATGCCTTCCGTGGATTCTCCAAACCACAGTAGTTTTAGTTCTCAAAATGTTGATGATACATAAAGATAGCAGAAAGTAATATAATGTGGTAAATTGCTTTTTGGAGTGATTTCATGGACTATAAAATACTTAAAGATATAAAATGTAACAAAAACATGTGTCAGACAAATGAGAACGCAGGAAATCTGAGGTAATTTCCCTTTGGGATACTGAAAATGTTATGGGCTACAGGGCTGCTGCGCTCCCCAGGAGACTGCAGTGGCATTTGTGGAACCACTTCTTGGTGCTCTCTTCATTAACACTGCATTGTCTTTTTTAAAGTTGGACACCTTTGGGGGTTTTTTTCTCCAGCACTAGGTGAAATAAGCCTGTAAAGTATTTTTTTTTGAGGAGTAATGTCCTGTGCAGTATTTGAAAGGCTGGCTGTGAGGGAAGCTCCAATTGATGTGTATTTGACTCAGACTTGAGAACTCAGATATTCTGGTGACTAGGTCACTTTGGCATCAGTCTTCTGAAGCTGTGACAGTTTTTGTGGCCTCTCTGCTGAGTTTCACACTCAACAACTTATATCCTGCGGATACATGCCAAACATCTGCGCCTATTACTTTCCTTTGTGTTATTTTGAAAATATCCCAGTTCTTGACATTAGAATGGGTGGCTGAGAACCTGGTGAGATCAATTAGTGTTCTAACTATTGGATAAGGACTCTTGACAAAAAGTAGTCCTGGCCACTGTCAGTTCAGCTTCACAGATATTGAAAGTGTGGTATTCTGCAGAATTTTAAGAAGTATAATCAACCTCAGGGTTATAGCTAAGCTACTGAAATCAGCAGCAAATGCTGGCTGCTGCTTTGAGGCTACTGAAGACTGAGTTGCTTTTCCCTCTGTCAGTTCCTGACTGACATGGAAGACACAAAATAACCCAAGATGAAAATCACAAAGCAGATGAACTAAACCTGCTCATTTAGAGGATTACCCAAAATCAAAATGTTTAAATGAGACTTTCAAAGGTACCTTTTCCATGCGTCCTGAAGCTCCAGGCTTTGTTTCATCATGGGAGGAAAGGAGTGCTGTAGTCAGAACACAATTATGCTGACAATCCTGCGAGATAAATATGGCTGAGGACCTCTGGAAAAGAGGTTGAAGCCATGTATTATTCTTAGGAAGAGAAGTATTGTCAAAGACCATCAATGAAATGTGTAGATACCTTTGTAAGACTTCCAAATTTCAGCAAAATTGTTATACCCTGAATAATGGCAGATTCAGGCTTTGCCAAAATGCAGCTGGGCAAATCTGTTACTTCCCATATGGAAAGCAACTGTGCAAGCAAGTTATATAATTATACATTATAACATTGCTTCTGTCCAAAACCTAGGGCTGCTGCAGACATAAGCCAAGATTTTTTTTCTTTTCTTGCTATAACTAGATTTTTTTTCTTTTTTTTTTGGTGAGTGTGTGTTATTCAATTAAAGCCATAAGGGAGTAAACAATTCCATTCTTTTCTCTTCCCACCCTCACCATTCCCATATCTGATGATTTACCATTAACTATTCTGGAACATGAGTTGGCAGTTTTGGCCTTGCTGCTGTATGTTGGTTTCCTGGATTGAGGCTAATGAAACAGTAAGTATTTTCCTGCTGTAGTAAGCCTGATTTCCCCGCCCTGCACTTCCAAATGTGGATTCTGAAGCTGATATCATAACTGAAAGGAGTCATTGTAAATTAAAGAAAGCAATTTGGAAAACAAACAGATCTTCCCCTTATTTTGCATAAAAAGCTCTAAGAGTGTTCAGAACTTAGTGCTTGTCTCCTGAAGCCTCTGCAAATATTTGCCCTACACAGCAGAGGTCCACATTAAAAACTAATACCCCCAAAAGTGGGGAAAAAAATTCCTGTATTAAGAAGAATATTAGCCTAATTAACTTGGAGCTCTACTTGATGTGGTAACCTGAGAAGGTAGGGCTGCAAGACCTATTCACTCTCTTGCCAAGATATCTCTGCTGATTTTTAGATGGTGATGGCTGAGAGACCAGAGGACATCTGGATTTTATGTCAGCAGATGACTTGCACTTTACCACAGCAGTTTTATGCCAACTTTGATCTGGTGTAATTATGATCTGGGTTAAGCCTAACCCAGAGAAAAGCTGTGCATGTTTAACCTGGATCACAGGTAGATATGGGATTAATCCAAGTAATTGCTCTGCAGCCCAAAGACTTGTGGCCTGAGGGACAGAGCAGTGCAGGAGGGGATGAGGTGGCCTTCCATGTCAGGTCCAATTTATTATGATGGTTTAAAATGCTTTCCGACTTACTGTGTTTTTGTGTGATATATTTCCATAAGAAATAAAAGACACTGGGTACAGACCTGAGAGGCAACAAAGTGAGCAAAATGGTTTAAGACATTGTAGTGGTACTGTGCTGACTTCAGGTACTGATTTTGCTGCAGGAAAGTTGGAAATTGATTGTTTGTCGCTGGTAACAGCACTGCCTATTCAAGACATGGCCTCTAATGCATTTGGAACATACTATTAATAAAAGAAAAAAAAACAAGAAAAACGAAGAGGTATTTATTTACCAAAAAAGGGGTAAAGTAAATAGAATTGCTGTTTATATGTGAATGAGTGAGGTTGTGCTCCTTTGACTGAGAAGAAGGTAAATGCTGGGCTGTGGCATGGATGTGTGAGCTACTTGGGGAACTATATGAAGGAAATGTGAGGAGTTAGACACAGCAATTGTTTTCAGCTGGAGGTAGATGTAGTTGTTTTCTCCTGACAGAGACATCACTGGACACATTTTCTCTGAACAGCTGTGGAGAGCTGGAATTCCAAAGCCAATGCTTAGAGATTTGGTGCCTGTGCTTGTCCTAGGACTCATGTCAGGACATTACCAAAGTGTGCAGCCTGTTCGTGGTGTAACATGTGATGGTTCTGTCTCTGGAGCAGGGAGTGTTTTCCTCTGCTGCTCTTATGTTTGGCTTTTCCTGAGCTTTGAGCGGCATGGTCTGTGAGAACTCCACAGTTCCTGGCTGCAGGTACTCCGTCAGGTCAAATTCTCACTTCAGATTATGATGAGATAGGGAATTGCATTCCCTTCTCCTCACCTCCTATCTGGCCTCCAAGGACAGGACGGAGGTACACTGAGCCGTGGGCATCTCTCTGAGTGGCTGGGGGAGGCATGGGGGGATTAGGGATGCGGGGAATGCTGCAGGACATGGCTGCACTGCATCTGGAACATGGACAAGAACACTAGCCCTGCACCTCTCCAGGCTGTCCCAGTGCTACCGAGCACACAGTGGTAGAAAACACAAGGGAAACACCACATAGCATTGTTTGCTCTTCTTTACCCAGAAAAACCCAAATGGGTAAGCCTGAGGAGGAATTAGAAAAGGGTTTATTTACCTTCAGATATAGAGAAATGAGTGTGTTTAGGATTTTTGTGAAAACTCCTATCTTCTCAAATAAGCTTTTGGTTTCAATAATATTGCTGAGTTTTTGTGAGACACAGTTTCCCTCAATTTAAACCACTGTTTTTCATAGGAAATTTAATTAAAAAACATGTATGTCTTACTAAATGGAAGCCTGTACTACAAAAACAGTAGAGGTTTTCTGAAGCCAGTACTTGTCTGGTTCTGGCATTAGCAAAGGAATTGCTTTTAAAATAGTTCTCATTTTGTGAGAGCAAAACAGAACCAGGATCTAAAATCTTAAGATTTGTTTTAGAACACCATGGTTATTTTCTAAGTTTAATCTTAATAGAGAAATGATGTCTCAGACTTATAACAATCTCTGAAAATTATTTATCTTTAAGAATATTTCAGGTTTTATTCTCAGTTTTTTGTTTGTTATGCTGCTACAAACTAATGCCTGATGTTGTATATGAATCTTAATCTAGTGGACACTTCCTGGGATGCTTCCTACCTTGACTTTAATGCTGGACATCAGCTTATGGATATTATGTGGCCTTTGAAATTTTCTTATGAAAGAAGATTAAAATAACCTCTATATATTTGTATTTATATTTTCCACTCAAACAACAAAACCATTTTTTAGTTTCAGAAGTAAAATGTATGTTCTTGTAAAGAAAATTCCATGGCATTTGAAATAAAATATATAAAAGTAGCTGATTTCCCAGCTGCGTAACAGTTCTGAGGGTCAGTTATAAAAAAGCCAAGTCCATGAACAGTTTCTCTTCAAGCCTCTGAGTTATTCTCTGAGCATTAATCACTTTTAAGAAAAGTAAAACCTCTTTTTAATTGTTGCAACTATGCTTTTTCAATTTTATTCACTTAAGCAAGTGGAAGGCTCCCATGGTTCTCACCCTTGCTCATACTTATTTTTCTTTAAAGCGTGTTTTGACACTTTAAAAGGGCCACTGTTTAATAAATTAGGATTTTTATTAAATGACTTCACAAAATGTTAAGTTTTCATAATTTTTAAACCTGCTGTTGAAAAAGAGAGGTGCTAGTGGAAAACGAAGCTGGCTTAGCACAGACCACAGCTAAGTCATGCTAGTCTGGGTGGGACACTGACCAAACTGTCTCGCTGCTGTCAGAGCCGAGTTAGTGGCTCTTACTCCTGCAGGAACACCCTGGAGCTCCCTCTCATCCCTCAGCTCCTGTGAAAGGTGCCCATTCCTGAAACTCTGCTTAGTGAAACCTCATTAGATGTTCTGAGACTTCTAATTCCCAGACTTCTCTGTTACTGCTGTCACAGTGGAGCTTAAGAACTCACTGAACCGGTGAGTTTAACACCGACACTCCTCCTGTTGTTCTGCAAACTGCTGGATCTCTCAACAAGTACTTTAAAAACATCCTGATCAATATTTCCTTCTTCTCTTCTCCCCAGACTTTGCTGAAAAATTCTGTTTGATAGAGGCCACAATATTGCCCAGTGCTGCATCTTCCTGACAGTCTTCTCTCTGTAAGTTCTTGGTATACACTCCTGCAGGCTTTTTCAAGTTTGAAATTAGAGATGTTCATAGTTCTAAATCATTCTGTTGCTTACCTGAATCTGCTATGATAATTCATTCTCTTGTTGAGAACCTCAGGGCATAGTGGGATATGACTGGTATTGTATTGTGTGGAAGTCAGTGCAGAGCAGAAAGGACAGTGCACTGCCTTAAGGAAATGAAATATTATATGGAATCTATCCATGTGACAGTGAAACAAGAACAAGGAAAGAGGCTTGAGAGCCAAGAAACAGGGTGCCCTGAAGAAGAGACCTTACAGAAAGAGGAGTTTGGTCACTCAAAAGGAGTGGGGTATGGTAATCTAACATTTCCATGGCAATTTGTATCATAAACAGTTGTGTTTAAGTAACTGTTTCTCCGTTCCCCTGACATTATGCATCCTCTCCAACTATTGCTTCATATAGGTTTTGTTATTAGCAGGACAGAAATTGTATAACTATTGTACAACTAGAACATCATCAGAAATCTGTGTTGCTCAACATAAATTCATTCTGAGCATCCCAGACTATAGTGTGTGATGAGAGATCTGATCTGTCTGGGGAATCCAAACCATGGGAAAAAAACCAGGGACACTAAAACTCCTCAAAACATGAACAGCTTTTCAAAATCATAGTTTGGGTCTGATGTTTTTCACTCAACTGTTTTCTTTGTGGTTTTTCTTTTTTGACATTCTACTCCATGTGTGCATCTGCGTGCAAAAATACAGAAAGTATCTTCAACTCTTTTCTTTCTCCCCTTCCCTATTGTGCTCTTGCAGCTGTAGAGCTGAAACTGGTTATTATGCAATTTATCCCTTCTTTAACACTTATAAAAAAGAATTTGATAGAGTTCCAGAGTAATTTCATTTGCTGACTAGCAACAATAATTTTGTGTGTTACAGGCTTTCTGATTTCTGAAGTTCTAAGTCTTTTTTATTACCGAGATTTCAAGGTCTGAAAAGTTAGTTTAAAAATCCTAAAAAATTTTGATGTAAACTCTCAGTTCCAGAAGCGAGGGCTATGTGCAAAACAATAACTTTTGATCGCAAGTTTCACAGGAATATTTGTACAGTATTTAGTAACTAAAGCCCGAGCACTCCAGTGCTTTTGTCCCTCAAAAAATACAGGGAATTTGAGCTTTGGGAGTTTTTAGCTATGATCAGCTTGAAGTCTGGTAAGGATACAGAAGGAGGGAGAGAATTTGAGGCACCATGCAAAGAGTAAAAAGACATGATAAAGTTAAATCTACCTAATTTTTTGGATTTCAGATTCTAGTTCTAAGAGGAAAATCATTATAGATTTTACAAGTAGGGCTGTAAAGGTTTTTAGGACTTTATGTACTTGTTTCCAAAAGAGAAATAAAATGTTAAATTAAAACTCTGAAATGCTTTACGAAACAGACAGTCACAAAACATCTATGTTCTCTTAGGGTTTTTTCTCCTCACTCCCATTATATCACACAGTTTCCTTTCTTGGTAAAAGTTTCTTCTGTATTCCTGGTCTTTTCTATGGCAGTTTATCTTCATACTATGAGATCAGCTGTCAAACATGGTTTGGAATGCCAAGATAAATGGTCTTCCTGCCCCTGATTGATCAATTCATCACTACAACAGAGAATAGCCAATGTGCCGGTCATTTAATTATTCAATTCTAATGTTGATGAAATATAAATTAAAAGTTAGAGACAATGCCAAGGAGGAGAATATTTGTGAAACAAAGCCAGGAAATTTAGAAGAAAGACACTAGCATTTCTTTTTTTAGATTTTATTCTAAAATACTCAACTGGATAAAAATTGCTCGTGGTATAGCACCAGACTTTATAAATGTGCTGTTACTGAACTCTTGGGTAACATTACTTAGTTTGATTAATAGCTAAAAACACCATGTTAGATTAGTAGTTAAATTGCTGTTATGTATCATAAATTCACACAATCAAAATACTTTGCAGATCGTAATTAATTCCCAAAATGACCTTGTACAAGAGATAGCAGTATTCTGTTCCTCAAGAAAATGACTGGTTTTACAGAGCAGGAAAAGTTCCTCTAAGGGATTTTTTAGAGCAGAAGATTCTGGAGTGCATCAAAGACTGTGGATGTTGAACTCCAGCTGCACAAGTTACCATAGACCTTCTCTGGTGTGGTGGCAGCATTGACTGAGTTTTGAAATGAAGAACTGATTTTGAATTAATCCATGCAGAGTGTATGTTTTGCCTGGTGCCTGCTTATCATATGAACATCTGCCATATGGTTGTGGGATAACTGTGGAATAATGCTGTGTGAATATATGATTCTTCTCCTCCAAATATTTTGCAAGAAGCCTTACAAAATCTGTATATTGCTAGCTTAGTGACAAAAGGTCCTACTCAGAAGTGCAGGAATATAAGAAATAGAAAAGATAGATGACAGCATTGGTGAAATTCTCATATACAGGGATGGTAAGAAAGCCTACTGATTTGCCTGCAACTGATGATACCACACTTTCGCACCTTCATCAGTCAAACAGATGCGTGACAGAGCTGTTTCTTTAATCAATTTAAAGTTTATTTTATGCAGAGCAACCTGTGACAGACCTTTGGAATGATGCCAAGTATGTCTGTGAGCTTAGTTTGTGTTTCTGATGTAATCATAGCGAAAGTATCTAAAAATTAGATAATCAGGAGCTGCGCCAAGGGCAGCTCATCCAACCTGTGCAGACATGGGAACACTGACCCCCTGTTCTGCAGCCCAAGGCTGTGAATATGGGGGTCACAGGGCTTCAAAATCTGAGACCACTATTTTCCAGGCATCTGATAAATTGTAGGGAATTTCAGTACACAATGAGTTACTATGGTTTAGTGAATACATGCTGTAAGAAATCTGGGCATTTCTCCATTTCAGATCTGTTTGGCTTAGAGCCTCTGGATGGAGCATAACCTCCCTCTTCCCCTTCCTTCAAAATCAACCCCGGTCAATGCTTTCTTTGTGGAGGTTAAATTGCACGGTTTAGTTACCTCCCCTGAACTGAAGGTGGTTCTAGACACAAACAAAAGGAAAAGCTATAAAACACAATAAAGGGAAAATATGAAACACATTATTTGCCTTAAAAACATTTTTAATATGTAAACAATGCAGAGGCTGTTGTGAATAGTAGCTGCAAGTCTGACAGTCTGAGGGCACAGACTCTTCCCGGGATTCCTGCTAAAACATGGATGGGTTAGAAAGGAGTTCTTTGAGTTCTTAGCATGTTGCTTCAAATTTCTGTATTCAATGGGATGCTCTGGTGCTCAGAGCAAGTGCCACACCTGGTGGTTTGGTTGTGCTGAAGTGGGGGAGTTGGTGATTTTTACTGACTCCACAACAAGGCCTCTTTTCAGTCTTACTGAACTGCTGTGTATTTGAAGGACTTTTGAAATTTTTCATTTTGAGTATGCAGTGTTTTCCTAAAATGGCCAAGGACACCTTAGACAGCCTTTCCTTCTGCTGCCAATTCCCAGGACTTTGCCCTTTATGAGAAGTGGTTGTGATTCATGATCTCTTCCAAGCAGCACACATGCTGGGAGGGAAGAGAGAGTGGGAAGTGGAATAAGCCTGCTCTATAGGTTATGGTTTGTAGAAGCCTGTTTCCAGAGACTGGTGGCAGTCTTAACTCTTCAGTTGCATATGAAGTAGATTTTCAGTCCTTCTTCACATGTTTCTGTCTTGCCAGTTCCAGTTTTAACTGTCTGTAGAGGCGGTGACTCAACCACTTCCTTGGGAAGCCTGTTCCAGTGCTTGATAACCCACTGATATGGACAAGAATTTAGGTATCAAAAAAGAGAGATCAAATGTGGAAACAGATAAAACCCCTCAATTTTCCAAGCCATTTAATCAATATTACCTCTCAGTGGGCATCATTCAAATATTTTTTCTGTGCTATCTACCTTTTCAAACATCTGCATGACTGTTTGGGAACTTACTTTTTAGGAGAATGACCATTACAGTGGTCTTAGGGACAACTGAACAGTCAGTGGAATCAAACAGAACTCATCACACCCTCATAAAAGTCTTACCCTCATCAAACCCTCACAATCCTCAGAGGAACCTGAGGGAAGACTACAACCATTCTGCTAAGCTGCTGTCATCTGGGCTTCCGCCCCAATGAAGGAATTAATTATCCACTGGGGACATCCGTCTCGTTTCTACAGAAGGAAATCACTGGAACACAGCCCAGAATTTGGGCCAGTGTGTCTATTTAGACATAAACATTTACATAGAGATGAAACGGCAAAACTCATTCCTCCTGTCAGACCGCTGAAGCCGATGGAAATACAGAGGGATTCAACTGATCTAAGGGTTGCACTGGGGAGAGGAAAAGCTACCAAAATTGAAGATGAAAGTAAAAAGCCTCTCTGGACTTCCTTTTTAGATGTTTCCTTTACTCTCTCAAGACTCCTTAAATCTTTTGTGGCTAGATCAATCAGAAATAACTGTGCTTACCATTTTTGTTCCAACCAAAGTATTTGAAGGAGCGCCCTTAGCCATATTGTCTGGTGAATGGGCTATTTTACAAATATCCTGTTTTCCAGGTAAGAAATTTAAGAAGCTGCTGAGAAATCATCAGCAACTAAATAGGCTCCAGTTTTACTATTCTTCTGCTGGTAAATTTGTTCATAGTATCTGTAGGAGTGGATGGATCTCATTTGTCAGTCAGTGGAGCAGAAGTGGGAACAATTTTTCACAGGAAAAAGCAGTATAGGAGAGAAAATCCTATGTTAGATTGTTCACACGATAGCTCTGTATTCTGTGTTTGGAAAATAGGACTGGTCTGCTTTTCTCTCTTGTCAAAAGCCTAAGAACTGGCTGGGGTTTAGTGTTGCCAAACCTGAAGATTAGAGAAGATTCACTAAAGGCAAAAATAGTGGACAAGGCCTGGAGCCCATTACTGCTGTGAACACTAGATGAAAGCAAATGGCATTGTCATGATTAAATTGGGAGGCTATATTATAATTTATTTAATGGCAGTCAACTATGAATGCTATTTAGGTAAGTTCTGAAATCCCCAAGGGACTAGATCATGAACTGGCATGGATCAGAGAAAGCAGAGCTATATATTTTGTGTTCATGGCTTATAGTTTGGAATTTCTGTTTTAAGTGCAACTTTGGCTTCTCCTAAGTGCAGAAAATTTTGGATGATAAGTTTGAAGAATGCTGGAAATTTGGTAGTATTTTTCATGCTTAGATACAGGAATAAACTTGGAAGAATTCATAAAGGAAATGGAATGTAATACCTTAGAAGTAGCAGGTTAAACATATGTTCCTTGGTTCATACCGTGGTCTGACTGTAGTGTACATAACGTTTTAAAATCAGAGGTAATATTGCTGGATCATAAATCCTGTTCTTGAGTACTATGTATGTAACTCCAGTTGATGTCAATGGAAGACAGAATCTGAACCACTCTAGCAGACATGTAAGAAGGAAAAATGAATAATGAAATGAAAATAACTTCTCCTTGAGTTGACTGTAGATCTCTCTGTGAACCATGTGTCTCTTGAAATGATTTGTATGAGCTATTGTGGTGTTTTGTGGATTACAAAACCACTGAAGAAGGAGATCCAGTTAGTTAGAGGTGGTGATTTGGAGTTCATCTGCCCAACTTGACATGTGGATTTGTTTCTCAGCTGTAGGAGAATCCACAGAAATCTGTACATTGGAGGAAATCACTGCAGAAGTTCCTGCTGGACAATTATCAGTCGAACCAGTCTAAATCAGGGATTCCCTCCAGCTCTCGAGGGCTGGTTAATAAGACAGTCTCCTCAACTCTGTCCTTCTCAAGTTTGATCTCCCAAGCTGAATATCAGGTTATACCTGTAAGCCAGGTTCTCCTGTGCTCCAGTGAAATTGCAGTCCAAGCTCCATTGCTTTCTACTGGCACAACAAATGTCTGCTATCAACTACGGGTATTTTTATACCTAAGCCACTCTCTATGCAGCTCACACTTAAGGCTGAGAAAAACTGGATCAAATGCTTTATGCACCTATATGCTGGTGTCAAGCATTCAAATGTTTGCATATTTACATTTGGATAATTAACAGTCCACTACAAGCAGGGATTAAAATACTTCTGAATCTTTGCCATTTGGAATTTTATTCACATTCGGAATCATTCAGCTGGTTTCCTGCAAAAATTAGAAGTTTAGGAGTGTATAGTTGCACAACTTGTCTTAGGCAAACACTCTAGTCTTAAAGTTTTGTGCCTGATCTATCTAAATACACAAAATCTTTTCAGAATCATTTACTGGGACATGGATGTGCCAAATGGAAAACAAACCCATAACTTTCCTGTATTTTACCACCTCTCAATTAATTTCTTCAAGTAATCCAGCTCTTGAAGTCAAGTCTTACAAAGCTGGTGCCCACTCTCTGCTTACTAGCAGATCAATCCAATAAATGTGAAGTATTTGAGGTCAACAAGAAATGTGCAATTCAACAGTGCAAGCCAGTGCTGTGCAAGCTTGTTGTGCTTATGTTCTTGTCAGAAACCCTGTAAATTATTATAATTAAACTATAAAACCATTGTGACAGCTTTGATCCAATATCCTAGACAAAGCCCAAAGCAAAACATGAACTGAGGGACATCTCAGCTTCTGGGAAAGGAGGCGATCTACCACAGTTGTTCGCTGAACAGAACAGACGCTTAGCTATAGGTTTGAAAAGATTTGAAGCATGAGGGCTATTGGCTGCTTTACGTTTCCGACTCTTGAGACAATTTCATGCTTCTCTGCCCGCAAGATTCTGGATGCACATCTGAGCACTGTGTCTGGAAGTTCTGAGGCTCTTTATAACCCTGAGAACCTAGAGAATAAAGGAAGGAAACAACATATATTTCTTGAATGAAGTGGCTAAACACCACTTGTGAGTCATGGTATGAAAGGAAATAATTTGAATTAGGTGAGATGTGCATGGCAGCGTAACGGAAAGAGAGTCTCCTCATTTTCATCAGCTAATAATCAAAACATTTTGACACAACTTCCAAAGGAAGCCAAAAATATGGAAACAATTATTTAGAGAAGAATACAGCAAAATGATGTATATGCTTGTATTTTGCATCTCAAGGTAAACTGTACTTTTTTGTTTCCAGATGGATATCCCAGGCAAATATATTGACCCACAAAAAAGAAAGCAAGACCTCTGAGTGATGTAAACAATCTTATATGTAGAAATATATGTTTCTAGTTACATACTTAAGTTACCATGTTAATTCCAGTGCTTAACAATTGTATTGTGCAGTGGAAGAGCAGAAGAAATGTTCTTGTCACTTACATAAAGAAGCTTTTTTAAAAGTCAAAAAGTGCATGACTTCTTTGATGTAATATTTGGCAGCCATTTTGACCTTGTTCTTTCTGCTACAGGGTTTCAATGTCAATGGCAACATTGTGCAAATAACAGATTTTAAATATGAATTAGTTTTTTATTCAAAGCAGTGTCACCTGCCAAGTCTGAGGTTTAAAAAATCTCAGACATAATTTTTTATCTGTGTGGAAAGAAAGCATCCTAAACTGTGTTGTGATCTAGTAACTTAGAAAATTTCAGAATCCTATTTTGTCATACTTGGCAAAGATCTCTCCAGACTCAGACCAAACAAAGATAACCGCCCTGAAAAAACTTTTTCCAGAATTGTGAATTAGAATTGGATTTTTATAAATACATATAGTCATATGAAGGATGTATTATTGCTATTTTCTTATTCATAATTTTTCATAATTTTTGCTTGTTCATCATTCACTTGTTTGCAAAAACATTTGCTAAATGAATATGGACCTTGAATGGAGGAGGACAGATGGATCATGTGTTACTGCAGATTCAAAACGACACACCGCAGACAAAATACCGTCAGTGCAAAGATACATTTCATATTCCTCCAAGGAACTGAACACAGCCCTCAAAGTTAAAGTTTAGTTGCTTTTATTGCCAGTCCATATAATACACTTAGTGATTGCTGAGTCCATACTTTTTCTCTTCATAAACTGTTGGCCGTATTAGAAGTACTTCTGCACGTTAGATATCTGCAATAAAAGGCAAACATCAAAGTGCAGCAACAGCCTTGTATTAATATTGTAAATTGTGGGAATGAGGAAGAGGTTGTAATGAAGAGCAAGGAATCTCTTCTTCTTGCAGAATACCAGATCTAATGTCTCTATTAAGTTACCTGAATTGGCAAATGCGGCACCCAAGTCCTTTATCCACGGAGCAGAAATGACACGGCAGTCAAAATACTGGCATGGAAGTGGAAATCAGAAAGAGTCTAACAGAAGATCATATAAACACATAAGAATGTAAACAGAAATTATAAGGCATGATAAAATATAGAAAGAAGGTACACCATGGGTAACAAGAAGGCATTCTGCAAACACATTAAGAGGAGGAGCCGGGACAGAGCTGGCCCACTGCTCAAAGAGGAAGAAAAGCTAAAAATAGATGCCACCAAGATGGTTGAAGAATTAATGATTTTTTGCTTCAGTCTCCACTAAGAGGAAAAGAAAGCTAGCATGGTATCAACAGCGAAGGGACAAGTGTTCAGGTTAGAGAAGGAAGGAAGGAAGAAAGAAAAAAGGAAAAGATGGCTGTCAATCAAATTAGATCAATTTTCAAATAATCTGTAAGTGCCAGACTTCCTCCATGACCACTCACGTAGCGTGATGAGAAATGTCAGCATCAACAGTGGTTGTCTCCGAGAGCTTGCAGAAGGATGGGTGGGATCCAGAAGACCTCTGAAACACCATGACAGTCCATAAACTCGTGAGTTGCTGCCGACTTCTCTGCTTTTTTCCCAGCTGGAAGGGGCATTCCGACATCTCTCAGGGCTCTTTTTAGAAAGCTTTCCCCCTCTTTTGCAAATAAAGTAGGTTTTGGTTTCCAGCCAGCCAGCCCTTCTCACTGCCTCTGGAATAACCCAGCTGCACTTGCCCAGTTGAGCTTGATGGGAGTCAACTGCACCTCATTATCTCTGGTCAGAAAAATTCACCAAATTCTGGGCCGTTGTTTGTCTTGGCAGAGGGTGCTTTTTATAAGAGCAGGGGCATGACAGCACCAATCCTGAGGACACCAACCCTCATGTACAGTCATGATTCACAAGGTGCCAGAGAAAATAACTATAAGTTACTTGAAATGACTGTTAGAGAGCATGCAGATTTGCTTCCCAAGAACTCTGCCATTTGGCAGTTTCCCTGCAATAAGGAGTACATTTTTCTATGAAAACAATATGTAGAATAAAAAACATAATAAGAATTTATTTTGTTTTGTTTGCACAAAGTAGAATCCCACTTACTTAGTGTATTCCTCCTGATACTTCAGGAATGCCCTGTGCATATATTAATTAATAGAGAGGGGTATTTTTTGCAGTTTGTCACTTCTTCAGTGTATCCTGATAACTTACAGTAGATTTATAGGATATGTTTCTTAACATCCTTTACTTCAGACTTTTCGTTTCCTTTAACCTGCTGTACACCTGCTTATGGTAAAGCTGAGCTGTATTTCTTCTCCTTTCCTGGGGTGCATTAGGAAGAGCACTGCAAGCAGGCAGAGGGAAGTGATCCTGCACCTCTACTCAGTCCTGGTGAGGCTACATCTGGAGTCCTGCATCCAGTCCTGGGCTCCTCAGCACAAGGGAGACATTGAACTCCTGGAGTGTGTGCAGTGGAGGGCAAAGAAGCTGATTACAGGACTGGAGCATCTCTCTTAGGAGGAAAGGCCAAGGGAGCTGGGGCCACTCAGCCTCGAGAAGAAATGACTGAGAGGGGATCTCACCAATATCTGCCAGTAACTGAAGGGAGAGGACAAAGGATGGACCAGGCTCTGCTCTGTGATGCAGGGCAATAGGATAAGAGGCAAGGGGCAGAAACTGATGCACAGGAAGTTCCACCTGAACATGAGGAAGAACTTCTTTAATATGCAAGTGACTCAGTGCTGGAACAGCTTGTCCAGAGAGGGTGTGGAGTCTGCCTCTCTGGAGATATCCCAGAGCTGTCTGGACACAAAACCTGTGGCCTGTCCTCCCGGATGACCCTGCTTGAGCAGGGAGGTTGGATCAGATGATCCACTGTGGTCCCTTCCAACCTGACCCATTCTGTGATTCTGTGAAAAGTGATGACATTTTTGATACAACATATAATTAAGACATTTTACCAGTGCAAAAATGACCATTATGGTTAAAAAGTATCTGTAGCTACACTAAATAACTTGAACTGTGTACATAAACTGTAAAACTCATCATTGCATGTCTACAAAATTAATAATTCAGAAAAGGATGAAAGTCATATTTGTAATCAATAGAAATATCACATAGGGAAAAAATTATGTTGTGCCTTGGGGCACAAGGCAGGCATTGGCTGGTGGCTGGCTCTTCTAGGGATGGCTTGGTTGTGGCTTGATTTAATTTTTTGTAAGAGATTTTAGGGATAAAACTGCATTTGGGATAAAACTAAGCCCTGTGCTCACTCATGAAAGCTGTTTCTGCAGCATGTCCATGCCAGAGAATGGCTTGGAAAAGAAGATATCCCTAATGAGCTCTGCACAGTAGTGCAAAATGGTGGAAGAAGCTTTGTCCTACAGAGACCAGAATTTAGAAAGAATGAAATAGATCCTTTCATTTTATCATGATCCTTCAGTATGATTATTATAAGATATTCTGCTTTTTACTTTCCACATCTGTTTAAAGTGTTCTTTGGACTCTGATGTATGAGAGCATGTTTCAATCCAGACTAACATCAATACAATTCTTAAATGAAAAATTGTACAGGTAATCCTTATTGCACTGATGGTCAAACCACAAACAGTTTTCCTGTTTCTTTTGTCCTTTTCCTTCCTGACATTTTAAAGAATTATTTTCCTAACTATATATTTAGAGTCATCTGCTTGTTGAAGTTTTTCTTCCCTGCTTGTTCTGGATGATGACAGTCCATTAAACTATCCTTCTATTACCTTCCATTTGGAGATGGTGGGCTGTTGAGCAACTACTGTAGCTGAGATGGGGAAGAGGTGGTGAAATTAGCCTAGCCTTAATGTTTTAAGGACAATAAAAGGAGACAGTGAGGAAAGTGCTATTACAACAGCATTTTGTGTCTATTTTTACTGACTTTTTAACACGCACTCTTAAAAAGGCCAAGATATATATAATTGATTTTAGTATTTTTTACTGTGATCCTAAATAGTTCAAACTAAAAGTATAGGAATTGCTGTTAGCTGCATGTCATTAATAAAATTTCTGCATCCTATGCACAAAAAAACCTCCAACCTACCTTAGAATAAATAAAATAGAAATATTTAGAATTCCTATTTATTACATTTTAGTGATGTGCTTTGACAATGTCACCGCATTTTGCTTATCATTCCTAGAATAAATTATCTATTTTACTTTTTGGTTATGTTTACTCTCTAGCTCAGAATAAATTAGCTTTGAGGTGGTACTACCTGATTTAGCCCCTATACAGGAGGTTTAACATATCTTTTTCTCACGTGCCTTGTTTGCAGATGTGTGCAGAATAAAAGCTTCAGTTCATGCTTCTTTTCTTAATGTATTTAGTCTGCTATAGTAGCATGTTCTGTCTGTGGTAAGTAGCTCTGAAGCAGGACTTCTAAATACCTGAGGGTTTGCTCTAATGGAGCATTCCAATACTTAAAAAATGGATTTAACAGCTTGCTTTTTGATACCAACTGTATTATGCCTCTGAGCATTTTGAATAGATGTGTCCTGTGAGTCTTTATCGCTGTAAGCCTTGTGCAAACCAGGATGCTTTTAATATCTTCCTTAATGATGTGGATGAAGGAACTGAGTGCATCCTGAGCAACTGGGTCTAGTGTCCCTGCCCACAGGAGTGGGATTGAAAAGCGGTGCTCTTTAAGGTCATTTTCAACCCAAACCATTGCATGATTCTATGATTATTTGAGTCAGATATTTGTGAGATACTATTTCTCATAATTCAGTGAAGTGAAGTCTGTGTGTGGGGAGGGATAGGTGGAAAAAGTCACTGAAGTTAAATAAAGCACATGTTTAACCAGGACATATTTAATCACCACTAAAGTTACTTCAGGTTTTATTGGCCACCATGTACCTAAACTGCACTCCAGCAACTGGGTTGTTTGATGGCTTCTCCTGTTGTGATAGTTAAAGATCTTGTTTAAAATGATCCATTTTTCCTTGTAGCTTGATTTAGAGGTTGACTTTGGCTCCAGAATTAGTCTCATGTGTTTTGAAATTGGAGCCTGAAAGCTGGTTGAAAGCCCATGTAAATTTGGTACCAGGTTGCTCACCTTTGACAAGGAGAGGCCAGAGAGTGCAGTAAACAGTGCTGAAATGTGGCTGCGTGTGACAGGAGACACTGTACTGTAATTCTAAGTTATGAGGCTCAGTGACAAACAATGTGGCCTACACTGAGTGTGCCTAATCTAACGTTGTTCCCCAAAATGGCTCTTTAAACTTACAACTTCACTGTTCATAAATAACATACACATTCTTAATCTAAGCAGAGGCAAATGCATGATATATGGCATATGTTATATTACACATAGCTCTTTTACTACTGCTGTTAATGTTGCCCAATAAGTATTTATAAGGCAGTCTAATAATGGGAAACATTTTTCATTAGTCTAAATGCTTGCTTTTTAAACAATTGGTGTTCCAGCCCTCAATGTTTTAGCTTCTCCTTTTCTGGTGGTCAGTAGGCTCTAGCCACCTAAATGGAATTGTGTCTGTTTACTTTAGGATAAGCTTATGCTACACTAGGAGGTGTTTTTCTTGTCATTAGAACATGAGTACTTAGGTTTTTATCTCATGTAATGGAAGTGTTGGTATTAGTAGTAGTGGTTTTTAATTATGAGCACTTCTTGTATTATTGATATTTAAGAAGTAATTTAGGTAACTGTTCAATGCAAATTAAGAAGAAAATTAAAGTAAGAAGAAAATGAAGAATAACAACAATGCTTCCCTTTTTTGTAAGGTTTGGGACATCATTTTTCAGGAAAGAGTGAAAGAGTGTTACAGCAGCCTGAGTTCTCTAATTTAACTGAGCAATTCAATGCCAGTGACAAGATTCAGAGAGTAACATGAAGATCCCAGGAGATTACTGGAGGACAGGTGATGGCTTATGTTGTAAAATTTCTCTATAAAAGAATTTTATTAGATTTTTAGAGACAAGCTCAAAACCTTGTTCTTCTTGATTCCTCTACTTCCTAGGAAATGTATAGTGGTTTTGATTTGTATTCATCCAGTGGAAAAAGTAATGATTCAGAAAACAGCACAATAGAGGGGATTGAATGTTCAGTGAGTGGCAGAATCTGTAATTTCCTCATCTACATGAAATCTGACCAGGGAAAAAATTTATCTTGTTCTTGTTTCTAGAAAGAGCAGTATTGAAACACTCATTTTTGTCTTTAAGACGTGGACACAATGAAATGGAAATACCTCTAGTGAGACAGGGACTAGAGAAGTAGCATTTTCTCGACCAGGACTATTAGTACTCACAGATACTTGTAACAATTGTGATAGACAAAAGAGTTATGATAAACATGATACCAAAAACACTGCTGTAAAAGTAAACTTGCAGCCCATCTGTCACAGATTCACATTCTAAGTGCCAACAAATACTCTTTCCTTCAGTTAATGAATCTTAAATTTGTTTGCTTTGGGCTTTGTTTGGTTTGGTTTTTCTTTTGCATCATTTTTATAGTTGAGTCCATGTCTTCTCAACCAGAGGTAATTTGGGGACACCTGTGTTTCGAACACCATACTTGAGGAAAAAGTCCAGATACACAACAAAGCAGACACACTTTTTCCAAAATGGGAACAAAAGAAACTGGTTCCCTCTGTGTAGTTCCTCAAGGGTGAAATTTCCCCTGACCTGAGGTCTTAAGTGGGATTTAAGTGCTGTCTGAGCCTTGAACTAATATGCTAGAGAGGAGAAGGGGAGGTTTTTGGCGTTTTTTCCCTTTTTCGTGCACAAAAAGAAGCAAAAGAAGCAGTGTGTTATAACTATTGCAAATGCCCAGAGGATACCATGTCTTTGAAAAGGCCAAAATGAAGATGCCCTCTGCTGATGTCTTTTATAACTTTTGTAAAGTATATCTATTAGTAAATTTAACAGTTTAGCCAGAGAAAACTTCCAAGAAAAATTGGAATAAAATATATAGCTAGTTGGGAATGGGGTGACTGGGATATTTGCTAGGTAATGTGTGCATGTATTAGGCTATGAAATCAGGATAGAGCCTGGCTGAACTTATTCCAGAAGTAAGAAGAGTGGACTGCCCCACTGATCTATGATCTGAACAAATCAACCACAGAGGTCTCCGTGTGTATTAAAACCCCAAAAGTACAGTGAAGTGAACAAATGATTCCCCTAAATATCATTATCTCGAATAACTTTTTCTTCAAGGTGAAAGCAGAAGAACAAAGTGACTGTCATAAAATAATGAACAGAACTTAAGTTCAAAGTGACATAGAAAAACAGAGACTATCGTGGACCAAAGCAAGAGTATTAATAACATGCCAGAAGGAAATCTATTCTTAGCCCTCATCTTAAAAAAAAGGACAGAAAGAGGTTCCAGTTCTGACCAGCATTGAAAATAAGATGAGAAATGTGAAATCTGTGGAAAGAAGTAATAAACCCAAATGCTGGCTTTAAATTTAGTAAAGGGCTGAAGAACTCAAAACAATGAAGTGCAGTGTGCTTTGTAGCTGCTTGTTTTCACTAAGTTGTGTAGGTAAAAGTCTCTGATTTCACCACACTTAATTTTCAAAGACCCCAGAGCCCTCTGTTTAATTTAGCAAACTTACAGGTTTTGAATAATATCTCATATAAAATATCTCCATGGAGCTTGGCAGGAGATGCAGAAAAATGTTCAAAACCAGACATTATTCTTCTGAAATCAATAGTTATACTCACCAACGAATTACGTTGCTCGAGATAATCTGTTTCTCAGCATGGAGGAAATAAGAATCACAAGGATATTTTTTGTTGATCTATATTTAATTTAACAAGTTGGCACTCCAAGCATCTTCATAAATAGATGCTGATAAATAAATCAGGGGTTGATCCAAAGACTACTGAGAGGAATAGAAGGACTCTTGTTTTGTTTGATTAGGTTTGGATCAGTTTCTAAACCACTTTCAGAAGTGAGATTTTTATTGTTGCATTAAAATTCAGAAAAAAAAAATTCTGGTTTTATGTAACCAGTATTTAGTAAATGTCTGTATCTTTGATACATGTATACATGGAACTGTTATTCATCTGTTGATATGTATTTCAGAAGTTGCGAGTGATGGATCAGATGCTGTGCTGTTAAAAAAACAGAAGTCTGCTGTGTCTGATAGTTTTATTGGGTCGGGTTGGAGGTAATGTGGAAATATTTAGCATGTAAGACAAAATTTTGGTGAGCATTGTCCTGACTCGTAATTTAGGTTCCAGTTATATTCAGTTTATGTGCTGGTGGGAGTCCTAAGTGTCTGATGTACAGGGTTCTGAAAGAGCTTTTCCATCAGCAGCACCTTGAGTTTCAACATGGAGTTGGAGCAGCACTCCAAAGGCAGTTCTGTGATGGGGCTACTGTGGCAGAAGGGGCATCTCCAGGCCTCCTCAAGTCCCATAGGTCCCAAACAGAGGAGAATGGAACTCCAAAGGGACAGAATTTGTCTCCCTTGGAAGGCTAAGATGGGATGTATGCCCAGAGAACAAGAGCAGAGAGAGAAGGAGCACCGGCAGTCAGCTCAGACAGGTCTGAGGAACTGTGTCAGAGAAGCAACACAAACTTAGGGAACAGACCAAAGTCTCTGTAGGCTCTGGCAAGGAATTTTTGACAAAGGAGTGCAACCCAAGAGGCCCATCTTGCAGAGATCCTGGGAGCTGGAGCACAGTCCTGGCCAAGAGGTGTGAATGGTGCTCAGTGCAGGGTGGCTGTGCTTGAGGCTGCCTCAGTCCAAAGGCTTGAGGCCTTTGGATGTCCCCCGGGCACGGTGCAGACAGGGATGGAATCCAAGCTTCCTTGGAAGATGGAGGCAGGAGAATACTACCCACCATCTTCTTTCCAGCTGCCCTCCATACTCTTGCAAATCTTACTGGTGCGCTCAGGCTCTCCACCCCAGGGGTCTGGAGCTGCTGTGCAAACCCATCCATTGCTGTGTCCCCTCTCGGATGGAATATCAAGGAAACAACACAGCAATGTGTAGAAAGCGTGAACTTTGTTCGCTTGATTACTCTCAAAATCTACAAATAGGGGGTGACTAGAAGACTATGGGGTGAGAACTATTTTAATTCTTCAGGCTGCTTAATGTAGTTACATGAGAGATGTTTTTTGGTCTTTATCTTATTTTCAGAGTTTTTTTTCTATGCTGAGTTGAAACCTTTAAAGAATAAGGGAGTTGTGAAAAAAATAGATTTTTTTTGTATAAAAGTAAATATTCTTTGTTTTTAAATGCAAAGAAACCCAATATTGCAAGCCTTCTAGTTACCAATTGCTCCAGTGTCCATCTGTCCATCCATGAAAGAGTATTTGCACAGGTACCTCAAGCACCATATAACAGACATCAGAGATTTCTATTCCTGGGTTAATATTTCTGGCTTTGGGAAGCATGATGCAACTATCTCCTTATTGTCTACTAATCCCAGAAGAAGCTGGCAAACTTTCCTAACGTGATAATGGAAAGCTGTCGGGTATGATTGTGTTTCAAATTAGGTGATGCCTAACAATGAGGTAATCTCTCAAGCACTGGAATTCCAAACAGTCCCAGAGCTTGTAGGAAAAGTTTCTTCTTAATGAGGCAACATTTCCAGCACTTGTCTCTGTGAAGGAAGTCCATCTAGCACATGTGCCAGCATCCAAATGTTCCAAATACAGCTGTATGTTATAGCATCTGGTTTTAAGAACAAGTAATGATTGTGTTTTAAATATTGTCCCGGACAATGATTATGTCATGTGCATCTATACTGCAGTGACTACAAGCATGTGGAGCAGCTACCAGTGCTGAATTGTTTGCCAAATATTGTCATACCCATCCATTTGACATGGTTAGCTACATGTTTGTTAAATGCCAAGGCAGGTGCTATCGTGATAACTTTCCATTTGTGAAGTTCCTGTGGGCTTTGGAGGCCATATAAACTACTTGATGTCAGAATTCGTTGCTGCCCTTGTGAAAATTTACCTCAATATTTTCAAATTTGGTATGGTTTCAGCTGTAAATAGGGAGGTTTCCTTTCTGAATTATGGGTAAATGAAATGCTCTAAAAATGTCTTCAGCAAACTGATAAATGGGCAAAACAATATTACAGACTTATCTTTATATGTGCTCAGGAAACAGGCTATCAAGCTGAATTCCCACTGCCACTGCCCTTTGAAGATTCATGTTATGAAGCTAAAGGGTTTAGAAATCACCCTTAAACTCACTCAAGGAATGTAAATTTAATTTGTTACATCTACTGTCCCACAGGTTTACTTGTTATGCTCCATCATCTTCAATCAAAACAACTGGTTAAGTTTAAATATAATAAGCCATGATCCCTGGACTTCTTTTTAAGAGCCCAAATAGTAATCGACTGAGAGGCAATGTCATTTGAATTTTAGAAAATCCTTAACTCCTTGATCCTTCTTTTGTTGTCAGGACAAAGAAACATGAATTCAGTTTTGTTTTTTTTTTTTTAATACCAAAGGGATAAGAGGCTGTACATGCTTATTGAAAAAATAGGAATTCTACCTTCTTTTCATTAATTTCAGGCCAAGCACAATGCAACAGCTGTTGCAGGCCATTTTTTCCTTTGGAAAAAATATAGGATATAGGAGTTTGTGAGTAGAATTTAGACAGCAATCCTGTTCAGTGCTGAAGGAAGGCACACTGTGTCTGGGGAACACAGAAACAATTTTGTAGAGTGCAGGTAGTTTCACTAGCTTTTGCGGGCACGAAGCAATGAGGTATTTTTGCAAAGAATGAGCAAATTCTCCTAAAATAAAATAACATCTTGGATAACAAAGGTTTTACTAGGCAATTTTTATCATAGCCATGCACTGAGCCCTTCACTTGGCCCGTATCAGAGCAGTCTTATGCTGTGCTAACTTGTGCAAGTTGTTAAATACTCCTTGGAGATAAGGAGTCGTTGGGATTTTCTGGATTGAAGGAAACTTTGGCCACTTTTACTTTCCTTTGATTGTACGCTACTCCACCCTAAAACACTGATGAGCCTCTTGTGCCTGGTTATGGTGACTGTAAGACCTTTTATGTCAAGCAGTTACAAAATTGTCGTAATGTAACCCCAAATTGGGGCTATTTCACTGAGATAATCTGTGATAATTGACATAACACCTGTTTGCTCTCAGTAGAGTCAACAGTTGCATAAGGTTCCAATTACTTCAGAATTTGGCCCCGAGTTTCTGGGAAAGTGGTGACTGTGTATAAGCTGCTGTACATTTGTTCATGGCCTGTGTACCTGAAATATACTAAAATGTGTTTTTCTTGAAAATCACATTGGAAAGTATTGGTGACTCCTTTTTTGACTATTGTATGCTGGAGAGACCTGTGAGGGAGACACTGTGGAGGAGGCCAGCAGAGAGAACTACAGTGAGGTTTGCTCAGAGAATGGATGATGCATCAGCTTTGGCTCTGCACTTCTCAGGGGCTCAGGATTAAAAGTTGCTTGGGGAAGCTTGTTACTGTTTTAAAGTTGCCAGTTCTGCGGGTTTCCTGTGGAATTGGCCTAGTTTTTAGCAACAGCTGTGGCTAATTTTCAGGAGCCAGAGGTAGCCGTTTGGGGGGCTTTTTAAATGCTGACGGAGAGCTTTGACCCTCTGGTTGGTACAGTGATTTCCACTGTAAGTTCTGATAATGTCTCTGAGAGCTGATTAGAGGAGGTGAGCCAGGACTGTGCATCAGCAAACCAGTGCTTGACTCTTCTGTCATGGGCACTGGAAGCTCTTCAAGGACAGTGTTTCCAAGTGTCAGTGACAAGCACAGATGGTTGTCTGAAGTGCTGAGGGATTTTATAAAGTCCTCTAGGCAGTTAGTACAGCACCACTGAAATAAAGTGGAATTTTAATGCTTATCTTGCAAGTGTTACTAGCCAAAGGGGGGTACTTTAGAACCCCAGACTCTAAAGGTATAAAAGCATTTACCCCTCCAGGCCTCACCACTAATAGAAGGAGACAATTAACCCTAGAAAATATTTAGGTTCTTTTAACAGTCTCATTCAAGATTATTAGTCATCTGAGATTGACGACAAGAACTATTATGATACAACAGTGTGTGTCTGGTGAATGACTGATGCAAATCTGAGGAGATAAAGAGGAATACTCGACTTGTTCTGTGTTGGAGTGGCAGACACAGTGGATTCCTCCTGCACCGGAGTGAAAATGATATGGCAGGACAGGGGAGAGAAAGCGTGTCTGGAAATTGTTCTCTTCTTTGTGGCTGACAGTAGTAATTCCAAGTGTAGGCTCAGTGAGGAGAGAAGAAAAGATGGAATACCATTCAGGATTTCCTAAATGTTACTGCTGAGTAGCAGCAACAACAGTAACCCCAGCTATAAATACCTGTCTCCACACTTGCCCTGTACAGGTAATTAGGTTCTGGGGAACACAGAAACATTTCTGCAGGCTTTCTTCTCAAGTCTTGAAAAGGAACACTCTGCTTTCAGTGGAATTACATCCAATCTTGTTCTTCCTAGAGATGCTCATAGAAAATCTGTTTGAAAAAACAGTACAAGCAAATACTTGCAGGTGAAGAATCCTGTGAGCCCATTGATGATTGCATGGTCTACATGGTATAAACTACATCTGCAATCACAGGACTGACAGAAAACTGCAAACCAAGAAATGCTGGGGTGTTTTATAAGGGATGAGACACTGGCTGCATGCACAAGAGATGAAATTGTTGAGGTCCCTTGATTAAAGTTAGTGCTCTTGCTGCATGATTTAATGGAGTAAAAATAAGTCTGTCTAAAGCTTGATAGAAATAATAATGATGTGGTGCAAAATAACTTTCCAAAGTACAATGGAAATAAATATAAATTGAATTAGGAAGGAAAAGAAAATGTTTCCCCAGCAGAGATAAAGTGCACAATTCTAGGGATTATTTTCACGCACTTCTGGCTGTTAAATTTCATTTTCTTTGGCAGCTTTATCTGGTCCCTTCTGTAAAGCCTGCTAGAAGAAGTTCCTGTGCAGTGTGTATGTTTGAATTCTAGTGAGGCATCTTGAGACGGTTTGGCTGCCATGTGACAATATTTCAGACTGGTCTTTGATGAATTCCAGAGTGTTATATAAATATCTGGATCCCAAATAAAGGTGTCAAGACACTTTGGAGAGCCTGCAAAAATAAATCAGTGAGTGTTTTGAGACATTCTCATCCACGATGTCTCTGACTTCATACCTAGCAGAAGCAAAGGTCCTCCTTTTCTCTCTGTTTCCAGTTTAAATTTGTTTGTATATCCTAAGAAATAAGGAAAAATACCTTGATCTTTCTGACACAAACCAGTCTCTCCTTGATTCCTTAGCTGTGACCTGGGAGATAACTACGCAAACACATCTTCTCTTTGTTTTATAGTCTTTATTAGTGCTTGTAGTCTTACTGCTAGAAAATAAAAGAAGTAAAGACAAGATTTTACTCTCAGCAGAGAAGCTTCTCTCTTTCTCTCCCTGAGTTTCTCTGGATGTGAGATTTTTAATGAGAGCACTGGTTAGGAGAGTTTCTAGAAAGGATTGTGTAATGCACTGAATTTGATCTTTAGTCCAAAATGTCAGGTGGAGCCTTACTGACAAGAAGCTCTCCAGCTGAGGACCTGCTGTCAATTCCTTCTTCCTTACATTCCATGGCCAAGGCCTGGGCTAGGCTGGTTACAGACCACAGTAAGTGTGTGCATGGGGAATGAGGTTTGTCATCCAGTGATCTGAGGTAATTCCATCATTCTGGCTCACTACTAGTCTGGCTTTTCATTTGTCCTTTTTATTTCCCACTTGAAACTGTTTTTATGTGAAAAGAAATATTATCTTTCTGATACAGCTGTAGTGATACTAGGATGGGGTGGTATCAACAATCAGCTGGATGATTTTCATGGAACACGAAGCTGATATGTTTAAAAAGGCCATAAAATAGGAACTAGCATCTGACAAAGACAGTTTTGTATGCTTTAAATGCACTGAATAACTCACCTGTACCTCCACCAACCTTGTTACTGCACCTTCATGGCATACTTAGGAGTAGCTTGATGCAGGTCTTGCTTAAATCCTGCTCTATTTGCTGAGATTTGCTCATGGGGTGAGGCAGATCCCTTCCATATATATATACAGGTATCCTCTCTATAGATAGAGTCAGTTTTGCAAGCCAATTTGCTGTTCCCTAATCCTTCAATTGTACTGGTTGAGCTACTGCATTTTTCTTTCTGCTCTCCAAATGATTTTCCCAAGAGAGGCGTGGATGGGCCCAGTACACTGATAAGTTGGGACAGGGCAGATGGAAGGATGTAATTCAGTGGGAAGCTGCTCAGTTTCTTTCACATACCACCAAATCACCAAAAATTTCTTTCCTTCTGCCAAGCACTTCCCTCTCAGCCATGCTTTCTTTCCTACACGTGTATTTTGTTTCAGTCTGTTGACATTATTAGCAAAGAGTCATTCAGTCTCTGCAGATCAGTCTGGATCCACATTAAATATATAAAAGGTATGTTCAGTTAAAGTTAGGCTGCACTGTGCCTAGTGAAAATAAATAGAGTGAATCATCCTCTGAAATGTTTGAAGATGCAGTATGAGAATCCTCTGACATGATTATTTTAACATACGTGTAAAAGGAAGGAAAAAGGACACCACACTGAAGCCTGATGCAAGGAATTTGTGTTAAATCAATAACATGTTTATATTTAAATCTCTTGCAGAAGTGGCTGAATTTTCTTATGGTTTTAAGATACTCAAAAGAATGTAATTATTAATTAGACACTATAGTGGTGTGAGGGGCAGGGAGTTTTTTCAAAGTGGGATCACTTCCACTTTATAGCATTCTTCAGTAAACATTATTCCTGAGTCTGCAGCCTGGTTTCCTCATTAGGAAAAAAAAACCTCTCAGAGGTAGTGTTTTCATATGCATTTGCATCCATATATACACATATATACCCCTTATGTCTATATACATCTCTCTTGATCCAGTTATTTATAATAACAATTTTAATGTTCATTAAAGTGATTTGTTAATCATAGATCCTTACAAGTTTCTATGAGGTAAACAAAGGAGGAGGAATAAGGTGATTTTACAGGAGTGGAAAATTGTTCAGAGCTCAAGAGATCTATTGTTATTGTCACCACAGCTATGATTTGCACAAGGATTTATTATTGTAAAAACACATTAAAAGAGGTGAAAGTTGTCTGGCTTCAAAAATGCTGGTCACCTATTCATTGGAATTAGGTAATCTCCAAGGTTCTCCAAATTGTTTGTTTAGGAATTATTGTTTCAGTTTTTTAGGATGTTATTTCAAGCTTCAGTTCCTTGCTGTACATGTTTTGAATACAAATTCCTGTTGAGACTATGGCACCACCACCTTCAGCCTGTAAGTGCAAAACTTTCATGAATTCATTTTTGTGGATGCTGCAGAGTCCCTTCTATGTATGCTGTGCAATTTTGTAATAGTTTTGGTATTTGTATGTGAATGCACAGGTACTGAATGCTAATGGTCATTGCTTCAGTCTCTTTGAAAGAGTGCTGAGCAGCTGTAAAATGCCAGTTCCGCTTTTTAAGCATCCCACCACGCTCTGGGAAGAAGCCTGCAAATGAATTTTCATTAGTGAAGTATGAGTCATTAGCACGATTATGCTAGAGGTCATAGCTGTGAAGGAATTTTTAAACTTCTACCATTTGCTGA
Organism: Oriolus oriolus; assembly: GCA_013400235.1. Taxonomy (NCBI): domain Eukaryota; kingdom Metazoa; phylum Chordata; class Aves; order Passeriformes; family Corvidae; genus Oriolus; species Oriolus oriolus. The sequence continues at coordinate 355,050 of VXBT01010826.1, forward strand.
TGCTTCTTTCTCAGTGAGGTCTAAATTCTCTTAAGATTCTCTTTAAGTTCTCCTATGAGAATTTAGAACATCCCCTTTCTTGTAGCTGCTGCCTTATTCTTAGCTGCAGACGTAGCAGTTTAGAAACATACTCTGAGCTTGTCTGCTTAACCAGAAAGCTGCAAGTATATAAGTTGTTGAACTATGTTTTTAAGCAGGAAATGCTTTTCTTGTAATCTAGCCTTGCCAGCTTTTCACAGATTAATGACCATCATATAATCAAGACTGCTGGGGTTTCTCATGGTTTTCTTGCTTTTTCTTGGTGTCTTATATTATATTTGCAACTGCAAAACTGTGGAAGGTAGCTCGGGTTCCTTATCAAGTGATTATTTTATTTTGCATTGCTGTTAGCAGTAAAAAGCTGCTATTTTTTTATTGCTTCAAGTGCTCAGACAGGGGATCTCCAATAGCTGCAGTGCTTTAAACCAGGGCCATCTCCAGCTGTCTGCTGCATTTCTCTGCAGCAATGTGCTCATCTGCATGGAGCAGGAACAGTCAGCTGCTGCTCCTCACAGCCAGGGAGACCTAATGGGAAAGTGATGTGCCACCACCTCCCTTGGCTGTTTGAAACTCTTGTTTTGGCTGTGAGCTACCGTAGGTGAGGAATGATGACTTTCTGCTTTTCCTGCCTTGGATAGGGTAATGTCTGGCAGAGGGTTGGGCCAGACAGCTGGAGCTCCTCATGTCAAGAACAAGAAGGTTCTTATGACAGCTTCATTTGGGATGTTCTATTTTAGCTTTGGAACAAGTTTTATAGGATAATTGGCTGGTGATTTGGCTATTTTGGTGCCTCACAGTAGGGAGCAGGCAGTTTCTGAATGACTTTGTTAATGTGGAATTGTTGAAATACACAGAATCAGAAGGCTAAAGAAGCTGTGTGGTTATATTTTGATAAAACTGAACAAAAATATGTCAGAGGCTTGTATTGCATATATGCTCTACTTTTCTGCTTCAGCAGACAAAGATTCATATAGCTGTAAATTTGATTTTAAGAGTGTAAAGGAAATTGTTTTTAAAATATTGTGAAGATCATAAATTCTTTCTGAGCTTGTTATTAAATTAGGCTGGTGTTTACATATTATTTTTAATGACTTATCTCTTTTCATCATTTACATCTACTCAGTCACCAATTTGGTAATAAGTTCTTCAGCCTCAGGAATACTGCATGATTTTAATTCATACACTTCTATTTGGTAATTAGTTATCCCTTATTGATGTGGACCATCAGCTTTCAAATTACTTCAGTGAAAATGAAAAATACATAATGATTTCAATAATGTAATGACCTATTTGTTTTCCATCATTTTTTATGTTCCTAAACCAAATGTTTCAACTATTGCATCTTAACATTCTTACTTCTAATGGCTACACTTCTTTACTCTGATCATAAAGTAAAAGTGAAAATACCTTAGTGTATTCACAAATCTTTCCTCTTAAGAAAACAGCAGAACATGTGATCATTTAGCACTTAGAGGATGAGTTGTGTTGAGCTTGAAACCCTACACCTCTTGAGTTGGGAAAATTTTCACTCAGTGTGCAGGTTTTGCCACTCAGGCCCATCTTTAGACATCATAAAACTTTACTGTCACTCACTTTTATGACACAATTATGAATGTAAAAGGAGGGATTTAATGCTAGGTAAGGAAAATGGTTTCCCAGACTCTGTTATCAATGACAAAACACTCAGAGAAGGCAATAAAAACAGAGAGCCAGTAGGTGAAGTTGAGGTGTGATGACATTTGGGAATATGGATCTGGCCTAACAAAGGGAAAGGGAGATGACAAGAAATGGTGCCTCTTCCTTTGTGCTGACAGAGGGAGCTGGAGTCATTGACGTGGTTTCCTCAGAAAGACTTAAATCTATTCTGCAGTATCTTTTGTTTTCAAAGTCAGACTCTCCACTGTATGGTAGGTGATGGGCTCTCAGTTTCAATCCCACCACAAGCAGCATCAGGGGTCCTCTGAGCAGCAGCTGTACTGAAAGCAGTCTGAAGAACAGGAAAACAGAGGAGACAAAGAAAATAGGCAGAAGTTGTTGAATATTTAGGGAGTGTAGTATTTATACAAAGTATTTATTATATTTATATCAGGATGTGTTTTATTACCTCATAAAATTCAGTCATATGGATAATTTGAGCAATTAAACTGACTCAGCCCAGTGTCTTTGTTAGCATTGTAATAGTGCAAAACTTATTTCCACAGGTGTTTCAAAAGACCCACAGAGACTGCACGAGTGAAACATTAACATATTATTCTAATAATATGATGCTGCTCTGTCTGACTCAAGAGCTTTTAACTTTAATAATTTCCGGGTTATTGAATCACCAAAAAGGGGCTTTTTGTTCATACTTTCACACTTTTTCTTTTAATATGAAGTAGTGATATAATGAATAAATTGTATCCGGATGAAAGCCTGTGATTTGACAGTTCATCCCAGGATGGTGATGGCACGTGGCAAAGTAAACATTTCCCAACAACGTGGTATCTGTATGAAGGACAGGGACCTAGGGGGCAGGCTGAAGTGACATTTGATACAAGGAGGAATGAAAAAGCCCTGCTGGACAAGCAAATCAATTGTTACTGACATAGGAGCTGGAGACCAACTCATACCTTCTGGTGGGGACTGATGAGAGGTTCCTTATGGATCTGTGGTTTAGATTATTTTTAGGAAAATGAGGACTTTAAATGAAGCGTTTGCGTGAGGCCACCTTGCTGTGTTATCAGGAGGTAATTCAAGCTGACAGTCACTCCCTTGGCTGCAGTGGGCATCCTTGTTCAAAATAAACATGAGGAAGGGGTTTTGTTGCTGGGCTTTTGCTGATTCCAGGCACAGCTCCCAGTCCCCAGAGGAGAGTTTTCAACAGGCACAGTGGGAGTTCTCAAAGCCGCGTATCCAGCCGGGCGCTGTGTTTGATTCAGATACATCTGTAACACTTATTGTAGCTGATGAAGAATTATTCCCGTTGCCAAGATCATTTCAGCCAGTGTGATGAGGGCTGATGAAGGAGGTGTGAGCTGGGAAATCTTACTTGAGTTGGAAATCTTGCAAGGTTCTAATGACCGTGAGGTTGGGGTGCCTCAGTACTTTCACACCTGGTGCCAGATATTTGGTTTTGCATTTGCCAGTGAGCGAGCTGCAGCCAAGATTTTCCTAATAATTTCTTTTTATTTTTGCAAAGACCACCCATAACTTCTGCAAAGGGAGAAAAAGATTTTTGCTAGTAACAGTTTTGTCAGCATTATATTTTCCATGTATTTCAAAGGCCAACCAGCTTGTCTCTTTCTTGGTATTTTGTGGTGCGCTAGAGACTGCCTGGGCGCTACTACATTCTTTTTGAGAAGGTCATAATCTATTCTGCTATTTTGCCCAAAAAAGACTGGTGGATAGGTGCCTATTTTGAGAACTTGTGTCTGTGAGCATAAGAAGATTTTCAGTTGTGCAGATGAGACAGCTTCATGTGCAGGTGCTTAAAAATGTCATAAATGCAAAATTTAGGAATTGTAACTCTGGAAAATGTCAACCTCCAGTGATATACTTAGGATACTATAAAGCAACATGTAAGTTTTAGTGACAGGACGAGAGGGAATGGCTTCCAACTGAAAGAAGGTGGGTTTAGATTAGGTACAGGAAGAAATTCTTCACTGTGAGAGTGGTGAGGCCCTGGCACAGGTTGCCCAGGGAAGCCGTGGATGCCCCATCCCTGGAAGTGTCCAGTGCAGGTTGGATGGAGCTTTGAGCAACCTGGGCTAGTGGAAGGTGTCCCTGCCCATGGCAGGGGCCACATAACTAGGTGATCTTTATGGTCCCTTCCAACCCAGGCCGTTCTATGATTCTCCAAAATCTCCTGTTCCTACTGATTATAAGGTGATGCAGGCTGTTATTTATTGGTCTGAAAGTCTGAGCAACAATGGGTATTCTATGACTATTTTTAACTTTTTAGACACATGGAGATATGTAGAGTTAGCACTTGAGTTCTACAAGTCACTCTTTGCCACACAGTCACTTTTTCCCTTACAGTTGTTTGATCCCAATTAGAGAATTAGATCATGAATCTTAAAAGTAATTAAAAAAATATACTGAGCCCATGTCAATGAATGTGGTCCTACTAGAACGGCAGTTTAATGTCAAGCGATTGCATTGTTTGTTGATGGTTTATATGGTTAGCCTGGAATCTCTGAAGATGCATCAGTATTTAGCCTGATTGGGCATTCTCTTTGAGATAGCAGATTATGACTTAAGCAAACTTTATTACCTGTGATAAGTTTCATTCAAAGAAAATACTTTTTCTCTCACAAATGGTCATAATTTCCTTTCAGAGGAAGCATGCTCAGATATTCGGTGATTAGTTAATAACTCATCTGGTAGGTTTTAAGCTTAAAAAACTCTGAAATTGCAGTATTTTTTTTCTCAGAAAGTAAGACAAAATGGTTGTCTCATTGGTTTTCAAGGTGTAAAATCAATTGTGCTTCAAATGATCATTAATGAAAAACATAACTTTTAGTTACATTGGTTTGGTTTGGTGTTTTTTGTGTTCAGCAGATCCATTAATACATGTCTGGGCTAATTCAGATTGTCTTAGTGGAATAAAATGGATTTCACAGCAGTGAGGGGTTACAGGGATAGTTGTGGTCCACAGTCAGAGTAGAGGTAGCTTAGGTACTTGATTAAATTATTAGGAATGCTTGATCTAATCTAGAGGCATACATGCCAAAGGCAGGAAAGACTATTGTTGGATATTGCCATGAAGGTCACAGTGAAAATTAAATTTGTATTTTGCAAATCCTCTTGTGACAGTATGATTCTTAACTTACTGACGGGAAATGGAGACACTGAGCAGGCAGATCGTGAACCTGCTTTGTGCTTTCTAAATTAGCAGTGACATTTTAATAAATAGTTGTGATTCAATAGCAGAGACCCTAAAAATGAGAAGATTTGTCTTTCTTTCTTGTCAAAGAAAGACACTGCACTAATATAAATGAAGGGTGATTCAAACCTATCTGAAGTACCTTATGTCCTGTGCAGCCTTTGGTTTGCATGAGCTGCTGCTTTGAGCCAGTTTACTGTAAAGGTACCAGTGCGAGATATAGCTGCTATTTAGCAAACGAAATATGCAGTTGGATATGTTCTCCTATTCCTTATTTTGTTAGAAGAAGATAGATTTAATTTTCATATACTTTCTGTTGAAAATGATCACTCTTAATTTACTACTCAGGAAGTGAAAAGGCAAAACCTAGACCCACACAAATCTCTGTAACTTCCTGGACAATGAAATGTAGAGCTATTACTCAACATGTTGAATAAGAAACCCCAGTTCAAGCTTTATTGACCAATTCTATCAGGAGCTGCTTAGATAATATATTGTAAAGTGAAAAAGTGTAATAAGGTTTTACCGTTTGGAGATAAATATGTGTTATAAAGTTGCTTGTTCCTTAAGGCTGTCTTGGATTTATATGGAGACGGACACAGCTGACTATGGTGTCAATTTGTTGGTGAGGTCATAGGAGGGGATAAATATGTCTATCAAATTTTCTGGAACAGAACTGTACGGGGAAGAAATGAAAGGTATTCTTGGTAGTACTGCACATCTCCTCTCTGTCTGAATCGCTGTAAATGCTCTTGCCACATCACACTGGCCTTGTTGCTTCTGGTCAGTTTTTGCTACAGAAGACATAAAAATATTTTTTTATTAGTGGTGCTGATGGGCACAAGAAAAGAAGCACCCACAGACTGGCACTGTAGGTAAATAAAAAAGTTACAAAATTTGCTTTTCACAAATGCTTGATTTGTGAGAGGATATAAAATCCTCATAGTGGAGAAACATTTGCCAGTTTACAGGCTTTGGAGCAGCCCTGCCAACCACTAGACCTACATAAACCTGCTTGTGTTAACCTCATGTAAATCTAATCTTTTTTCTTTCTCTTCCTCTTCTACGCCTCTTTGTGCATTGGCTGGACTGTGATGATTGTATGACATGAAGATGCAATTAATGCTACTTCCAGAGGTTGTGACTCTTGCTGAGTCCTCATGGCTGCTCTTCAAAGTGCTATCAAAGCTCTCTTGGCTGAATGGCACAAACAGTCTGATCCTCTGTGATTAACAAGTGTCGGTCATTATTTGTCATCAGGGCACGTCCCCATAAGTGGGGCTTCCTCTATGAGTTTGAGACTCCACACTAAAAATTCACTGAGCTTCTTTCAGGGTCCCTGCCTCTGTTACCTCATTTCTGTGTCTTTCTGTGGTATGTGTTCCCTCCATTTTGCCAATAGAACTTCAGTCCTCTAAAGGTAAGATCAGTTTTTATGCCAAGCTAAAAAACATTCCGCTGTCCAAAGGAGTAATCTCGCTGTCTCTGAGGCCCTTATCTGACCTCTTCCTTTTAAGTCAGAACCAGAAAACACACTGTCTCAAACTAAAGCCCTTCAATCCCTATTTTGGGTGCTTAAGTCTGGCTTTCAAAAGTGCTGAGTGTGCTACAGCTCCTGTTTAAACTCGGATGCAGCAGTGCCTGGCTGTGGTGTGTAACGAGCCACCTAGAAAGAAAAAAACCACAGACACAGCCTTGGGTTATTTAAAACTCTTTGCTTGGCTGAGCAACAGTATTACTGGATGTGCCAAGACCTGTTAATTTATATCTGCTCTTCTCATCTGTTAAAGCAATAGGAATAACAGAAAAAGTTAGATTCGTGTGATCACCAGACATTAATTTTTCACCCTGGCTGGATGTTAACCCTGGCACCAGCCACCTCACCCAGTGCAAGAGCAATCCAAGCGCCCTGTTACCCTCAATATCTGAGGAGATGTCAACACTCACCATATCCATGTGCAAACTGTCTGTTGCTGGGAGGGTTTATCTGGAATGTGTAATCCCAGCCAGTGGATATGTTTGCATTAGTGCAAGATGATCTTTCATCTTGGACATTCCCCTCCTGTCCTCTCCTACCCCTCCACCCTTCAGGAGATCTGTAATCTTTCACAGACTGAAAGGGTTCATGCTAGAAGACAGGTTGAGGTAGAAAAGAAAAATGAAGTAAAACTGACAGAAATCTAGCTGTAAGAAAATCCTGCTGTGTGTTTTTGTTGTTTGGGTTTTTTAAATCTCATGTTGGTACAGTTTACACTTCAGCATGATTCAAGTTTATACTCTTACATCTCAGGAGTACAGAAACGTTAGCAGAATAAGGGCTTGTGTTCTATTTGGCCTCTATATGCAAGGATGTTGAAAAAAACCCTCTCTTTTTTTACAAAGAGAACATTCTTCAGAAGCAAACAAACCTTTAAACCTATCCTCCTTCTCTGGGGCTTTCACTGGAAACGTTGAGTCTAAATATCATCGCTGGTGTGACCATCTCTGTGCAGCTCCTTAACTGGCACCAGGACAGCCAGGGCTGTGGTGGTGATGTGTGGCTCCGTTGTGGCAGCCACATGAGGCTTGCAAGCCTGCGGGGTAGGAAGAACAGCATGGAGTATTTCAGACTAGAGATGAGCATACAATTTTTAAGTAAGCTTGGGTTTTGGTTCTTGTTTTCTTTCTTTCTATGAAACTCTTAATGGCTCCATTCATTGAAACTCTAATTGCTTTAGGAACATTTTCCACACTGACTTTTCATTATGCATTAGAGAAGGATGCACTCAGCGGTTATTTTTGGGACTGAAAGGGTTAAAAAACTCTCCTGAACTACTAGTTCCCAATGTTTAACTCTGTAAATAACCCCCTCTTCCCTGTCCCTGTAAAATTATGTGGTTTTTACATTATAAAATTATAACCTCATAACAATTTTGAGTATTCAAATGCTAGGAAGTGCCATAGTTGAGAGACTGCAGAGATTTAATTTGTTTCATTGCTGAGCAGCCATTATAGTGCTGATTTTAATTATACTGTCACATATGTTGGTCATCTCATTGTTTAATTTCAGGTTCCTGTTCCAAAATGTGAGGTCAAGAGATCTTTGGAGCCAAATGCCTTGTCACGAGATTTTATTCAAAGCACAAGTTGACAAAAATTCAATGTAAATTAAATGGATGTTTACAATGAAGCATCTAAAGGAGCTTCATTAGAAAGTATTACCTAGCTTAGGAAAGGTGTAAGATAGGAGTAGAGCACACCTGGAAAACATGGGATAAACTCTTTTCCTAGCAGGCTGGTGATGTAGTCATCCTGTCTTGCTAATATGTTGACAATATCCTAAATGCGTGAGAGGGACAAAAAGAAATGGAAACCACCAATGTTAATGTTTTTGGGTTTTTTCAGCAAACTGGACCATAGCAAGCATTTATGAAAAGATTCCTTGCTCCTACTAAGTGCAAGTCAGTGCAAAACGTTCTGCAGGGCAAGGAAATTTTCATGAGCAGTTGTTTGTAAAAATGGGTAAAAACTACTTAAATTCTGTTTTAGGAGAGTAGTGTAAAATCATTATTTATTTCATTTAGCAAATCCAGTGCAGAGGAAATGGAAAGACTGAGATGCTGGGATTTTTTTCTTGCTTGCTTTCCTCTCCAGTACCCTCTTTCTTGGCCCTCGTCAAAAATACTCAGTGTAGGCATACTGTGCATAAATTTGCCTTTCTGACATCAAAGAGTCTGGGTCTGCTGCTCGGGCCATCTATGAGATTATACCGACCAGAACTTAGCAGGCTCATGCCAGACACTTGACCCTGTGAGGCAGTCCCAGGCCAGGCTGGATTTAAACCCAGCTCACAGTATTTAAACACCGCCGTTCGCAGCCAGTGCGCGGCCGAACAAACGCGCATTGTTGTCACAATTGGAACCACATGCTGAGTAATGGAACAGAAGTGCAACTTTCCTGAGAATGTGCGGACAGTTGGAAATGGGAGTGTATTTTTTCATTTATGTCTGTGCGTCTCAGGGCTCCCTGACTTTGTTTTCTTAGCGAAACTTAGACAGATCAGACGCGTAGGATTAATGGAGCTGGGCACTGACAGACCAGCTCTGTTCCAGCTCCACTGACTGTGGAAGAATTGGATCTGGACCCTCTTAACCAGTCCTCCAAGAGTAAGATTTCAGTTACCATGACTGGTCGCCAAGGACTATTTTATTTTAACCCATGTCAAATCTGAGCTTACCTATGGGGCTAAACCACAGCCTGCAGAGCCAAGTGTATCCGAATGCAAACTCATTTCACTGGCTGTTTGTTACTGTTTGGAAAATTCAGCCACATGTAGTATAGAACAATGTCCACCAAACTAAACTTTTCAGGCTTTGTTGTATGTAGCATACTGCATGCTGCTTCTTCCCAGCCTGCAGCCAGTGCATCTCTTCCTGTTTATTAGAAAATGAAATGAAATGAAGAGAGGATAAAAGTGTTTGGACAATGTCCTCAAGCACATAGGGTTGTCCTGTGCAGGGCCAGGAGTTGGACTATGATGACCCTTGTGGGTTCCTTCCAATTCAGGATATTCTGTGACTGTCTGATTTTATGATAGAAATATAGAATTTTCAAGAAATATAGAATTTTCAAGATGAAACGATGGATTTAATGCTTTGACTGCCCTTCACTCTGCAAACCAAAGGGGCTTGTGAGTGGTGTAAACCTATATGTACTTGGGCTACTTCCAATTGATGACTTTAAGTCCATAGCCATCTTCTTCTCGGCACTAGTAACCAAATCAGGGTTCTTCTGAATTGACAGAACTTCTTTCTATCCGAAAAACACTTCTAAACTTCTTTTCCTTTGCGGGTAAGGCAAATACAATAATGGCGATCACAGCTGTGATGGGGAATAGGCAGTGAAGAGGTTCTCCTCAAATCTGTTGATGCACGCTCTAAGTAGCAATCAAGTCAAGCAGAAAAGAAAGCAAGAGAGAAGCAGCATTTGTAATGGTCTTGCCATTAATCACAAATGTTTGAGTTGCCCATGGTGTGGCCAAACAGCAGGCAGGGTGAGCATCCTTGGGATGTATTTTCTCCTCACAGAGGAACCCACACAAACTGCGTGAAACAGCGTTCTGTGTACTTGCGGCTTCATGGAATACTTTTGTTCCATGTGTGTTAATAGAAATAGGTTACAGTGACAGGGTACCACCACTGGCTGTTGACTGAAAGCAAACAACCCACCCTTGTACCACTCAGTGCAGATTTCAGAGACACCTGGCAACCCACAGGTGAGCAAGGCTTTCTGTGTGCCTGCCCCTCATCGCCCTCGCTGCGCCACTCCCTTTTCCTGCAGCTCTCAGGGCTCTGGCAATCGCCTATTCCTTCTCATCTGTCCAATCCAGAGGGAGGGTGAGGGAAGCTTTGCATGGGGTGTGCTCTGAATTCTAATAAGGGAATCTGATGTGTCAATGTGTTGAAAAGTCTTGGCATTTGGTTCATGCTGCGTGAACCATCAATGTCCTCTCTGGGTAGAAAGCAGCTGCTTTTTGAAATAGCGATTACAGGAGCCTGGGCGGCAGCACTTCTGTCTTGCATAAGCTCCATTCTAAACTCAGAGGAGAACTTTGTCATCTTGAAAGTCCAGAATAACTGTTACTTCTTCTTTTTTCTGTATGGTTAAGAGGTCACAAAACAAAGAACACAGCACACCATTCTTCTGCGCTGCAAGGACAAATCTGCCCCCTGCAAGAGGAATATACACATATACATAGATGAAATATTCTCTGCACTTGTGAAAGCATATATGCACTGAGTGATCAGTAAAAATGGAATTGGTCTCTTGATCTCAAATCTCTTATATGAGTCATACTTCGGTTTTTTATTCTCCTAATTTTGACTTTATAGGTTTTCGTGTGCCTGATCAGCCATTCATTTGCCATTATGTTTGGTACTACTAAATGGAAAATTCCTATAGGGAAAAAGGGAGAAAAGCTGAAGTGCCCTGATAGAAACATGCTAAATAAACCACCACTACAGGTTTGCAGCCTACATATTTCTTCATCCTTGAGCCCACACCCATGGGTAGGAAGTGAGGCCAAGCTAACTCGAGGGGAGGCCAAGCTACTGTACTTCTAACTTGCCAAGGTGAGGAATGGAAGGAACGAAGGTTTCAGGCTGGTTGCAGTTTTTTAACTGTGGTTTTTTCCCTTTGTTTTTGTCTTTGCTTCTGGTTCCAGAAGCAGCTGAGAGAAAGATGAGCTTTCCTCAAAATGCTTATTTGCTTTTTCCGGACTTTGCTCGTTAGCTGCTGGGCTGAATTCCTGGAGCTCTGCTATTGGGTAGGAAGAATAATGTGTGGAGGCAGCAATTATTTGTCAAGTACTGGCAATGTACTTGGCATGCTACAAGGCACGGACAGGAAAGCTTTACCTATTCTGGAGAGCTGCAGTTTAGGTTACGGACCAAAATATGAAGACAAATCGCACAGTGAGCAAACGTGGATATTTTTAAAATCCTTTTCCTTGGTGTTTTCAAGGAAGTGTTAGGATTTGAATGAAGAGAGGACAGGCCTTTACGTACTGTGGCTGTGTGTTTGTTTGCTAGACCGGCCTGGTTGCAGCAGTTTAAAATTAAGAGAGGGCTGTTATGAAGCATTTAGGCACTTAGGAGAAAATGAGACTTTGGGAGAATTTATGCCATGGGTAAACAACTTGGGAATTAGAAAGCAAGGGTTAACTGTCAGACAACATGAATTGAATTTCTGAGAGGAGGTACAGCGAGTGAGAAGATTTTGACAGGAGTTAGGGGAAAGACAATCAGAACACTTAACTGTTTTTTAATCAGGTGAGAATTAAATTTTCCAAAATGAACCCCCCTCTTTTCCTTTTCCTCCCATCTCCTCATCTTCCATCCACTTTCATGTGGTAAATGACTCTGGTGGAACTGTGCTGTAGGTACAGCATATTGTGATTAAATGCTCTGCAATGAGCTCTGAGATACACTGGACCAAAAAGTATAAATGGAATGCCAGTTGCATAAAATAAATCTGAATTCTTGCTGCACCATGGTGAGGCAGCTCAGTTACAGCTTCGACCACCCATGAATACTCAGCACACAGCAGGGGCACTTTTGGACTTGCATCTCACCTATTATCTTAGTAGTAGGGTATGAATCTCTTTGAATGTGAAAGAGTGGTTTTGTTTAAGTGAAGAACATAAGAAAAGGCTCTTTCCTTTTTTATTTTTTTCCCTTGAGCAGATGAAAGGTGGATAGAAGTAACTGTAAATTTTAGGAAGGAAAGAAGTGGAAAAAGGCTAATGCTTGCTGAGCAGAAATTTTATTTTCCCAGCCACGCTACCCAAATGTTAAGACTTCCCCCTTACAAAAGTGTCACTACTTGGTCTATATAAATTCACTGTCAGAACAAAGGACACTTTCTGGAAGGGAAACAAGACTGAATTATACTATTCAGTAACCAACAGCAGAAAGAGAATAGCTACTTCCTGCCAGCATTCATACTCTGAAGATGTATGCGTGAGGTGGTAGGTGATCATTCAGTTCTTGCTGCAGCTGGCTCTGGGTGGTGACTTATCCATCTTGTGGATAAACTGTATAAAAGACTCAGAGACGTAGCTGGGGGGGACTGGCAGGTTAGCTCCAGGAGAGTGATAATGACAATGACTGCAGGGGTCACCTGGAGGCAACTGAGTAGAGCCAGTGTGGCTGTTGTGAGAGCCTGCTATGATTGGTGGGAAAGCAGGAATATATTTCAAGGACCTTTTCTAGGTCCCACTAAACCAGCTAAGCCAGGAACCATGCGCTGGTTCACACTGACTCCATTTTCCAGTCCGCATTAGTTCCACATTCACTGATTGCAGAGACTCTGACTTCTTTCTGTTCACCTTTTCCTTTTCTTTTAATGGAAATGTCATTGATTCTTTACCTATCCCTTCTGGCCTTCTTTAGCTTCCCAGTTGGGGAACTGTTCTTGCTATCAGGGTAGGGGTTTTGATTTCCCCGACACCTTGATATAACACGTTCCTTGCTATCCTCTCATCTCTGGTCCCAGCAGCCGATTGCCTGCCCTGCACTAACTCTGCTAACTGAGCGTGTGGCATAGTCACTTTACATTCTTGCAGCACTCTGAGCTGTAGTGCTACAAGGTACTAATCTGGATATTTTCTATGGAGACCTTCAGGGATGGGACTGTATGTGGGAATAATTTCACTGCTCCCTCTCTTGCCCATCTGCTGGTGCTGAGGTTTCTCTTATGCTCTTCCTGAGAGATTAGTTCTGAGCATGTCATCATCCCCACATTTAAATGAACTGTTTCCTGAGGATTTGAAATGCCTTGGCCTAAAGTAATTTAATGAGAACAATAATTGCCTCATTTCCCACCACATAAGATCCCAATCCTCTTCTTGGCACAGGTATGGCATGTAGCAAATGTTTCTACAGAAGACTTAAACCATTCTGCTCTTTGAAGCCCTGTCATTGCTGGCTGTCTATTGCTAGAATAATTAAAAAATTTCTTAGTAAAATATGTTTGACCAAAGTGTAATTTGATACATTGCCTATCTACGCTGTTGAAAATGGATGAAGTTTTGTCCTTCCAGCTAGAAGAATAAAACAGATACCTGACAGTCTTTAGCTGCTTTGTGGATGCTGCACACACTGTCAGAAGGATCTGTCTGTGCTGTGTGAATTACAGGCTGTGTGACTTGGAAAGTTGCTTCTGTTCTGCTGGTTGCATCCTTTCATCTCAGCCAGCTGACTGTGGTTGTCAGTCCCATTCACCTCCTGTGCTCTGTTGCTTATGAAGCCAGTTTGGCTTTTTATTATCTTCTTTGTTAGCTACCTCTCATTTTCTCATTTCTGGCCTTTAATTTCATCTGTGGTAACACAGAAAGGCTAATTCTATTTCTTTGGACTATTTAATCTTGAGGCCAACTTCTGGCACCACCAAGGACATGCAGAGTTTTTACTTTATCTTGCAGCATATGTCATAAGTCTCTCTCCTTTTTAACCACGTTGTTTCAATCTTTATTGCTGTTTTATGTCCCATGAGACCCTTGAAATACAGAGTTGTTGCCTTGCCCGATGCTCAAGAGCTCTCCTGCTTGCCAGTGCTCACCCCAAAGACACATTTTCCCTATAAGCTCCTTTTGCCAGAGGACTCAAGCAGAACCTGTCACATGCAGGGACACAGAACCTTGTGTCTGTATGGGAATATGTAGGGCTTGGTGGTCACCTTGCAAACATCTAAGGCACAAATTTTCAGGGTGGCCATTCCCAAGGAAAGGAGTGCCTTAGGGCTCAACCCTCCTCAGAATAACTCCTAACAGAAATTAAGCTGCAAGTCAGTAAGTATTTATTTACAAATCCTAAACAGATGGCACACATGCATACTTGTATGAACAGAAGGGAATGGAGAAAACCCCAGCATATTCTCCAAGCAGCGTTTAATTCAGATTTGATGGTTTCCCTTACTCCATATGACTCAACTGACAAGTTGGCAAATGCCTGGCAGCGTTTATAACTAAGGCCTCTGTTTTCACTAAGTCTTCAGGTTACACTCACTGAGTGGAGCCTGAAGCAGGCGGATTCCTTTTCCGTGTTTGGTCCCTGTACACCTTTTGAATCATTTCAGTGGAAAGATTTTCCCCTGACCTGCTAATTTATCATTCATTAACTCAAGCAAGAAAGGTTTTGCCTTTCTTCCTAACAAACTATTGCTTGCTGCCTTATGCTTTGGAGGTGCCAATTCCTCTTGTTCATCACTTGGACACTTCTTAATTGCCCAGCCAGGTAAAAATCTTTTCCATACTGATGTAATTAACTCTTTCAGGTGTGACTCTGTTCCCTGATGCATCCTAGAGCTTGGAGTATCCAAATCCCAGACAGAAGCTTTTTCACTTAATTTGATGACCATATTTTATAGACTACTATAGTTGTAATTGGTTCAAACAACTTGTTACTGGGTCTTTTTGAGATCAAGCCCAAAGGTAATCAATAACTCGGTAGCATTAATAGATGTGAGGTGCCTTTTCTCCTTACTTCCTCTAAATTTAGGCTTTTGAGAAACACCCTAACAAATTCCTATCCTTTTTTTTTTTCTCTTAACATGTTAATAACCCTTTTTCTTTCTGCTAATGCTCTTTCCTTTCTTGCACTCACTTCTTTATTCTCTTTCTTCTTCCCTATTTCCTGTCTTCTTTTTCCTAATCTATTCCCTGCTGCCAGACTCTGATTCATGATCCCTGCGAGCTGTAGCTGCATTGGCCGAGGAGATGTGGGGGAGGCCATCTCTTTAGCCACAATGCTTAACTCCATCTGGGATTGTGAATCAGAGCTCTCTGCTGCTGTAGTTCAATCTCACATAGTAATGTAAACTGGAGCTGATGGCAGTTCCATTAATGTGACAGCCTGAACTGCCTCAGCTGAGGGGTAGATGTACCACCTGTTCTGCTGCTTCTGTGGTGGGGATTGCAGCTGCTGGCAGAGTCAAGGAATAGGTAACCGTGTACCATCCTCCCTCTCCTCCATGAGCTGCTAGAGCATGAGAGTCAGGGTCCTTGGATTCTCCTTTCTTTCTTCCAAAAATTGATTCTACAGCCTCTTCAAAATTATTGTTCCTTGCACAATTTCATGGTCCAAGACCACTGAGTAAAAAAGTCCATTCTCACCTCAAACCACCCTACCTGAGCATGGGAAAAGTAAATCCATTGGCTAAAGTCTACTCCCTTGTACCTCCAGGGATGGAAAAGGAAACCAAGCAAATTCTTCATCTGCTCCTAATTAAGGGTCATTGTCACATTCCTCTCTTCCCCTCATATATCCTGTTATCATCACCCCCCCAGCAGTCAGGGATATCCACTCTGTGTCCATGGAGCCATGGCAGCCATGATTTGTGTGTCACAGGCCAGCTGCACACACGAAGAGCCTGTGTTGTCTCCTCACATGAAGTTCCTAATTCCCGTGAAAAAGGAGCAGAATGAACACCTGGCTGCTGTGTGTTCCAAGAGGGAGTGGGCTCGAGTTGTGCTCTTGCCTTCTGTGAGGCACTGGTGCAGGCTGTCCAGAGGCTGTGGTCTCCCCATCCCTGGTGGTGTTTGACATCAGACTGGGTGGGCAACATATTCTGAGCGACAAAGTGGAAGGTGTCCCTGCCCATAGCTGGGAAGGTGTGGAAATAGATGGTTTTTAGATGGTCCCTTCCTACCCTAATCATTCTAGAGTTCTGTGATTATCCAGAGATGCCACTGCATGGACACCAAATCAAAGCTCTCCTTTGCTACCCTGTTTCCCTCTTTAGCCAAATTAACTCCTGCCCTGAAAGCAGTGATGATGCGTTAAATAACTTGCATCGATTTTATTACCCCCTTTTTTATTATTTAGGCTGAGCTGTGGGTGCTTGATTGCTCCCTGCCCAGTGCCTGTGAGTGGCTTCACACCCCTCTGGCCATATCCTGACCTGGTACCTCAGGCTGGTGTTACAATCCAGCCCTGAGGTGGGGTAGCTGAGGTTCTTGTTAACAAATCCCTTGGGGTGCATTAGAGTGAAACCACACTGAGTGACCAGTGTATACATATATAAATATATACCGGTTAATTCTGGGACAACTAGGTTGCAAAGGAAAGGAGAGATGTAGCCATTTTGGTTAATATCAATTGGAAATATGACAACATAAAAAGTATAAAAATATCACTTAAGAGATGTAAGGTTCAAAGTGGGTATAAGGAACAACTTTTTAATCCTGGGGGCAGGCAGGCAGCAGAAGAGGCTGCTCAGAAAGGCTGTGCAGTCTTCATCCTTGGGAATGTTCAGGACTGGCTGGATCATCCTGGTCTAACTTCAGAGCTGAGCCTGCTTTGAACAGGAGGTTGGATCACAGCACCCCTGAGGCACCTTCCAACTTGAATTTTCCTGTGATTCTTGTGTCTCCTGTTGTTCTACTAGACTGCTAAATTTACCTCGTCAGATCAAATTAAGAGAGAATAATAAATTAAAAACCAAATGGTTTATTTTGAAGAAAGGAAGTGGCAAGAAGCAGGGATTGAATATGTCCCATTATTTGATTTTCTTATTAATGGAATCTATCATTTTCCTTTTGAATCTTTGTGAGTGTAGGAGAGAGGTGGGGAAAGAATCAAAAAGAAAATTTGAATATTTTAATTTTGTTTCTTAGCATGTGTTCAAGTGCATTTTCCTATGTACGATTTGGCTGCTGTTGTTTGAATTCTTTTATGAATTAAACCAGAAGTATCTAAGTTGTATTTTGTACTTTGTTATGTGTGGAGGCAGATAGAAGAAGACTATGCAGGATATGGTTGATGTTCAGCTTGCTTAATTTTTTGTAATTGTTTTGTTTTTTAAAAATTTCCTCTTGTTTTTACATATCATTTTTTCTGATACTTATGCAGAAAAATGAGATGGTTCAGCTCCCCTTTTATGTAGTCAGACACATCTGAGTATTTTATTTTCTGAAGAAGAAGAAGAAAAAAGAGAAAGTACCAAGAATGAAGCTCAGATGACAGATGTTTATGTGGCTAAACTCTCAGTTTGGTTTGAATAACATAGCGAGGAGTAGGAAGGAATGTAACCTTTTAAGCTTTTCATTGTTTACAGATACAAGGAGAGAGAACAGTAAATAAGTCCGAGTTACAGTATCCCTTTAAAAAATTGTGTGATATATCACCACCATATGGAAGCCTGCATGCCCTTTCCCATAGGGGTATGCCACTGAGAAGGGATTTATAGGCTGCTAGCTCACAATGCAGTAATATTTACAATGAGTTACCCACTTTGCCTGTAACTGTTCCTAGAATTCCCTCTGGAACAGCACCCACGGCTAGCCAAGGGTGGCACTGGCTGTGCTGCTTGATTTTCACTCAGCATCTCAGTCCTTCCACGGTCTGCTGAGCACAGGACTCCAGGTAGCACAGGGATAATTCAAAGCCTTCGAGGAATCATGGTACTCCTCTGAAATGTTTACTCCGTATTTACTTCAGTGGCTCTTTCTGGGAAACATGAGTTATAAACAAATCTGTATTGTCAGCACTGGAAGGAAGCAAGGTTGTGGTGGGACTGCACGCAGGCCTTGGATGTTAGACAGTGAACACAATCTAATTGCAGGTGTTTGGAGTGTACTTTTGCAGGGAAAAGAAAGTTTTTAGGTCTGCTGTAGCATTTGATTTGAGATTTAAATGTCAGTGCTCACAGCAGTGAGGTAAAATATTTAGTGTCAATGCATTTTGGGAACAACTAATTTCAACAAATTGATCACTGCTTATCTACCAAGAAAGTTTTTAGGAATCATTTGAGGAGCCAAGAGCAGATCTATTGTTTTCATCGTGCAAAGCCCCTGTGATATAGTTATTTTTATTTCATTTTTACATGGTTAAGCCATGTCTTTGATTACAGGAAATGGTGCTTTTGCTATCAAGCTTTCAAATTGCAATTCTATTTTTTAGCTAACAAAATTGTCTCTGATAAACAACGTGTGATGTTTTAAAGGAGATTCAGGGATGAGATTCTGAACTGCAACAGCTGAAACTTGAAAAAAAGCATCGTTATATCAGTTCAAGTAAGTTGTTGGTACAATGCACATATAGCAAATCAGCTGTGTAAAATAAAAGATAATAAATTCTGTCCCAATTTTCCCTGTGGTGTGGGCTCTATACAAGCTAGCAATATGGGATATTTTCTTTCACTAGCTCTTATCTTATGGGACCCAAGTTTTTAGGATGTGCCTTCTAGGTTTTGTTGCTTTTAGGTGTATTCACCTGACTCTTTTAGGCCTCATTCTGCATCATACTTAGTTTGCTGCCTGTGAATAGACTGATTTCTACAAAATATGTATTACTTGAAGCGTGTGTGTAAGTATTCACTGTAAGGTTCGAGTTTTATTAAAGGGATTGATAAAGGAACAAACCCAAGGTATGTTACAGATTCTTCTGTGTTTAGCTACCTCTTTCTGTGTTTAGCTACCTCCTGAGGTCATTAGTGCCTAATTCTATAAACAAAACCTTGTTAGTGTGTGAACTTTTGTGGTTCTAATGATTTTATGTGCCACGTAGGCTGCTACATGAAAAAATTGGTATAATCCTGGTTATTCATCAATCAGGTGTAAGTGAGTGTAAAATATACCTAGAAGCCAGATCTGCAGAAGGAAGTAATAGCTGGGGTGACAAAACTAGAAAAAGCAGCCAAGAGTGAGAGGTCAGAGACTTTTCATCTACATCTGAAAGCTTTTCAGATTCACAGTTTATCAAATGGTCTTGTACAATACACACCCCTGTCTAGAGAACATGATTCCTAGCCTTTCTAATGAGAACTAATTTCAATTTTAGAATAATCAGGCTAAATTTACATTGGACTTCTTTCATGGCAATGATGACTTCTGTCATGGTGAAAATGCTGCTGGATCCAAGTTATGATTTTGTGGGTGTGGGAACAATACCCCTGAATCAGAGGTTTGTACCTGACTACATTTGGGCCACTTTTTTGATAGGATATACAAACTACCTTTTGGATTGCAGTTTACCACTTTCTTTCCCATACTAAGAGCTGCTACTGTTAATCTTTTCCATACCACACACACTCTACAGGCGAATATAGATAACTGGCATTCTTGGCTTTTAACTTTTTTTACATTTTAAGCCTGGTCATGATCTAGCATCTAAGTGGTGATAGTACTTGTGAGTGCTGGAAAAATCCCTTACAGGTAATTACTGGAAGTGGAACAGGGAAAAGGGGGAGAGTTTCTTCTGAGCTACTTCAGAAGGAAAATGGAGATAAAGGTCACCTCATTCATACATAGGAGAAAAGCAGGGAAGGAGGACCTCAGTGCACAGCAGAAAGGGCTTTAAATGGTCATTTGATGTAGATGTGTATACAGAAGAAATTGAAAAAGAATCACATGTGTAATATTTATTTTATATAGAGTAAGGCAAATTAATCAGCAACGAAATAATCTGGATGACTGCTATCTTGTATATATATACATGCTTCAAGCCTATAACTCCTGATGAAGCTCTTTTGGCTTTATGAATAAAACTCCACAAAGTGCTTGGTGGCAGCGGGACAGAAAAGTGTGATGGCAGTGCAGGGAATTGCTTTATATGGCAGCAAATAAAGCTCTGGCTGGAGAGGGGATTTTCAGAGCATCCTGCCAGAGCATTTCAGTGATCCAGGGCCCTGATTTAGCCATCAAAAATAATTCCTGATAGCATTTCTGATATTGCTGACACCTACACTTACCAACAAAGGCCCAAGGCACTATCATATAATTTTCCCCAATGAAGAAAACCTGTGAAAAGTTAGGTAGAGGTATGTGATTAGTGGCTGGGTTTTATTGGTCATTATGGCATATGAGCATTCACGGAGCCAGATTCATGGCAGCTTTCTTATTGGCAGGGTTAAGGATTAATGTCAATGTGCCTGTAAAGCTGGTTTGGGGCTCAGATTAAACAATTCAGTTGACTTTTATGTAGAGGTCAGTAACTAAAGAGTCTGAAGTCAATCACTTTGACACACCTTTAAAATACTAACATATTTTTTTGTGTTGCTGAGACATGTGAAATTTTCTGAGAGTAAGACAAAAAACCGCTGGAAAAAGATGGCATCCTTTCAAATTTTATTTAAAAGAGAAAAAGAAAGAAAAATTTTGATTTTCTTTGAAATTACTCGCCACTCCAATGCTGTAACCTTGGTATTTCCTTTTCTCCTGTATTAAACAGATCTGATCTTCACTGTACACAGCCCCTAAACAATTTTACAATTAGAACTTATTTTCTAGGCTCATTTTATGACGGTATTCGTTGATCCTCTAAAATACAAAGCAACTGTGTGCTGTATGAAGACATTTTTGCCTTGCTGATTGGTTTCTTTAAGGAGAGAGTTTCTGTGACCCCACAAACAGCTCAATTAGACATCAGAGCAGCCTTGACTGCTGTGCAGTCTTCAAATCATTGTGAAGATAAGTTGGATATCTTGCTTTGGACTTAGTATGAATTTTTCACCTTTATTGTTTCATTTGTTCCTTAGGTCTCTGTTGGTGATGCCTGAGAAAAGAACCAACCAACTGTGCTACTTTTTCCCCCCCCTTTTATCACGGAAACAAGCTGGTAGAGGCCAGGGCTCTAATTTAAATTTAGTAACAGAAGGACTTTTGAGACCAAAGATACTGTGGTCTTTTGCAAATGGAACCCTCATGCTGTTGCAGTTTGAGAGAGTTTGAAGCAGGCTCACTTTATTTCCCAGAATTTTTTGTAAAGTTTCAGATTATAAATTGGACAGGAACTTCAGGGTGATTATGAGCTACTCATTCTATCGTGGAAACCTAGAAGCCTTGGAGGCTCTGGAGAGAATGAAGAGGACTCTCAGCCCCCATTATTTTCTGATCTCCAGCTACCATGGGGATTTGTTGCATTGTTCCGTTCTTCTAGGCTCTAGTAAGACAAAATCTGGAAATCAAGTATGTCTGTTTGGAAGGAGCCTCTTTGCCTTTATTATCAGTTTGTTTAATTTAACGGTGTTTTTCCAATGCTTTTGGAAAATTTCATTCTTATAGTCTATGTGGCTGGTTAGTCTCAAACTCAGTCTAGACAGCCAGGAGTGTATGTTTTGTCATTCCTCCTGCCAGTTCATGATATTTGTAAAGCATATAAAGATATTTCAGATTTTCAATCTGTCTTGGACTTGACCTCTAGTGTTCTTTTTTTATGCAGTGCTAGTAACCTCTGTTTCGCTAAGATAGGCAAATAACTCACATGAACACAGAGGCGTGTGTTTTCCCTAGAATTTCTAATTCAATTTACATGGTGAAGCTTAGCTTGGATTTAGATGCTAAACTCGTGTGGACTTACAAAGGCCTTTTTTCAAATTTTAACTTCACAGCTGTACTTACCTTGACTGCCAGTCAAGTCTGTCTGTTTTGATTTTTCTGAAGTGAGCCTGGTTTGGGTTTGTCAGTGGATTCAGTGAAACTGAGTTGGAAATCCTGGATTTGCCTATTTGGAAGGTTGCACTTCCCTGAGATGGTCAATCTCTTTCTAGGGCAGTCCTCTTTGTGTAGGTTTTCTTGTTTGTTTTTGTTTCTAAAAGCCACATGATATAATGCATCAGTGTACTAAAATTCTACTTTTCCAACTACCTTTAAGGGCTAACTTTTATCTTGAAAAAACTTTTTCTGGATCGAGTATATTTCACTACCCACAGACAGCATAAACAATGACCTGAATAATTTGAAATGATTGCTGGACTAATATAAATAGGATAATACATTCATGTGCTGTGTGGGTTATTAGATACGCAGAACTACTATCAACATGTATACTTACAAAAATAACTTATTTTCTTTACCTTTTGAGATTCGGTGGAACTTTCCATAGATATTTCCTGGATGTAGCTTCACGGGTCCTGTCGGTGGCAAGGGCTTCTCCCTGCTATGTAATAAATGTAGCCAGTGGCTCACTATGCTTGGCCTTGCACCAGGGAAGCTCTCTTCTCTCAGCTTTTTTAAACACAACGTGATATTGATGCTGTGTGTGATCCAGTGCACTGTGCAAGTCTCACTACTTCACTTCCAGAAGGCCCCAAGCTACAGAGTGCAGACTTCAGCGAGCAGTTAATTGCAGCACAGGAGAATGTCAAATAGACACCCTTTGAAACATGTTTCAGAGCATGTATTTTGCTTGTGCACAATCTTACAGCCTTTGTGTGTGGATTGCCTGATTTTCTTGTGGAGGTTCAGCATCTTTGTCTTGAGAAATACTGCGTGTGCTTGTGGTACTATTACCTGGCATCTCACCTGCTCGAGGGATCCTGTTTAAATTCAGGGACTAGCTCTGTGAACAAGTTATTGTCTGGTTAGCTGCAACATGAGCTGTTTCATACTGTGAACTGTACAAGTTTTAGTTTAAAGATTTTCTCCTTTAAATTGTTCTGAATTTTCCACGGGGTACAAACATGCCTATGGTCAGTTTTCACTGAGCAGGTTACACAGCACCTTACGGATGTGTCTGTACCCCAAGTCTGTGAGTCTCACCCTCCTTCAGCTGCATCGAACTGCATGAATTTTTGAAGCAGTCTTTAGAGTCATGATTAGACGCAGAAATGGAATGGGCAGAGAGAAATGTCTTAGAATTACAACCATAATTTTGATGGGGGAGTAAACTATAAAGAGTTTATAGACAAGGCACTTGCTTTTAGTGAGTGGGACATATGCAAACAATATTATTATCTATCCTTACATGTGCCATATAGACAGTGTTTAGTGATGTCATCAACAAGTAATGCAAGTGATTAGTAGTGGATTATGCAAATGTATGGTTTTATTATTTTAATTTTGTAGCTGATAAGATTATAGACCTTTGAAGGGTGATAAGGTTCAAATGGCTCTTAGTACCACTGGTGATGTGAATGCTCCTTTTACTTGTGGAAAATACAGTGCCCTGTCCAGTAAAAGCCTAACTGGAGGGAACCAGTTAAGCACATTCAGTACCTCCAAGATTCTGCATGTGCTGAACTACACAGCATCTATGAATGCAGGCAGTGCCTTAGGCTTTGGTAATTTGCCAAAAGTGTGAAGCTAGTAATTCCCATTAGGATTTCTGGAACTGTCAGGCTGGCTTCCGTCGTATTGCAGCTAGGTTTCTTTTCTCTAAATGAGAGGCTGGGCACCACTGTAAAGTTAGGGTGTTGTGAAACTGACCTGAAATCCTGGATTTGGCTTTATTGTACTCTTAATTGCCATTGGACAGACTTTTTACTTTGGAGAAATTACTTTGGTTCAACAGAAGCCTGATTATAGTCCTAAAGCTTTGAATGTTGCCTATATCAGTTAAGTTTTGGTAGAGGAGGTCAGTCCTGATTCTACTGATGGTTGATATTTCTCTGTTTTCAGCACAGCCTTTAAGTATAAAATAGTGTCAGGTGATGATGAATTTTTTATTATATGTATTTTTATAATAATAAAGTGTTTTTATTTGTCACACACATTTGCACTGAAATCTGGCAGAGACCATGAATTAAAGGTCAGAATGCCATGAATAAGTCTTTTCCAGCTCTGGTTGCCTTCACTGTCTTTGGCTGTGTCAATGCGAGGTTTTAGCACCCACAAAATCTCTCTTCTCTCCTGCACCAAGCTTTGAGAGAGCTTTTCCTGACTTACAGGTCTTCTACTTCCCGTTTTATTCTCTGTTCTGTGTTTGGGAATGTTTCACTTCCTGAATACATTTTTTCGTTGTGTTTTGCTATAACATGGGAGAATAAGTGTAATTTTGTATATCTCTCAGCCCCAATAAACCCATTAATCTTGAAAAATATTGTGTACCAAGACAATGATGAGATGAGCAGAGAGAAGCAGTGTTACCCTGCAAAATACCTCTCACATTCATTCACCCTCCTTTAAAGGATTCTTTTTTCAATGACAGGAAATTTTCAAAGTTTTTGTTTGTTTTCCATAGGACATCTCTATTTCCTCGGAGCTTTCCTGAAGCTGAGCCAGGTAATGACAATTTGCTTTTGCTTCGACACTGTCTTTTCATGTTCCTCTATTTTGTTCTCAGAAATGAGTAGGTTTGTGGGTGAGGAATTCCAAGCATAAGCACTGTGACTCTTTCTAGTCATCTGTAAGGTATGGTTTGGAAAAATCCTCTATGTTATGTTGTTTCTCAAATTAACTGTTGGACAATGTGGACAATGGTGCCAGGTATATTGGATTTCTTGACAACCATTAACATTTTTCATGAACAAAAAGCTGCAATATAAATTCAAAACTGTGGATAAGTACATACATTGGATAAAGGTACTTTTTATTTCAGAGTATACATAGCTTTTATTATGTGAAAAGGGTAAAAAAGGAAGTTTTCCCTTTGCCTTGGTTCACATGGAAAAGAAATTAGTAGTTATGAGCTTTACTGTAGTGCACAGGCCCCTATGCTCTGTGACAGAGTGTATATGCCCGTGATCTGGAAGTGGTCTAATTTACATATATTAGAAAAGTCTTGTACTTCTGCCTCACAGACAAACCGTCTGAATTCTAGATGCCTAAAGGCAGGCTTTCTTACCCATGTAGGAATTAACTCTTCATTGCAGTAAATCATCTAAGCTCCAAGGTGCTCTCCTGTTAGAGCTGATGGCTCATGAATCTGATATCTACTAGAACTAAACTCAGTGTCTTTTTTTGTTTGTTTTCCCCCCTCATTCCCCTGTCCCCAGTCAAGTGCCTGAACACAGTGTAAGTCAATTAACTGATGGCAAGTTCCAAATTAGAAGTCTGAAGCAGACTTCAGAGTCTGAGGCACATGAGACTAGGATCAGATTTTGAACAGAATTCAGGTACATTGTTCATGTACTCTGGAGCTGAGCTCACCCTTGAGCTTCATCCCTGAGCTGATGTGACAGCATTTAAGGAGGCAATAGCTGCAGTTCTTAGCAAGGCAGTTTCCCCCACCCCCAGCTTTTAAATTTGTGATGTTTGAAACTGATTTCAGCATCCAGTTATAAGAAGGCTGTATTGACTGTTACTTTCCTTGGACAGGTGAGAAAGCTTAAGCTCTGTGGAAGTGACATTCTGGTTTTCCACAGATTCCTTGTACAAGCCAGAGATAAACTCCTATATCCTAACTCGAAGATATGAGAACAATCAGAAAAATGACCCAGTTGCATTTCAAAGCTATTATTTTCACCTTCCAGAAGTGGTTTTCATTTATCACTGCTGAGCAGCCATCTTAAAGTACGACAAAAAGTGTGATGTGGGGAAATAGAAACTCTCTTGTTTAAGTGGTGATGGATTTCAAGCTTTTGCTTGAAAATTTCCCTCAAAGACTATCACAGTGGTGAAATGCCATCAAGCCACAACAATTCTGAACCTTCCCCACCAGGGAATACACTCAGAAAACAGGTATGTTCCCATCCTCGCTGTTGAAATTAGTGGTTAGCTATTGCCAATTCCTTTTCCTCCTGTTCATACCAGGAGAGCTCAAAACTTCTCTGTCAGATAGAAGCTGGAAATGAATCTGACATTTAAAATCCTTTCCCTGCCAAAGTCCAATCTGAAAAAAACTCTCCGAGCAGACACTAATTAGATGACAAATTTAGAAGCCTAACAGAATGCGCAATCTAGTAAAGACAAATTAACTCAGTCTTTGATGCTGCTCAGAGTAACTTTCAACTGGGCAGACACCTGTGAGGTGTGACACCCTGCCTGCATTACATGCATTTATTGGTCTAGGTGAGAAAGGAAATGTGTCATTGTACCCTAAGAAGGTACTTTTCACAGCATTCTCATTTTGCAGTTAAAATGTGCAAAAAAACCATATACTTTTCCCTCAGGTTGTGAATGGAAACATGTTTTATTATTGTACTTTGTAATGGTTATGTTGTTGGAGAATGAGCTGGTTCCCATGGATGGCTGTAGGAGCGAATGATGTTTGAAGAGGCAAGCTTCTATTTTATTATTCTACTTCTAAAAGGTATCACAATGCATTCAAGGTAGTAAAAATCCTTTTGTGATCAGGTTTTACTGTAGATTAGCTGCACAGGCCTCTTTACTCATTCAAGACTCATGACTCCAGTGAGTCACATCTTTGTTATCCTCACTTTTTCACAGTTGGCTTCTATCTTTCTTTGTCTCTTCAGTGTACCTTCTTCATTTCTTAATACTTTCCCTTATTTTTTTCCCTTAAGTTTTATGTTTGATCTGTATATTTTAAAATTATTTCATTATGAGTTATCCAAAGGGTTGAGTGGAAAAACTGTTATTTTTGTGGGACAGATTAAGTATGCAAACGGTTAACAAATCACTTAAATTATGCTCATAGGACTACCTAGGGACAGAGAGAAGAATATACACTCTCAATAATGAGCAAATTGTCCAAAGAAATCCATTGACATGTTGTTTGTAAAGAGAATCTAATTCTGGGAAGAATGACTTTCTGTGCTGATCTCATTCCGCCAAAGTTCAGCCTAGGGTTAAAAACTGTCTCATTTGTTTAGTGGTGTGTTTGGTAATAACAGCTCTGTCTGATGCTCAGTTTCTATGGAGAGATGTTTGCTTTCCTTTTGTTTGATAACTCACATCATATTTAGGTCAGATTAATTGCCTGAAAAAAGTTGGGGAACTTTTGTCACGGCCAGGGATACCTGTGGTGAGCTTCACCAGTAAGTGACGAGATCCCCTTTATTAACCACTACACCTACAGTGGAGTCTGCAAGCAGCTTCTCACAGTGACACAGAGGAATTTCTACTCTAATATTAACCATTAGGAAAAAAAAAAGAAAGAGAAAATCAGGCATAAAGGAACATTTCATCCAAATGAGTTTGTTTTCCTAGCCTTTTGAATGGATTCATGACTTAAGCTGTTTAGCAGATTGACTTGCTTAAGAAATACAAGTGGTTTCTAGCTGACACATAGGATTTTATGAAGTGATTGATCACAGCTGCCAATTGCCAAGGTCAGTGGGATGTTCTGTCTCGGCAGTCCCCACAGTCTGTGCATGTGAAAAAGGGGGAGGTGAGGGAAGTGTCAGTGGAGGGGGCGAATGGTTTGCAATTCAGTTAATGTGATTTTAAAAGTATCCTAAATGCAAACGTGTCTGCTTTGTAAAGACAAACTGTATGTGTTGGTAAGGCTTCTACTGTATCTTGGGTGTCTTTTTGTGTGTGTTTATTCTGTTAACCTTTTGAAGTAAAAATCAGAAGCCGGGTCAGAGAATGGGAGAAGAAATATGCAACGACTGTTGTATGCATTTGTTTTTCACCATTATTCCTAAGTGAAAAATGGTCATTTAACTTTTGTGATTTGTCAGCTTCTATAGGGAAGCTGGTGGGAGGCAAGAAACCAGGGATTTAATCTTGCTCTTGTTGAACTCAAGGGGAGTTTACCATTAATTTCTGTTGAAGAGCCATCTTGCCCTAAGTCAGCAGATGAAATAAATAATGCTTAAGTCTTTAGCTTGCTATTAATTCATGGTTATTTGTCTTGTCATTCAATGGGTGGGAGATCAGCAGATCAGATGTTGTATTCCCAAGCATTGCTGTGGACTTGAAGCAAAAACTTCGGTATTCAGAGCAAAGACTCTGTGATCACATTTCCCCCTGTAAAACAGACAAAATAATTTAATCTGATCCTCATACTCAGAAAAAGAGCCTGCAGAAGATGCAGGTGTTTGGGAATGCTGCAAGATGGAATGGGAATGCTTAGTTTGGAAGGGTTATGTAGTGCCCTAGGCATATTTAATCATTGGAAGGGCAGAAAAATAAGGAGGATACAGACATAGATAATTGAAATATGTCTGAACTTCTTTAGATAGTGTGAAGCTGTGCCCCTTAGGTGAAATGTGGAGACCTGTTACTATGAGCAGTCTGATACAATGTCTGGGATTTCAGCAATGACTCACTCACAGGGACACTTGGAGTTATTCAATAAACTACAGTGCATCCATTTAGTTTACAGCAATTTATGAAATGAGGTTGCAAACCTCTCTTTGAATTTGTTCCAAGGTTAAATGGATGGAATATTTTTTGTCCTTTGCCTGGAATCCTTTGATACAACCACAGCAAGGTCTTCTGTGAGAACTTTGGTGTGTTTTCTGCTCAATTCCGTGTAAGGCAGTTAGATGAATACGTTGTGCCTTGCACTGATGCTTAAAATATTGTTTAAAATGGGGAAGGTCAAATGTGAGCTCACAGAGGCTTTGTCTCCTGAGATGAGTGAGGGATAGAACAAATATCCATTACAGGTTGCTGAGGATTTTATAATAGTATTTGTAACTCTCTCTCTCTATGTCTAGCCATGCCCTGTTCACTGGTGACGTGTTCAGTGGGCACAAGAAACTTGACATGATTCTCAGTGATTTGAGCCACGTTTGTTATGCTCATAGCCTCATCCAGTGCTATTTGAATCAAGAGACCATCATCGGGCTTTGCTGTAAGAATGGAAAAATCAAACGAAGTAGTGAAAAAACAATAAAGAAGTAATTTTTTGCTGTTTACAGTATTTTCTTGAACTGGGAGATGCTTGTCCTGTGGTTCCAAGACTCCTCATACTCCTCATTATACGTTTGGTCTCAGTAACTCCTGCAGGAACCAGGATCAAAAACTTTAGGAAACTCCCCATACACTTAGAAAACACCCAGTGTTTAACAGTTATTAAAGCCCTTCGAGTTCCCAGCATTAAAAATACTCCCAGCAAAATAAGTTTTATTAGAAACAGATCTACTTGTAATTCTGGCCTTAAACTGAGGATCTTGGTGAACTGTACATAGGGTTAGGACCTGGCTAACATGAAAAAATCCCAAACATTTGAGATAACACAATTTTACATTAGGTAAGAATGTGCCTGTGTGTTTATACAAAAAAGTGGGATAAAGGAAAAGGAGTATCCCAGGCTCTTATGCCTGTTCTCTGGGCATAATGGGGGATGGAAGGATGGCAGTTGTGCACCATTGCTAAAATAACAGCAAAGGCATAAAGTCGAGGAAGTTTTATCTTTGTTCTGAGATGATTCAGTAACTACTCTGAGCAGTGAGCCCTTGAGTGGCAGTGGTCGTGCCACTAAGGACCAGCCCATGCAGCTTGTGAGCCCCATAATTTTGTGTAAGCCTTCCTAGCTGCCTCTGATCATAGCTGTATGAAATTACTCTTTGACTAGAACTGCTTTGTATTTTTTGAAAAGCAGACAACCCACCCTGTGTGAACCATACAGTTATTCAACAGAGTATGCTCTGAAGGGAGGGCAGTAGAATCTCTGAAGGAAAAGCAAAGTTTTAAGCGGTCAGGATGGAAACACATGATATATATGGGCCTGATTCTACAGAGACTCCACACTGGCCTGCCAAAATTAAGCAGGAAGTGGAAATGGAGAAGAGAAATTCTTGGCTTCTGAGTCAGACTTGAGGGTTAAATCACAGCCAGTCCATGGATGCCCTCTAAATCTTTCTAGATAGCATCGTGGAAATTGGATGTAATGGAGAAAAGCCCTTGGTCAGTGGAAAGTCCTTGTCTGGAGTCGTGGGAGGTTTTATCTGAAAGGCTTGTCCAAAATACCGATGTTTCTCCTGTCCCAAGCCGAACTGTAGAAATGTTGCTTAGTTGATGTCATTGAAACCTGGAGGGAAAGCTGCATTCGAGACACCTTACAGGATAATATTCTGGGATAAATGTCCTTTTGATGCCTTGATCTGAAACTCCTGCTGCTCATTAACACAAGACACGGGGTGCCTGGAGACCTGTCAAAGGCAAGGGTCTGCATTAGCTGGAAAACAGTGTGAATCCACCACATGCGTGTACAGGGTTAAAAAGCAAAGTAGGATAAGAAAGCAGAGACTCAAATTAGGTGTCTGTTAGTGATTTGAGAGCCACAGTATTTAAGAGAAAAAAAAGTGAGCTGATTTTCATGAAACCAGCTGTCCTGACAGATTGGCCGATGCAGTATGACATGAGAATGCTGCCTCCCAGTACTTCTCCTCAGGAAAATAATTTTAAATTCCCAGTCGGCAATCATCATTCCCATGAAACCTGTCAGCTGAAGAATGAGAAACTATTGCACAGAAGACCCTATTTTTTTTCTAAATTCTCCTGAGAGCAATGTCAAATGTTAAGGGGTCTTTGTGTCAGATCTGCAGGGCAGTGTGGTACCACTGAACATGTCAGTCCTCTGAGCTGGAGACTTCCGATCTT
This sequence comes from Oriolus oriolus, assembly GCA_013400235.1. Lineage (NCBI taxonomy): Eukaryota > Metazoa > Chordata > Aves > Passeriformes > Corvidae > Oriolus > Oriolus oriolus. The sequence goes on from VXBT01010826.1 coordinate 385,607, forward strand.
GCCTGCCTTTAGAAGATTTGATGGAGATTTTATTGAGTTACCTCTGAAGAGGTTTGACCTGACAGCCATGATTCTCATATTCAGAGACAGAATACAGAGACATGTGAACACTGTGTTGGTGTGTTTCACTTCTAGTGCTGACCTAGAATATTCTGTTTTACTGACTAGCTTAAGTGTGTGTTTCTATTTATTTTTGGGTGGCATATCCTTTCTTGGTGACATATTACAGTTTCTGGGTGGAGGAAGGAGATAAAATAGCAGAGTTCCTGAGTCCTATGATATCAGTATCATACAGTGTCATTTGATGTATTGCTCACTTTCAGCAGGTCTGGATAAATTGCAAGATCTGCGTAAAACTCACAGCAGTGTGCTGTCATATGCCTAGGTCAGGTTCTGTTACAGAAAAACACACTGTAATTTGACAAATGAAAAGAGAGTAGCCAAATAATATGGAACACATTTTCAGTATATGAAACCACGTGTATAATACAAAGGCTTAAAAGGTTCGGTGATTTTTCTGACTTCCTTTAGAGATTGTTTGGTGCCTCATTAATTTTCTGAAAGAACCTGAAATGACCGATCTGTGTTCTGAAATTAGAAAAACTCTTAAATTAGTGGCCTTTGCACTCATTAAATATTTCCTTAGCAACAGTTTGGTACATGTTCAGTCTTGGAGAGTTTGACCTATCAAGGACATTATAGTACCCTACCAAATAAAAGCCTCCTCAAGTGTTTGTATTTTGTGCAAAATAATTCTACTGCTAAATGCACGTATTTGCCTACTTCATTCTCCAGACCTAGCAGAAAAGGCTGTTCTTAACTTGTGGTTGCTAGCATAAGGTTACGTGTGGTTTTATGACTATAGGGCAAAATCCTGGTGAAGAGAAGGGATATTTCCAGACTAAGAGAAGAAAACCTGGAGCTATTTGCTTTGATTTATGTTTACAAGTTTGAATTAGAACTATAACTTCAGTATTCCTGAAGTCAAGGCCTTGGAAAAAAACTGCCTAATGAAAATGATCTTTTTTAGTTTAGAGTAATCTGATCTAATTCTTTATAGTTCATTCACTTACTGTTTAGTGTGTAGAGTGGAAGAAAGTATGAGTTCTTATTACCAGATAGGTCAGAATGATCTCTCTGTCTCGTATTCTCTTTGAACTCACAGAATCACTTATTTTGGGAAAGACCTTTAAGATTGCTGAGTCCAACAGTTAACCCAGCACAAGTCTGTCACTAAACCATGTCCCTAACTGCCATATCAACATGTCCTTTAAACACCTTCAGAGTTGGTGACCCCACCACCTCCCTGGGTAGTAATTCCAACATTTGACAACCCTTTCAGAGAAGAAACTTTTCCCGATACAGTATTTAAACCTCTCCTGGTGCAGCTTGAGACAATTTCCCCTTGATTGTTACTTTGGAGAAAAGACCAACCCCCACCTGTCTACAACCTCCCTTCAGGGAGTTGTAGAGAGTGATGAGGTACCCCCTGAGCCTCTTCTGCTGCAGGCTGAACACCCCCAGCTCCCTCAGCTGCTCCTCACAGGACTTGTGCTCCAGACCCTTCACCAGCCTTGCTGCCCTTCTCTGGACACTCTCCAGCACCTCAGTGTCCTTCCTGAACTGAGGGGCTCAGAACTGGACTCAGCACTTGAGGCGTGGCCTCAACCACGTTGTTGCAGAAGAAATATATGCCCTTCCTAATGACGAATTTTTTGTGCATCTGGAGTCTGCTGCATCTCAAATCAATCAGTAATTGACTCTATTTTCCATGAATTTTAATTATGAGAATAATTACACTGATGTTGTGTCTTTTGATGTGTTGTATAATAAGAGAACAACTCCAAAGGGGCCTGGCTTGTTCATACAAAGGTCCAATAAGGCTGCAGACGATTTTACAGCTGGAACAGTAACGTGCTTGCTTTATTTAACATCTGCTGTCCTTCATGTGTGATTCATTCAACCGATGCCAGCTCTTTCAACTTGTCTCTCTCTTGAAGACACTTTAAAAGATAAGGAAAAACGAAGTTTTTATGAACATGCCCATCCAGAAACAGAGGCAACAAAACCTCACATATTCCCATTGTTTCTTTCCTTGGGTAAAGTGGTAATAGTGTCTGTTCCCAGAGTTTCTGACTGGAATAGTGAGGACTTGATAGTGCAGCCACATGTTCGTGAAGGTGTGAAGGGAAAGGCAGCATCTCATGTTAAATCAACTGATATAATTGCAGAAACTATCAGAACAAGAAAGCCTGTCAGCCTTCCTTATTACCTGTAGTTTGGTCTAATCAAAGATGTTACCTCTTCACACAAATCTTGCTTTTATGTTTTCACTCTGACTTGGAGCACTGTCACCGCTGTGGCTACACAGTGCAATGACAAATGCACAAACTTGGGTTGATTCATTACTTGCAAAGTTACTTCTAGTGTTCTCATGCATTTTTTATTTCTTGCACAAGCACCCCCTGTGCTTGTTGAAATCTGATAGTAAAAATGAGTTAATCAGGAACTCAGCTGAGATCAGAACGTGAATGAGGCATATTAATATACTTGTCTTGTGCAAGGAAAAGATTAATGCAGTGCTCTTTTTTCTTTCTACATACAAGGAAACGTGGCTAAACATAAGTACCTGTCACGTACAGCCTTGTAGCCATTTGACAGAGCTGCTGCTTTTGCACCCCAAGTTTTGACTCTGAAGTTCTTATCAGCCCCTGCACTTTGTAGATACTTTTCTAAATCTCAGAACAGAGCATCTTCCCTTAATTTATACTTGCTGTTGAATATTTAAACAGTCAGCTTTGTGCAAGTGTAAGGTTTCATTTTCATTTCCCTGGATTTGAACTGTACATAGCTAAAATTGTGATTTAAATTAATCCAGTGCATTTCAGGCATGCCAGAGAGAGGAGAAATATAGATTTCAAACTAAAAAAATCCATCTTAAGCTCTGTTTTCAGTTAAAAAAATGTTTTTCATGATATTCAACTCACACAGTTTATTCAAGTACACAACAGGGGTAGTGTCTGACTGCTGGGTTTGCATTTTGAATGTAAAAGCTCTGATTCTCATTTGCAATTATGGCAGATGTAAAAGCATCCGAGAAACATGAAGGACATGACAACTCCAAGCGAAAGAATTCCATCGTCCTATAATGTGTTTCCTACAGTCTCACAATATTAATGTTTCGGTGCTCTGTTACTTGCTAGTGACATTGTCTGAATATATTTTTCCATGGAGCATCCTTCTGAGTTGCCCAGGAGCAAACAGGATAGGTATCCTTCCCAGACACGCTCTCTGTTCCATTTGGTTTCCTCACACTGACCTGTAGCTGGATAGCTTGTACGCTGTCTGTTGAATTCAGAAAGCAGCCCACAATAAGCACATGGAGGCTGATTAATTAAGTTATTACATGCTTTTCTTTAGATAGGTAGCAAGTTGTGTGGTTTTATGAAATCTCTGTGAGGAAAATCATTTCTCCTAAGGTTCGCTTCCAAGGTAGCCGTACAAAAACAACTTCTGATAGCAAATTCGGAATGAAGCCATAAAGTTCTTTAACCTTCTACAACTGCCAAAGAAAACATGAACTGTAAACATGGTTTCCCTGACCTACTGTCCTGCAGGCAATCTTACACTAATTTACTAAAGATGCTTCAGAAAAAAGCAGTTATGCTTGGTGATACACATATGGAGTATAAGCATCCTGGATCTGGATCAGGCTTTCCCTATCTTGTAGCCCTCTTCCCCTATTCTCCCTCCAGGCCTGAACCACATACCCAAAGAGCTGCTCCGTGCTTTGCAAATGACTTCGAAAAATAAAAGATGACAACTAACAATATTTTATCTCCAGTACAGGCCAGTGGGGAATTGAGCTCTGATTATCATATTCCATATTATTTCTGTTTGTGAAACAATTTTGCCCTTAGCAGCAGATTTTGTACTATATTCCACTAACAGACATTTAAATATTTACTGTTGCGATCTCAGTTTACCCTTCTATCTCCTCAGAAAATATACTGAATATGTTTGGATAATTAAATATTTTATCAGTATCATATTTCTATCTACTTTTGATACAGCATTCTGTTATAAAGGCAACTGTACTGTACAGCAGAAACCAAAGCAACAAGAATTAGTACTATTAAGACTTGAGGAATCTTGAGATACAAAGAATGCCAGGCAAAAAAGATTGTGCAGATGTTGAAGAAATCTTATATGGCATGAGGGGCTGAGAAACTTGTGATTTCATTTGATCTACACTGGTGTTGGCAAGAGCCCTTGCAAAAATTACACGTCCATTTAAAAATTATTTTGTCCTTACTGGAATTCAGCTTTTGGTGGTTTTCCTAGGTGGATTGTGGTTGGTGTGTGAAACTTTCAATAGCATGGTCTAATCAATACCACCAGGGTCAACATACTTTCCTTATGCCTCTTGTGTTCCAGCTGAGGTTTGAGATTATTAATGGGTACAGTTTTTTTGAAACAACTTGATATTTATTTTCTGAACTTCCATGTGATATGGCCAGTTCTGAGCTGCATTAACATTTGCATTTCATTAATCATTGTGACCTAAGATGGGCAGGTCCTTATGCAATTTCCTAATTTTTTTCCATTTTTTCCCTTTTCTCAAGTGCTTGATCTTGGAAAGTAGACACTTATAAACCGCTTGCATGTAGTGAAAATCAGCCTACTTTCTCAAGGGAGTGTAACAAATTCACACTAAACCTTGATTTTTCATCTTTTCCACTATTGAGCACTTTTATTTGTGTAACTTCTAGCAGTGTGTCTCACTGATACTTTGTGTACGCAGTCGCTGCCTAGGAACAATTGTTTTAATGCATGATATCTGGAAAATAGGTATTGTACACTCCTAATTCCAAACATAAAAGAAATTTTCAGATGGCACAGTGGTTTTATGAAGGAAAAGAACAGTGGTTTTATTATGAAAAAACTACTTGGAAAGCACAATCCTCAGTGTGTGGGTGGGGGATAGTAACCGTAAATTTGATAGATAGGAAGTGATCTTGGAACGTTCTTTGGAAGCAAAATTTTCTAAGTGTTTGTCTGTCTTAGGGATGGTAGTCCCCATTAGCCATAGGAGCCCTTTCTTGCCATTTCTTGTTGGAGTTCGTGTCCAGTGTACAAGAGTTAGGAGTTCCCAGTTTTAGTGATGAAGTGTAATTTAAGAGATAAAACTGAAGTTCCAGTGCAAGACACATATGGAGGCAGAGAGCAAAACATTTTTGAAGCACAGATGTTTTTGGGGACAATGAGGAATAACCTCAACTTTGCTGTAGATATTTCTTTAGGGTTCTTATTCTGTAGGATTTCTTGTAAATATGGATGAATTCTTATTATTTATCATAAAAACATTCACCAAAACTCACTGAAACAGCTTTCAGGCTTGATTGCAACATGAAGTTAATTGAGAACTTGTGAACTTGGCCCTTTTCTGTGTTATAATACCATTTTTTATTATATGATAGCATATTATTTTTATTATCAACTGCTGCTTCAATTAATTAACTTATGAAGTACTCTTTGTGCGGTATTCTTTCTCTAAATTCAATAGTCTTTCTCCAGACTGTTTTTATATCTTCCCAAATTTATTTGCACGCACTTTCCTCAGTCACCCTCCAACTTCTGAGTTTTAATTAGGTAAAAGCTAAGATCAACAATACATGGACTTATGTTAACTTATGTATTAATTGTCAATTTTAATTTTTCTGACAGCTGCTTTGCTGTTGAACAGATGTTTTCATTGAAGAATTCAGTAATGCCTAAACCCTTTGATACACAGTCATATGAGTCCTAATTTAGTTTCACTCATTTCAATATACATTCACTTGTCTCTCTAGACTGAATGTTGTCAATGATGATATTAACACCAACCAATTTGGACCTTTGCAGTTTATTAAAAGGATCTGCTGAACACTGAGTTGTATCTTGGGATAAGTAATTCTGAACTTGGTACAGTATAAAGCTTATCAGTAACTGTTTCCCAAAACAAAGAATTTTGCATGTTATCTGTGCTTCCAGGGCCTCTGGTGGTGTGTTGAGTGTTTTTACTGCATTAAGGAATAAAGGAAAGAAAATGTATCTTCCTCAAACTCGGGAACTGTATGAGAGCATCTATAGAGATTGCAGGGAAAGCTTTTCGCTTTGTTAACTCTTTTAGTTCATGGGAGAAGATCTGAGCCAGTACAGTGTAACTTGAAGAAAATGTTATCTCAAAGGACAGGTTACCCCCAACCTAATTTCTTTACTCAGATCCCTCTTCACATAATTCCTCTGCCTTAACATTAGAACAAGGACGTGCTCTGAATGCTTCTGTTGGACTCCTAACAGAAAAGACCACTTAGAAAAGACTTTAAGCTGATTTTCCAAGCACATGTACCAGAACCAGAAAGTGTTGAGACTTCTCTGACTATAGGAAAACAGAAAAGAAGTGTATGAAATATGTTTGCAAGTTAAAATGAGAAAGAAAGCATTTAAGAAAACTTAATAGTGAAAAAAAACCAAACAAAACCCTTAAAAAAATTGGAGGAGAAACTTTTACTGGGTTTTCATGATTCAGAGAAAGTTTTTGGTAGACAGGAAAGATCCAGTGAGGGGGAAATGCAGAGCAGGAGTTATGACTTCCATTGAGACAAACCACCAGTATCACTCATGAGTATTTTGCTTCCTTGATGGCAAGCCTGAAATAAATCTTTATGGTGGTTTTTCCTTATGTGGAAAAATTTCCTAGTATGCTTAATAAGGCTGACTTCAAAAGAAGTAGCTGTGGCCTCACTATGTAAATATTTGTTGTTTGGGTAGCTCCTCTTAAAAGAGTAATCTTCATGTCATGACTTCCAATGCTTTATTGTTTTCCACAACTTTCTGTACTCTGATTCACTTTGTTTAAGTGCACAAATGCCATTTACAACAGGCCATGATTGCTGATGCTGTTTTGGTTTTGATTGGGGCAGGAATGTTCTTACTCAGTTCCTTCCCCTCTTATTCAGCCCTGGAACTGAAAAAAAGCCACCAAGGCAAGTCACCACAGAGACGTGGCTGTGTTTACTCTTTGTCCTAGGAACAGCATCATGCTTGTGCTCCTGCTCGAGCTCCTCTAGCATCCAAACAGCTGGGAATTCGAGCCTGGGAATGCAGAGAGAGGCTTAGAGGGCATCTCATACTATAGTCTGCTTTCTGGGCTGTGCTCCTACGCAGGATGTAGATGAGGCCAGAGTTCTTGAGTGTTTGTCTGAGACTAAGGAAATAAATATATGTATATGTATATATGTAGGTGTGTGTTTATGTCAATTTGAATATAAATATGGAGTTAAATCTCTTCATGTCAGCAGAGCAGCTTTGCCTGCCTTGTTCGTCGTCTTCCCGTATAACTTTGTGGGCAACAAGGATAGGAGGAGATTATAGTATTAAAGCCCTGGGAAGCATCCTGAGAGCTTGCCAAGCAGAAGAGCAGTTGTTTAATATTACCTCTGTTTAGAAGCAATTATATCCAGGAAAACGCAATTCAGATCAGACCCTTCTAGAACTTCTCGAGTTCTCTCAGGAAGGTTTCAAAGCCAGTCAACGCATCTGTCACCATTTGCTGTTGTACTCTTGCCATCACTGTGCTGGTGCTGGGCAAAGTACCAAAATTAAGGTGGAGTGGGGGTCAAGGAAAAGGTCTGTGAAGTGTGATATTGTTTGAGGTGCTCAAACTTTCAGCCCCTTTGGTTTCAAGCTTTAGTGATGAGGTTGTTCTGTGCAACCAATAGGGTGCATTGAGGAGGAGGGGTTGAATGATAAGAAGGAGGCAGGGCTCAGCTGCAGTCACCTGGGAGATGACAACACAGGTGAGATCCCTTAATCCACCCTGGTGGAGTAGAAGGACTCATCAGCTGGTGATAAAAGGGAATAGAGAGTTGTTTCTGAGTGGGGGGGAGAATTTTAACTTCAAGGGTTCTTAAGTGGGTTGTGTAGGAGTGGCAGAAGCTGCCTGCCTGTCCAGCTTTTACAGTATTTTTCTTCAAGTTATCCATTGCTTTGGAAGTTTTCTACTGTGCAGGAATCAAACATTTACACCAAGAAAAATTGTTCTAAGTTGACACTTGCATAAGAAGGTAAATCTTGTGATACTCCATCTTTTCTATTTGTGTCTGTGGAAGGGTGGTTCTTGCATGTGTTTTTGGCAATTCTGTCTGAGCCATGTGGTTGTAAAATATGAGGATGATTGAAAGATTTAGAGGTTTAAATTACTATGTTTTAAAACCAGAGATAATAAAACATGTGATAAGCTTGTATAAGAATATTTTTCCAGTTAAATATAAAAGCAATTATAGATTATTTTTTCCCCAGTTTCTACTAAGCTCTAAGGAGTTATTTTAAATATAGTTAAGTTATTACCACTGTTGTCAGGTAAAACCAGCTCCAGTAGCACTGGTCCATCCACTGCCTTTTGAAGGAAGAAAAATCCTCAAAAATGCTGCACTAGTGGGGAGCTGAAACAGCTATTTGCTGTGTGGGGGTAAAAAGGAAGGTGGGAGTCTCTGGGCTTTTAATTTCTAGGTCTGTTACCAGCATTACATAGGAAAAGGTCAGCTCAAAATTGAAATGCAGTAGCTCGAAGTCACAGATCCTAATTGTGTAACATGTAACTGAGCAGTTAGCGTGCCTCACCCGTGTGCAGTCCAGGGGATTAAAAGCTCCAAAGTATTTTCTAGAAATACTTAGTTACTTCCTTTGGAATAGGAAAAAAAAAAAAAAAAGAAGGAGGAAGAATCTCAGCGCCCCATTGTATCTTGTGGGTAGATGACACAGTGATATGTGAGACCAGCCCTGCTTTTGCTATTATAAATTCCCAGCAGTGGCAGGGAGCTGGAATGTGCTCTCCACAAGGCAGGCAGGCTGCCCATGCTTAAGGCTAGGAAGGATTGGGCCCAGAGTGGTGTTTTAGCTAGAGAGCTTCTGCAGTTCTCTTTGGCCTAAAAATATTTTGCAGCAGAAATAATTGTAAATAAAATCTGAGCTGAGCTACAGTAAAAAAAGTATGCCTTTAAAGATGACCCAGTGACCCCATTGCTTTTAATTTAAGATGATGAGAAGACTTTAGGTGGGAAGATTTTGATTGATGATTCAAGGTGTGTGTGAGTACGGGTGAGTAATAAAGAATCAGAAAGGAATAAAGAAGGAAAATATGGAAAGGAAATGAAAGGTGAGATTTGGCAGGTATTTTGGGAACGATGGAAGAAACAGATCTTGGGGATGAAGAGGATGGAAGGAAAGGAAAAATGGATTGCAAAGAAAGGAAAAGCATGCCAAACCAAAAAACCCTGAAAAGTTCATAAGCTTCTCTGGAACAAGTAACAAAATTGAGATCCTAACTGCACAGAAACAGTCTTAATATATACGGCATGGGGTGTGGAACTGGGATGCTGGAAGTGGAACTGGCTGTATTAAGAGCCATCCTGTAAAAAGGCTTTCATCCTCACTGAGAAATTTAGATTTTTCTTGTCTATCCTGTTCTTGCTGTTCTTTAAATTTTGTCTATCTTACGTCACTCAAATATTATTTTGGTTTATGTGTGGCTCATCAGATTTTTCCACTGCTTATATCATTTATAGTTGTCACTGAAGATGGCTAGGTATAGTCTGGTAATGTTGGTGGAGAGCCTAGGAAAATACAACTTGACTCTAAAATGTCTATTTTTTTCTTTCTGAAATAAAAAAGCTTAGAGGAAATGGTGAATAATGGAATAAATCATGATCTATTAACGAGACTGTTTTACTGTCAAAGCCCCCATTAGACACACATACCACTAACAAGATTGGTAAATGAAGAACTGTGTAAACTGAGATGCTGCTTTCCTTCAGTGGAAAATAAAAATATGCACTGAAGCCAGCTTGACATTGGCAATGCACAGTGCATCATGTAATAATTATTCTGCTCAAAGCCCCGCTACAAAAATCTAGTTTGGTTAATCTGTCATGTGGAGTGACCGACCATACTTCAGCAGCCCTTGCCTTAAAAGGGAAGCATGTGGGAAGACGCTTTGCTGTTATTTCAGGCTAATGTTTCAGGGAGGGATGTGAAATGGTGCCAGGCTAGATTTTGGTAAATCATCTTTATAAAATACAATGTGGGTTAGATATTTTTTTTTTTTAATGTCTTCAGCAAGCTGTCCTTCAAGAGCTCCAGGTTCTCTGGGGTGGTACTCTTCCATAGAAGACTGTTAGGAGCCAAAGTCCTCGCCTGCCTCATGGGCCATTAGGTTTGGGCAGCCCAAACTGTTTAGTGTCAAGCCTGGGGACCACCTGTGATCCAGCAGCACCTCCCAGGGAGCAGAGTGCTCCTTCCAGTGCTGTGTCCTTTCATCTTCAATAGCTCTGTTCTGTATGAAGTTCTTTCCTTCCAATCTGTGGTCTCTGAAACTGACTTTAACAAAAAGAGGGTTTGTAGGAGTTGAGCAGAATAGGATTTGGTTTGAACTTTCAGAACTTCTGAAAGAGCTTTAAACTGTTTAATCTTTATCACTTACCTAGAGGGTGTATATCTTAAAATCTGCTGTGAAGTTTCAGGGGCAAATGCTATGGATTTATGTCCCAGTCTTCCACTCCTCACTCTGAAAATGAAATCCTAAGTTGCACTTTTGTTTTCATCTCAGGGTATTGGTCACATTTACTAAGCGTAAGACTACAGTCTAAGTGAAATCCATTATTAACAGTTATGGTCAGCGAGTGGTATGGAATTTTGTAATATTTTTTGCTATGTAGGGTGATTGCTGTTGTTATGGTGATAGATCTAAACTGTGATTTAATCCAGAATTAATTAATGACGACCACAATACCACAAGTATTTTCTGTTTCCCGTACCATTGTAACAGATGGGTGGGGTCCTCTTGGGAAGTGGGTGAGGAAAGAGGAAGTCCTGCCCTTAATTTCAAAATCTGAGCCTTGCTGTGCTAACAACTGATTCTCACCTCCGCTTCTTTAGTTTAATGGATTGTATTGCTCAAGGGCAGATGCTTTTAACGTAAGAAAAGGAAAACCATTTCCCAGGGCCAGGACCAAGACCTGTGAAGTTCTCCAGCTGATCCATCTCTTAGACTAGGTCCTAGCCCTAAGACAAATAAGGCAATGTGCTAGGAACAAGAAGGATTGTTTCGATCAAAGAGAGGGAATTTAACACAGCAGGTGCTTGCCATGTTGTGTAGAGAATTGTTGGAAGATGTTCAGATACTTTGATGATGAAGGGAAGAAATGCCAGATAAAGAATAGCTAGGTGATTTAAAGCCTGTTATGGGGTCAGTTTGTGAACAGTATTTTCTTGAATACAAAAATCTTGATAAATAAAGAAATATTTTAGTGCAGTTTTATGGGATGGAGTTAAAAAATGAATAGTCAGCATGTTGGCAGAAAAAATGGAAAAACTGATCTATATGTTGATAGAAGGAACAGTCAAATGCTCAGAACCATTCGCTTTTTTTTTTCCCCTTTGATTTATTCAGCTTTGAAGTGTAAGTTTTTAGGAACCACACTCTATCTGATGAGATTTATACCTCAAATAGCTTCATTTCAAGGCAAACACATAGCTGCACAGCAGAGGTCAGGAATCTCCCACCTAAATAACTGAGTGGTCTTGTGAGTGAGATCTCTCTGCTGCACACGCCTATGCTTCCCCTTGTGAATGGTGCTGTTTGGCTGAGTTCAAAAGGAGATCATCAGGGAACAGCGAAGAAGCTCAAGTAGATGAGAGATGATGTGTTAAAATAGGGCTAAAAGAATAGAGAAATGACAAAAAGGTATGAGAGGTCTTGGAAATTTTAGGAGACTCTTCGGAGAAGTTGAGGATCACAGTCTCTGAGGAATATAAAGTTGGAAGAGGATGGAGTTGCAGGAGGAACCAGGAAATAGTATCTTCTTGCAAAGATTTTAGTCCAGAAAGCTATTGTATGTACGCTGTACTGGGTAGGCTTTTTGTTATTCTCCATCCTGGATGGACACTGACTTGGAGTTGGCTGCAGGTGGGAAGATGACTGGGAATGTGGAGTGAGAGGAGAGGATTTAAGGTGTGCTTGTAACTCTCCTTCACCCATATTTTGCTGATCATTGCAGTATGAAATCCTGGTACTGACTGGGAAATATGCACAGTGTAAGATAGGCATGCCCAGAGCTTCATACAAATGAAAAAATCTGGCTTGGCTTTTTTGCATATGGGATGCCTATTTTCTCCAGCTTGTTTTGTTTTTTTGGTCTCACTGAATGAAGCTAAAAGGTGAAAGATATGCAGAGGGAGAAAAGAATTAAGAACACCGGGAAACTGAGCAGAATAGGAAAGGTTTACTTGTCTGAAGAGTTTCCTGTTCATTAAAGTAAAATGAATAGCTTGATCTTACTTCCCCTAAGCCAAGTTCTATTTCCACTGGAATTAGTAGGAGGTTTTGCTAAGTAGCATGTGAGGGTGAAGCACACTGTCTGCAAAAGCACCACTCGCCATTTACTGCAATTTGAGGATCAGAGACTGCTGCTATGTACCACAGTGAAAGTAAATGGATTAACACTTGCTGAGCTTAAACCCTAAATCCTTTAACCTTATTGTGCTAAAATACATGTAGTTTTTCCATATAAATGTAGCTGTGGTTTTCTGTGTGCTTGTTGCATGGGTGCATCATCATGTTATTATGGTAAATCAAATGAAAGTGCTGCTTCTGGGAGCACACACCCCTGCAGAAGCTTTTATAATTGTGATGCAGAAGAGCGCTTTCTGAATTCATTAGGGAAGGTTGTAATTTGCTTAACCAGCCATCAAGGTTAACTTGACAAAACTCTCTAGAAAAACAATCTGAGGAATATATTGGACGGTGGTGACTTCAGACATTCTGTCCCAGGGATAAAAATTCTACCATCAGGTGAATGTCTGTGAGCTCCCCTCCAGCATCCCTATGGGAAAAATATATTCCCATGCTTTAAACTATTAACCTCTCTCCTATTTTTAAAGACCTTGGGTGGCTGAGTTTATAAGAGAAGAAGGAACAGTTAGGAAAGCAAGCGGAGCTTATTTTTCCAATGTAACAAAAAATTAGAACTGTTGTCTGCAGTTTTACCAAAGGCTGTCATGTGTCTGTTTGTGTGAGAGTCTCCAAACTTTTGTGGTTTCAGTGGAACAAAAAAGGACCCGAGATTTTCAGATTTCTTTCAGCCAAAGAATACGATAGACATCCACAGGGGCAGGGGAGCAAGCCATGAAAAATAAGCTTCTGTGAGGCTTGGAAGCCTGACATAATTTTTCCCTGTCAGAACCTTTGGGCTTAATTCTGTTTTGCCTTGCACCCAGTTGAATCCCATTGATTTGTGTTTTTTTTTTTTTTAGTTCGGATGCTTCCAGTGTGAGCCACATGAGAGTGTGGCCATTTGTCTGAAAATACTCAGTGCTGAAGAAACTGGAGATACTCTGGTTATGAATGTGTGTGTTACTGATACTCCAGGAAGTGGTACATGTCATCAAGTCTGCTTAGGGAATAAGAAAAGGAACTCCACTATTTTTAGGAAAATGCCAGATGTTGTCATAATATGACACACACTTCTGTCACTGAAATGTTTTTTAACAACAATGCTGATGTGTGGTATTATGCTGATGTTGTGCAAATAACTAGATGTCAACCTCCATATCCTCAGCAGACATTTATAGCTGTGTGTCTGCTTAGCTATTAGAGTTATTAAAAAAATTATATATATGTGTGTATGTATATGCTTTTAAAAAGGAAGAGGAAATAGGAACTTGCTGGGGAAGCATAGGTTACAGTGTTCTCCTGGTTTGAATCAGCAGGGTGGAATTCAGAAAACCAGAACAAGGATGGAAATCGTTTCTGTGGGAAATGGAAGGACATAAACATGCCTATTCACGAGTTACTGCTGTGTGTGTGTATATATGCACATTACCAATTATTACCAATATTGGTTATGCAAATGGTTTCCCCTACTCTCATGGCGAGAGAAAACTGCTATCACCATTGCAATTTCAAATTTATGTAATTTGATCAGTTGAAAGATTGCAAAAGGGGCATGGAAGATGCATCAATTTTTCTTACAGACGAAAATTGGCCATAACCTCATAAATGGAACATATGACATTTAAGGCTGTATGTACTGTAATACTGACACACAAAATAGATTTAAATACTTGGACAGAGAATTATTAGATAGTTCATTCTTGCAAAAGAGATTCCCTCCTGCCTTATATTATTGTTGCTACAGCCATGATGCTGAGGGTTGCTTTTACCTAACTGACTTTTCTACTCTTGAGGATTGAGTACTTGCATAGAGAAGTAGTGCTGTTTGTTTAGCTAGTTTGGGTGAAAACCTTAATTTGTTAATGACCTTTTTGAAAGGTGGTAGCTTGCTGTACTGAGAATTGGGGAACTTGGTACAACAACTACAAATGGCAAGGAAGTGTTATTGCTGTGGCATCACCCAAATGAAAGACTCACGTTTTGATCTGAAGACCTAGATCCATGAAAATATTTAGATCTAATACTTCTCTCGAAATTAGTGGACACTGTCTCTTTGTTCCTTTGTGCAGCTGGTCCTAACAGAATGGTAGAAAGAAAAGAGGAATTAAAGAGGAGGCAAAAGGAAAAGATGGGAAGTGAATTGGTAAAGAGGCTCAAATCAGCACTTTACTGGAAACTCTGGCAGCTCTTTGCTGTCACAGAACTGTGATAACTCTGCTGTGGGTTGGATACTTCACAGTTCATCATCTTAACTTTTGTCAGATAGTGTTGGCTGTGCTGAGCTAGTTCTCTTGCACTCCTTCATGCACTTTCTAATATGGTGTCATTTGTCTTAAACCTTTTCTGTAAGATCTTCAGAGCAATGATTAATCTTTTCTGCTTTTAACTTCTCACCCAGAATCGGAGGAAATGCAGCCTTTTTTCTATTTCTGCCCAAAATTTTGAACATCACAACCAGTGAATTAAAATTAATTGGGCCTTTTGTTGAGCACTAGAGATACAAGTTAATGATCGCAGATGAAAGTTAAGTTTTTTTACAAATTCCAAGATTTGTTGTTTTTTGTTTGTTGGCTGAAGAGCCAAACCCCATTTTAAGGCCTAATTGTAATTTAAGTAGTCCAATCCTGCTGACATGCTTGTGTGGATAGCAGTCCTGTTAATGGTTGCTTTCATGAAGCATTTGCATCAAGGAAAACTCCTCGTGTGGGAATTTTGTATTGTAAATAAATTACATAGTCTTTTCCAAAACAACTTGGTTAATCCTATCTTAGTTAGGTTATAGGAGAAACACTATTCACTCGGGGAAAACAAAATGATCTCAGAAGTGGAATCAAGGTAAACTTAAACCAGGATCATATTACTAGTTGGTTTTGGCTTGAGAGATGTAATTTAAGGAAAACAAAGGAGAGACGGCCTTGGACCTTTACTAGATAATTGACAAATCTCAGTAAGTGACATTTTCCTTTAATTGAATCCATATAATTTGAGAAATTTGCTTTGCACATCTCTCCCTGGAGGTGATCTCTTTACGCTGCATTCCCCTTTGCCTTTAATGTAAAAAACTCCATAGATTGAAGCTAAACAGATAACACTCAGGCTGGATGGGCTACTTGAGCATTTTGAGAACTACAGTGAGGTGCATCTGAGGTGCTTGGGTAGTGTTTCACTCGTCATAAAGCCAAGCTTCTCCGTTATGCCAAGAAACATTTGCAGTTTTATATTTGTTTTCTTTTTTTTTCATTTTTTTAAGCTTTCCGGAATGCACGTTTTAATCCCTTTGGTAGCGTTTCAGAGAGCTGCTAAAACATTTGAATTTCATCTTTCCTTGATTTTCCAGGCTTCACATGAAAAATAATGTGGTGAGCTCATTGACATTGCTGATTGCACATCAGCCCATTCTATTTGTTCCTAACACTGAACTCTGATGGTTTTCTTCCTTTTTCTTTTCAGGAGAAATATTTTTTTAATATATATTTTGGTTTGGTTTGCTGGGGTTTTTTTTTTTTTTTACTCACGTTATTCTAGGCTGGTTAGTTTTTAGGCCGGTTAGCTTTTAATTGTGGTTTTCTTGTTTCTGCTGTGAGGTTTGTAGAGCAATGTTTTATGAAAAACAGTAGTGTGATCAAGACTCTTCATGGAACCCTTGTTCCCTGTACAGATGTCTGCAATGCTGTTTCTCCATGCTTAATGCATAGGAAAATACTCCAGAATTTAAATGTTGTTTAGGCCTGGATATGTTCAGTACCCTGTATATTCAGAACAGATCCTACCATGTTTCTTCCAGCTCTTCCTTGAATCTGGTCACCTGCATTTTTTTAGACCTCTCTGACAGGATGGAAGATGCTGGGGGAAAATGTGTAGTGAACATGATGTGACTTCTCAAAACAGAGTTCTCTGTCAGTTCTCAGTCACTGGGAATTTTAGTGGACATTGGCTCGTTTTCTCTCGGGAAGATTATCATATTTCTGTATGGTGTTGGCAGAGGGAAAGGGTCTGGAGCTGGGTATGGGTATCCTGAAGCAAAACCCCTGCCAAAACCCTCTACATTTTGGGAAACTGGAGAAATCATGTCACGTCAGGTTTTGTTGGAAATATTCTGCCACAGAAACCTAACATTTCCATTGTGAAAAATGTTTTCTCTAGTGAAGGTGACAACAAGGGTAGTTCAAACTGAACTTGAGGAACTTTGCTTCCTTGGAGCAGTTCCACCCTTGGATCATTTTATGATTTGCTTGTTGCTCAGCAGGAACTCATCTCAGAGATACCAGGTCTTTGGAAAATGGGCTGCTGGCACTATGATTGGTTTATATAATTTCTTATATTATTGAGGTGATGTTATAGTTAAGACCTTCACAACCAAGAAGAGCAAAGCTGGGTTGACTATATAATAGTGGAAGGCAGTGGTGGGAAGTCCCTTGTAATAGCTACAGTAGGATATTACTTTGAAAGAAATACCTTCTTCCCCACACAGGCTAAAATGGATCATCTGGTGAATGTTTTTTGTAGCAGTTCTGCTGTTACTTCCCATTTTCTTGAACTCCTCTGTGTTTCTGAGCCCAGTCTGACAAAGCTGGGCAATTTGGAATTCTAATGATTGCTAGTTATCAACACACTCACCATCAGGCATAGGTGATTTTGGCATTTCACTCCTTTTCTGTTACTTCTTTCAAATACTCTGTTCTTTTGTGTTGCTCTGTACACCAGAAATTTTTATCTGTATGCCGTCTATTTTCCTGATTTATCATTTCTATTTATCCTTAAAACTTTTCAAATTGCACACATCTGCACATATATCAAGTTTAGATATGAAACAAGTTTATTTAGTTAAAAAAATAAAATTCCTTAAAGTTAAACATTTTCCATTAAAAAGTTGGTTTATTTTCCCCCTGGACTTCTAGCTGGAAACAAATATTTTTTTTCTTGGACTAAGACTTGAATTAGAGGCAACTGTTGAATTTGAACCGATAAAAATTTGTTGGTTGGCCTGATTTGATACATAAATTCACTGCCTTTGTGGGACTGTAGTTTGGAACCTGTATCCACCATTTTTGTCTTCAAGTTTGGGGACCACAGAGAAGAATACAGGCATGGGGGTCCTGCAACTGCAATGTGCCTATCCAGGGAAAAACAGAGTTCCCCTCAGGTGAGAATTCCAACTGTGCCCTTTTTAGAGGGACACTGGGGATTTGACAGCACGTTACCTGTGCTTCTGTTCCCAGCTGGTGAATTCTTCCTTTTCTCTTCTGGAATTCACCAATAGCTTTTGCACATTAATAGGTTTCTGGATTTTAGTCAGGAGGCAGTTAACTTCCCAAGTATTTCCTCCCCACTTTTATAGCCTTTGAAAGAACCTTCTACTCCTCTTTCATTGCCCTGCAGACAAATGGTTTTGTGGCGTAATTGAACAATACTGGACCTTCCAGAAAGAGGAGCTCTATTTGCCAGGAAGTCTGGCATGCAGGACACAGCTGTAGGTCCATTTTTTGGGTTCAACGCTTTCAACCACAAAACCGGCCGTCGATTTCTGCAGCATCAAGCCTAAAGCCACATTTGCCCTGACAGAAGGGAGCGCTGTCCAGGTGTAGGGTCTGTGCTTTCAGCTCAGAAGAGGAAGAGTCTACAGCAGGAAAAAGATTGAAACTGCTGGCAAAAGCAGGAAGTAGCTGTTGCAGCCTGTGCTAGTAGTGGCTCTTCTGACAAGACACCATATCAGAAAGTGAGCAAATATGAAAAATTATATACGGAAAGATTATTTGGCTTGACTCCCCCACGGTGTCTTTTTCCCTACCCACATGCTTTGACAGGAATTTGTGTGCTGCTTGCATTACAATTGCGCTGACTACTGGGAGACAGTGTTGGGGTTTTTTTAAATGTTGTGTTTCCACAACCATGTGCTGAATTTGCACACTGGAGTGTAAACGTTTTTTTAAAAAATTTATTTTTCATGTATTTATGTATATATTTTTCTTTGGTTTTAGTCCTTACCTCACTGACATTCGAATTGGAAAGTTTATCTTCTCTTGTCCATCTTGCCATGAGCAGGGAAGCCAGGTAATCATCACTTTTGAAGTATTACAGTGTCAGTAACAACTTATAAGCAGTAGATGGCACAGGAGAGGTATGAATGAACCAAGAACAGCCACTTCTTACAAGTCTCTGCCTGTATCTTTAAGTAGTTTAAGAATACGAATAACCAAATTAGGAAGGTTTGTATCTAGCCTGTAGAGTGGCTGTTATGCTTGTTAACTTGATCTTTTATCCTAGATTAACTGAAGTCTTTGAATTGTAAGTATAATACCTTTTCACGGTGGGATATTTAGAAAATGAGTTTTCTCTTTACGTTGTACCGTCTGCTAAGTGAAAACTAGACACAGTGTATGCATGGAATAAAAGTTACAGGGATCATATGCTTATGCACTTTTCATCCTTCATGACTTTCCCAATGAGTACACGCTGAATTCTTGTAGCTGTTGTGTCAGGAAACAAATCTCAGGAGCATAAACTTTACACTACTTTCTGCTTTGCAGCTCCCAAATGAGTTATGATCCAAAGCATTTCTCAGTTCCTTCACTGTGTAACATATGTCCTAGGAAGTGAATAGGTATTGCTATGGACACAAGTGCTTGTTTTGTTTCCTTTGACCGAAGAGTGAAAAGTTACAGTGTAAACAGGGCTCCAGGTACTGGGCTAGCAATCACAAAAATACCTCCATATGTTTCTTACAGCAGTTTTGGTTTGGTTTGTTGTTGTTGGGGGGTTTTTTTTTTGGTTGTTTTTTTTTTTTTTTCCTTATCATCTGTTGGGGGGAAAAAAGCTTCAGGAAGATCCTGGAAGGGGGAAGCCACAAGGGAGCATGGTCTGTCAGTTTGTGTAGGGTTAGAACAGGGAACTCATCTCCCTTCTGCTATTGACTTGATGTGTGACCTTGGGCAAACCACGTTTCCTCCGTGGGCTTTGCCCCTCCTTGCCTTTCACTGGGTGTCATTCAAAATGGCGTAAAATGCTGCTGTTCTGATTTGATACCCTTTTTATTCACTCACTGTGTTGCACAGGTGTAGAGAAGAGTCACGTCCTATTTGCTTTCTCTCATTTATGTCTTGCGGGGATGATTTCTTGCTGCTAAATTTAAAAAAGGGTTGATTTTTTTGTCTCTCAATGCACAAGTTAAAAAAACCCTGAGTGCAGGAAGTTTTCTCATCGCCGCTGTGCTTTTGAGGTTAAACAGGTATAAGTTCTTCTATCCTAAAAGAGGCAGACATGGCCTTAAATTTCTCAGATGTTTACAGCAGAAAGAGTATTTTATGGGTGTGAGGGAATACAGAAACAAGGCACAGCATTTCAAATTTCTTGTATATGAAAAGAAACTTAAAAAAACCTAAACCCCTAACCAACAAAACCAAAACACCTTCTCCCCACTAGATGCTAGCAGAGGAATCATGGAAGAGATGGAAAGATATTGCCAGATTTTACAGAAGTTTAAGATGGGCTCTGTTTTCTTCTGTCAGTGGAATACTCAGACTAATCTGTAAATAGCATCTGTTTATCATTAATTGCTGTGGCTCTGTGATTCCTACCTCCCACCAGGACTTCCATGAAAAAGAAGATGCTCTTGGCCAAACAAAATTCCATGGTGGAGGAGGGGGAAAGTAAACAATTAGCAACAGTGTAGGGCACCACCAGTATTTGAAAAAAGATGTAAACAGTAATGGAGAAGAATGTCCTGAGATGTTGTGTAAGAGCAAATCAGTAGTTGCAGCAGAAACTGATTAAAGGCTATATAGCAATCCCAATATTGTAGATTGTTTTCCAAATGCCCTTTCAAATAGCAGCACAGGTGAAATGAGGGTGAAACTCCTCTTAGTGGCAGATGGAAAGTGCTGTCCTGTCTGAGAGAAACTGTCTGGGCACAGAAGCAGTCACCTACCCCATTTTAGTGGAGACAGGCTGGTTTCCTTGCTTCCTTACATGTTGTCCTGCTTCCATATGGCTCACGCTTTTGGACTGTGAGCCTTGGCCATATTGCCATATTTGGCTGAAGAACAGTTGATATGGAACATGGTAGATGTTTTGATTATGTCAAAATAATAGTAACAATTGATATGCTATGACACTGGTTTCTACACAATTGTGTTTATAGCATCAAGTGACCAAGCATATTTTGATAAAAGGCTTTTCAGAATGAACTTTGTACACTTGGCTGACACCTTTTATTCCAGGTCTTTTTCTGACTTTTTTCTTTTTTTTTTTTTTTTTTTTTTTTTGAACACTGGGCAGAAAAAAAGAAGCTGGTTGAGAATAACCCTTAGATTTTTATTTTAGTCATGATGGAGTATTAAGAAAAATACACAGAACTGAATTCCTGAATGAGATTGACTGATTATATAAGTCCTTTGGTTTTCCTTATATGTTATTTAACCAAGACTAAGGGGGGATAATCAGCTAAGTTCGATCACTTAGAACAGTCCCAAGTGTACCAAAGTTAAAGACACAGCATGTTAAACACTTCTAGTCAAAGTGCTGTGACTGTAGCCTCTTCCTGGATGTCTATAGTCTATAATAAATGGATTTTTCTCTTGTGTCTAGTAGCATTAATGCTGAACTGGTAGTGTTATCCTGAAATAAATCTATTAAAAGAGAGAGTCCTAAGAGTCAGCCCTGCTTTCATATACCTAGAAATTGTTCCTCTGCTTCCCTAAATGCTACATCTATTCTCATTTATGTAATGCCCCCACATAACCATAAATAGCCTAGGGTCAGTATCTGGATTCTGGAAAATTCAGATTGACTCAACCTATCAGCTCTAAAGGGGAATTGTGTGCAAGTGAGGGCTGTGTTTCTGCTGTTTCTATTTTAGCCCAACAACCCACGGGCAAATTTCAAAGCAAGTTGAAATTTATAGGGGACTTCATCTGACTTGTACATGGTGACACAAATTAAGATGGTGCCCATTACTTGTGACTGAGGTGGAAAGAGAACTGCGCTCTTTTGGGTCTGCTAATTCAGTGATGGTGGTTCTCAGCTCGGGACTGATGATGCAGGGTCAGACCAGGACTTCACTCATCTGCTGTGCTGCTCCCGACTGGCTTTGCTGTGCAATTAAGGAATGACAAAGTAATTTCTGTCCTCACCCACCCGGCTTCAACCAGCTTCTGCTTAGTGACTATTTAACAATGTAGAGACCCTGTCTGGTTCTTTGTGTTTCATAACTACCAAGAGAAAAATTCTCTGTGAATTTCTTGTCTCCCCTTTGAGTCTATTTATGCATTTGGCTTTTTCCACCATCCTGTGGCAGTGAGTTCCACAGTTTATGTTGTCTGAGAAGTGTTTTCTTCTTTTTGCTTTGAACCAGGTATGTGATAATTGCATAAATGCCCCCCCGGTTCTCATTTAATGAGAAGGAATTGAGTATTTGTATCCTATGAATTTCTCTACACCATTTTTACAGACTTGTGATGTGATCCAGTAAAGAGCTGTGTGTATTCCATATTGAGTCCTTACTTTTTATAGCCTCTCCTCTGACAGGCAAAGATGTTTCATATCTCTGATTCACAAGGCCACACTTTTCTGTGCTTTTTGGACTAGATGAAGTAACCAAAAGGACTCCAGGTTCTACTTGGTGGTTAGGAATGGCGTAATTTGAGCCCATTATTAAAGGTATATGCATTAATTTGCACTTCTCTACCATGCAGCTCATTGTTAGATCGTGAGTTTTTTCCTGTCAGTCTTCTCAGTTAGCTTTAGTTCTAGATACACTTTGTTTTAGTATGCTTGTCTGTAATGTGCAAACCTCACTGTTTTCCCCCTCATTGTTACCATATTGAGCAATTAAAATCTCAATTGCTCCCACAAGGAAGTCCTACAGTTTGTTATGAAATCTGAGCATGTACACCTATTGCTTATCCTTAGTGTTTTATCAAGAATTGCTCTGGGAGAGTACATTGTCTCTTGTTCCATTGCCTTTAGTGTAAGGTTTGTTTAAAAAATAAACAAACAAACAAAAAAGACCTTTCTAGAAATTAGAAGTTATATCAACTGTGTGATCCTGGCGTGCATATTCATGTGTCCTTGAAAAAACTCTAGATTTTATTTTGAGTGTTCCAGAATATATCACATTCCTTCATCATTTTTTATTCTTTATTAAAATTTCCATAAATATAATATAGAAGTCAGACTTAGGAGCCTGTAAGTCATAATGTTTCTCTGATCTGTTACTGAAGATCAATCTCCTTGAATTCTCGTATGGTACAGGTTTGGAACAGGAAACTCCCACTCCACTGGATCAATATAATTCATCTTTGAAGTGGTGGAAAGTTTGGTGTGGTTTCAAAGGTTGTGTTTTCTCAATCTTGGTGCCTTGGGTTTAGGAGCGAACTTCATCCAAACTTCATCCTGACTTTCACCAAGAGCAGCAGTATTAGAACTGTCAAGCGATTTCATCAAAGCCACTGATGTCAGTACTTAAAAAGTGTTGTGGTACAGAGGGACTGATGTGTTCTTTTGTCAGAGCCCAAAAATCAAGGTGATTCTTGGACTAATTTTAAGTGAAAATGACACTTTTTTGCTGGAATGATTTTTGAATAAGGGCAGGTAAGCTAGAAAGTTACCATGTTGTATCTGCTCACATACTTGTGAGAATGGAAAATACCAGGGATGATAATAGAAATGGAACACATAAAAATAAGTTGGTTTTTTTTTAAGTTGAAGAAGCAATTTGCTTTTGCTTGTCCTCCATTTGGCTGTAGATGAGAGGCATTGCTAAAAACGCTTCATTATCTGTGAGCTAGTAAAGCTTTTCTTTCATCAAGTAACACTCACTTGATGGCGGAAAAAATATTTCCCTACTTTGAAGGGGATGGCAACACACTGTCATATGGCTTCAGAAAGTGACAGTCCTGACATAATGGGTTTTTCTTTGTGTAACTTACTTTCTTTAGCATGAGCAGCATTTGAAACAAATAGCTCTGGGTTTGTATACATGTAGACAAATTCGGCCCCTTGGATGCCAAATCAGAGGCAGCAATTTAGGGGCATAATCCAGAGGCGCTACAAATATGTAGAGTATGTTGGTTTAGAGTGGTTTTGGAGGCTAGTGGAGTAAAATAATTCTGGCAAGGGAGAGTGTCATGAGGCATGGGGGAACAAGAAGTTCTGTCGTGTGTTTTGCAGTATGGCTGTTTATTACACTGGCTATAGCCAAGAAGCTTCAGTCAGATGCTACTCAGGCCTTTTTCTTGGCCATCCTCACTCTTTCTCTCTGCCTTTGTATTCACATATAATCAGAAAGTTTTATTCCAGATTTGTAATGAGTTCATTAAGTTCCTGTTCTGGAGCCTTGTACCTGTCAGCACGTAACAACTTGCTCAATTAAAAAAATTTACTAAGGGGTGTGGAAGTGCAGAGGGATCTAAATGTACCAGGCTTAACTTTCAAGAGCTGACTGTCTAAGAGGAAAGAGCTATTGTTTTTCTTGAAAAACCTTACTCAACTAAGCAACCAGCAACACACAAATAAATAAACAAAAACCAAAACCCAAAAAAACCACAAACAAACAAAAAACCACCTCACTTGAGCTGTTATTATGATGACAAAAGTGCTTTTGGCATTTGCTCAATATGCAATACAAAATATTGATATCCACTTTGTCTTCCACTCATGTTTTGTACTTGAAAATGTAGAGGCACTGGAGATACATTAGATGGTTCAGGACTGCCTTATGTATTGTGGAATGCATCTTTTTTGGATCACCAGATTATTAGAGAGAAATCAAACTTACAATAACTACATCTCTCAGAAGAAAACTTCTGAGATTTATCTCTTCCTCAGTGCTGGAGTTTCTTAATTTGGTAACTCATAAAAAGCAGTGTATGCTCAGAACCTGTCAAGTCCAAACTTATCGTCAAGTAACAGAACACTGTGACATACGTACTATGAGAATACTTTGTTCTGGTCACATGAAGATGTATAGAAATGAAAGAATTGTACTAATTTGTCTGCTGTTGTTGCTGCTATTTAAGAAAACTATTTATTTTCTTATTTCATATAGGTCTAAGTAGGTCTTAAGGTTTCACCTGGATCTTGAAGGCATGCTTTATAATGTCTGTGGCCCAACTGAGAAGGGATGGAAATTCTAAAATCCATCTGCAGCCAGGTCTTGACTTTCAAGATTGGACAAATAAAGGTTTGTCATCATAGGGGGGTGGTTTGAATAAACAGAAGGAAAATAAAACAGTCCGATGAGAACAAAAAATGTCACTAACCTTTGAATCAAAAATGAGCAGGTCCTGTGTGTTACCTCTCAAAGAATTGCCTTCCTGACTTATCCTGCCCTGCTGCGCTTTTTAGTCTAGCCAGCTTCCTATGGAGGAACAACCTTCTCTCCTTCCTCTTGGCTGAATCCCTGTAGAAGGCTTTCAGCTGGAAATCCTGGGGTGGTTGAAATTAATATGCTCAACATGGCTAGTCAGAGCACCTAATGACTTTCTGCCTGAAACCAGCATGGCCTTAGTTTTGGATCTCATGTCTTTGGGCAGGAGAGAGCTGCTCAGATCTCTGGAGGGGGCTTGCCTAGCCAAGATGAACACTTCTGCAGCTGACAGGGAAGATAAGCACATGTGTATGTCAGGAGGTTGTATGTACATGTGGATGTGATATGTATGTTAGCTGCCAGCACAGAAAGTGAAATGTGGAGAGCAGCATTCTCAGTCTTGGTCTTTTATGAAACAGATTTTTGGGGAAAGGGTATAAAATAACTCAGTTTTCTGACCTAGTTTGATGAGTTAGCAGGAGCAGACTTGATTGTTACGAGTTTGGAAGCATCCCTATCCTGTGTTAATCAGTGTGAAAAAAAATTCTAAATTTTCTCACAAAGCTTAATTATCTATTTCAGCTTTTAATTTAAAGAGAAGGGGGACTTATGCCTGCTGTTGTTTGTATATAGTAATAATATTTGATCTTTTCATCTAGGTTATATTTGTTTTTGCTGCTAGCTGAAGGGGGATTGTTTGAACTTCAGAATGCCTGTATAAAAATTGCAGGGAGAATAATTTATGCCTAGAGGGTTTGTGCCAATGGTAAGTGACAATTCTAACAATTTTCATTTTGTGTGTTGAAGTGGGTAAGCTGATGGTGTAAACTTTTTTCCACTTAAGGCTTGAGCTCAAAGGAAGGAGAACTAGGTGAACTACATGCAGCTTCTCTCCTCTCTTAAGAGTCGATATGAGCTTTTTCCCTCCCTTCTCTTGGAGAATCAACTCTTCTCTACTACTCCTTTCTTTGTGATTGTGGTGGTAGAGCCTTTCCTCCTGCATTTAATTTAGCTGATGGCACAATATGTCCTGATAAATGGTGAAGACTGCTATTGACTGTTGGTTTTGATTTCCTGAGAGGATGAGCCTACAGTTTAGGTACTTAGTTCTTTCTGGTTTTTTTTCACCCAGCCAATTAACATGGAAGCTGTGTGGGAACTGGAACATCCATACTGTGGAAATTTTAATGTTTCCAACTAATTTTTCTTTGCAAAACTGAGCTCAGGATGTCTGCCAAGAAGACTGCCCCCTCGGGAGCGTGCCTGTGGGTGGGCTGGCTAGTCTTTTGGATCTGGCTTTCATTGAAATATTTTTGACAGTATCAGTTCCTGTAGAAATTTGTTTCAGCATTTTTCTATTGGAATAAATTTTTTTTTCTAGAATTTCTGGCTATCTTTAATAAAAAAAGAAATATTGAAGGGAAACTGAGGAATTTTGAGCTCACCTGACAATGCCCTCTAAATGCAGAGTAAAATAGCCTGTATCTGAATGGTGCAACTGGCAGGCTGTGAGCCTAGTGCTGCCTACAGGCTGATTTATTTTGAGTCAGCTGCCAAGGTAGATAACTGGAGAAAGTGCCTTCCTTGCCCTCATTTGGTGTAGGAGAATATGTTGCAGTGGGTAAAAAAAAATAAAAGAGGAAGAGTGAGAACAGGAGACTGAGTTCCCTCTTGCTCACCCAGAGCTGCTGTGTAGAGCACCAGTCTTGGCAAGGTTTCTTGTGTGAAATGGGGAAATGGTCCCTGATGCCATTTTCTGTTCCCTACAATTCTGTGGCACGCACGCCAAAAGCCAGTGCTGCTGGGGAGGGGATGGCTCTGCCTCTCGGAGGAGCTCTCTGGCCCCAGGGTGGAGGTGTGTCCTTTGGTGTCCAGTCAGGCAGTTTAACAGTGGGCACTTGGCAGCTCAGTCCTGCCTCGTGCTGTTCCGCAGGGCTGTGAAATTCCCTTTTCCACCGTCAGCCCATGGAGATGCCTTGGAAGTGGCTCCACCATCAAAAAGCCTGGGCTACGCTAGAGTTTCCCAATCCTAGTAGCAGTGCTGCAGGGATCTCCTTTGTTCTCCTGCTGGAAGATAAAAGCTAATAAGACAGCAAAAAGCTTCTCTTTCTAAGGTTAGAAGAAGTGAATGCGGGAAGAAGTGACAATTTTTAAAACCAGTAGACTAAAAGACACTTTTGGATCCATCACAGATAGGAATACAAAGTGAAAGAATAGTAGTAGTTTGATTGCCATTAAATCTTTAGGAAAAAACATGTTTGTATTTTGAGTTTTTCTTATTTTTCAAGTTTGGTCCATTTGTGTTTAAGAACATCCAGCACTGGAAGAACAGTAACTGGGCATAAACTCTCCCCTTTTTTGTTAAATAAATGTAAATTGCATATTCCTTTGACTTCCATAGCCTTATAATAAATTACAAGCTTGTGAAGGAGCAGATCCAATGTATCCTTCATCAATGAAATCTCCACAAGTGCCCCGAAGCATAATATATTTTCATGCTGTTGCGCTTGGACCAAGTCAAGCTGTGCTGGTAAAGCTGTCTTTGGCTGCGTGCAAGCCTCATAATCCATAGGTTATGGCTCTGCCAAGTCTAATGGGACTTGGGCACAGCATGAAAACATACTGTTCCAGCATATGCCTGGCTGCAAGAAAGGAACCCAGCTCCACAGGTCCTGCCCAGTAAACATTTGGAGCAGATTGCAGCACCCTTTTATCACTGCCTTAGTGAGAATCATCAGGAGCTCTCAAGAACTCATTAATTATATTTTTCTGAGCATAGTGTTTTGGCATTTTGAGTACTGCTAATTACAAGCAGATCTTAATCTTGGAGTTTTTTTCCTTGTAATTAATTATTTCTTCATTATCTTTAAACTATTTGACTAAGCAGTTTACATCCTGCTCTCGCTTCTTTAGCAGATGTCTTGAGAAAACAGATGTTTCTGTTTTTAAGAGAGGAAGGTTCATCCTTTTCTAGATGGAAGGAAGCTCTGCAGTTTAATTGTTAGCATGGAAAATATAAGGGAACAAGCACATTGGGTTTTTTGTGCTAAGCTAAATATCTAACACTAATACTATGACTGGAATATATGTATGTAAATACATGTATAAAATTCATATTCCAGTAATATATATTTGCCTTATATATTCATATATAAAATATATATGATAGATTAAAAATATATACCTTGAGGTTTTTCACCTGCTCTGAGTTATTAAATATTTTGACTACGGTTTTAAAAGGACACATAGATGTTTGTTAAATCTAGTCTCACTGAAGCTGGTAGCAGGTTTAACATTTCTGAATTGCGGAATTTGTTTGGAATATTCAAGTGTTGTTTAGACAGTGTTAGACCGTGTGCCTGGTTGATATTGAAGGTGAAAGAGTTAACTTTTTAAGAAGATTTTCTTAAAAAATGTTGCCTACAAATAATTCCTGATCTTATTATTTAAAACTGCTTTTACTGACAAATAACTTCTGTGGCCAAAAGATAACTTAGGTTAGTCTTTAATAGATATTTGGAGATAATCTTTGTTAATTAGGATTTATTAGCCTTCAGCCAGACTCCAGTGCTTGATTAATCGAAGGTAATTAAACTCTTTTAAATCTGTCTGACTAATCAAGAGGAGCAGTCCTACCTAAAGCTGCAGTTCTTCATAAGTGGGATCAATGGGCAGTTAGTCTGCCTGTGGATTTCTGGATTGAATCCAATGAATTGAAATTCACTTGTGCAGATTTTGTGGTTTTGGATAACAAAGGCATCAGATGTGCTGTGATAAGTTCTGTTCCCATATGCCCTGTTTTGTGAGGCTATGACAATACCGTAGATTAGCCCAGTCACTGACCTGACACACACAATGAAAACTTTTTCATTAAAACCTTCCTATCACAATAAGGAGTAAAGATTACCCAGTTATGGAAACGAAGCAACAGTTGAGTGCATTGTGTTGGGCCATGGTGAATCAGAATGATGGATATTTTCTTGTATTCCTTAATGAAAAAAAACCTTAGGCTGCTGCCTTTTGTCAAATGCGGGATGAAATGCCCCCAAACGCTGACAGTATTCCCTTGTGGTCTACACATTGTACAGACATTTTACAAGCTTGGATGTTAGCTGTGATTCAGGTGCTCAGTGGTACACATGGTGAGTCCTTCTTTGATCCCAAACTCAATAGGAATAATGTGTTTAAATGTCTTAGTAGTTTTGAGTTTACCTCTTGAATTTTAGAGAAGTTTTGATTCTGCTATTCCACAGCTCGCAATTTCAGTGGGATATCTGGAGACAAATTGACTTCTTCAATTTTGTCTTCAAATTGTCAAGAGACAAAAGACTTCTTGGCCTCATGTAGAATCTACAGGATGTTCCCTTGTACATATCACAGGAGTTGTCACTAGCAATGGCCTCACCTCCAGAAAAAATTGTTTGGCTTTTCTATGTCTGGTAATCAGCAGAAAATGCACTGCTGGTTCTGTGAGTGATCCTCCTGGCAGGCAGAACATGCTCTAGCAGGGGTTAGCACTGCTCAACTCTCGTTTTCTCTGTTCCCTTCTCTTTCGCAGACCTTTCAGTATGACTAAAGGCTTCTTAGTTGTGCGTGTTTCTCATGCCATACTCATCTATGCAAATGTGTCAGAGGAGAATTTGGTCAGTGGTACAATGGATTTGGATACTCTGGTTTCATGCATTGTTTTGGTTTTGCCTGTTCTACTATGAAATGTTTTCCCGGCTTTTGATTTAAAAAACACTTGGGTAGAGATGAAGCAGGGAGTTGGTATTTAGAAAATCTCATATTATATTGTGTTTATAGAGTATTGTTAAGAAATTATTAGTTTTGAGAAATTGCTTTGGTACTTTCTGAGAGCCAGGCCTTGACGTAAGGTTTGCAGCCACCTAGACAGCAGTTCCTCGTCCTCAGGCCCTCTTTAAAATGGGAAGGTGTGAGTATGCAGTCCTGGTGCATGAGGCTGTTGATACCACGAGTGACCCCAGGTACTTTGTTAGGTTGGGACTGATCTGATGAGGCCTGTAGCTCTCAAATGCTCCAGGAAGTATCTGTCTAAAAGGTTAGAGAGGAGAATTGCTGCCAGCACAGAGGGAGAGTGTTCCTCAGAAGAGATGTGTGCGCGCAGATGTTTGGCTCTCACTGAAAGTTCACTTGATTTAGTATTAAAATGTGGTGTTAATAAAGCGAGCAGAGTTGTAACTGATGTGTTGGCCAACTGGTGGCTTAATATGATCCTAATTAGCAAGGTCCATCATCAGATAAATGTGGCTAGGTTTACTCTGATGTATTAGTTCTATCATCTAAGAACAGAGGGATCTTTTCCTGAGACTGTAGATGTGCAAACCTTCTCTGAGCTTGCCTCAAATTAAAGCACTTAGTGTGGGTCTGTGCTGGTTGGTGCTGTCCTTAAATGCAGTGGAAAAAGACATGGCATGCTTTTATGAGGTTCTTGTGCCTGTTTTTACTATGACCCCTCTCTAAAGCAATTTGAGAAGATTCCTCTGTCTTTCCAGACTCAGCTGGAAATGTTGCCAGCTCATTTTGTTGTTGCTATTATCATTATCTAAAGATGAATGAAGAGGAATGAAAGAGTTGCAAGGAACGTACTGGCATGGTGAATTTGTGGCTTGCATTTACAAGTCATTTAAGTAAATCTTCTGAAGTTTAAAGGAGGACATTTAAAAAGTGTTCTTTATTTTTAAAGTCTGACTGACTAATTAAAAAAAAAAAATCTTTTTTTTTGCTCCACATTTGGCTGCAGGTGTTTGCATACAATGAGTACTGAAGCCACTTGTCCTCTAGTGGTATCAAGTCCTATTACTGATATGTTTGCCTTATGTGCTACAGGAATGCTTCTGTTTTGAGTTTCAAACTGAATTGAGAGGTTTTTTTATAGCCTTAAATCAATTAAACATTCTCACTAGATTTTTATGGACTAGGTTGTGTTCCTTTATTAGCTCTTAAGCCTGATATTTCATTGCTGACTCCTTGGAGCCCAAGGGAACATACAATTTTTTTTCCTTAAGCAACCATTTCAGAAGGCAGGAGACTAGCCGATGAGGAAAGCAACCCCTGTATTTATTCAGCATTGCAAATTGTCATTCCTTATAGTTTGAAAGAATGTGACTGATACTGTATTCATTACAGATTTAACTTTTGCCCTCTCCTTCCATTTTTATTGATATCTACAATGTAATATCTGTTAACATTTTGGATGTGTTTTGCAGAACTCAGACTTAAAAGTTGAAGAAAAACCTTCAAATTTTTTCATGCATTTTTTATTTGGGGAAAAAGTATGAGACATTGACAGGGTACTCAGCTCAAGTTCGGGAAATGGAGCAGGAGCTCTGAATCCTGGAGTTTATATTCTCATTCAGGACAAAACTTCTACAGCTGAGGTCAGTTTTTCTAGTTAAGCACCACATCCACTTAAACACTACATCCATCCTCATCTTCTGTTCTGCTCTGCAGATAAACTCCATTACTGTGGTTCATGTCCCCTACATGGATGACTGAAAAATTGAGAGATACTGGAATACCTTCATGTATGAACTGTTGTGTGGTGACTTTGGAAACCACCCAGAACAGAAGCAGTGTTGTTTTCACCTGGATACTGCAATACATGAAATCAAACTAATCAATATTCACAGACAATCAGCCTTCACTTGGTATTTCTAGTTTGTGTCTGAGGACTTGTGCATGATTAAATGCAGTCTAGATGATGTGAATCCAGTCCATGGACTCATCCATTGTTTCCTTTGATAAATTCCAGGAATTTATAGATGTTGCCTGCCTTTTCTTTGTTTAATCTTGCCAGAAGATATTTGTGTCTTCAACACAGATCCTTCAAAGGATTGAATGTTCCTGGGAAATGAAGGGGTATCCTTCCAAATCCAGGCACCACATATCTGAGTAGAGCATTGCTATTGATCACCCAGTGCCTGTTGTGTGGGGAAACAGAGCAATCAGAGTCGCTGCTTTTGCTCTCGCATCCTTCATGAGTAATAATCTCAATGACAGATAATTAGAAATTCCAAAGTAATATAAATGCCAAGGAGGCGCTAGAAACAGTGAGTGACTACAGTGACTCAAAGCTGGAAGTGTCTTGTATTTTAAAATGTCATTTTCCTGGAAAAAAACACCAAAGAATCAGTTCTGAAGGATATGGGTTATGGTTAAAGTTTATGGCTTTTAATATTTTTTAGATTTTAAATATATTACCTCAGGAAAAAAACTCCAACCTTAATCTCGAGATTCTGGGTCTCTCCTGAGATGGAAATGTAGAAACATTATTCTTATACTGGAATTGAGATCTAAGTCCACAATTCTTCTCCCAGAGAGGAGCTGCACATTCATTTTTTTTCTGAGGAAATCAACAATTCATCAAACTATATTTCATTGAGTTAGAAAACCCATTCTTTGAGTTCCTGTTGCAATTTGATATTGCAGCACAAACCTGCCAAAGGTAACCCCTGTTTCAGTTGCCTTCAAAAATGTTTCTTGCTTTCCATCAGGAGATCTAGGGAAATTAGTTTAAACAAACAGACCCTCATTTGTTTGATTCGGTTATGTAAGTCATAGTTTCACTTCTCTGAAGAAAACCTTTAATAAAGTAGGGGAAAATGCTATTCACTATCACCTTAGAAACCAGAAAGCTTTCATCTTCTTTGCTCAAAGAGACATTTTGAAAGGCTGTGCTGCCCATCCACATGTTATATATTAAATAGAATTACTGTGATTGGGAGGAATTCTTGTCATGGTATTAATACTGCTCGTTGCAGCTAGCACTAGATGGTGCAGAGGTTGTACCTCAAAGCTGACTACAGAGGCTTTTTTTTTCTTCTTTGTTTATGTTTTGGGGTGCGTTGGTGTGGTTTTCGAGGGTGTTTTTGTTCTTGGGTTGGTTCATAATAACTCATGAGACTGACAGAATTGCTGAGGAAAGTGAGTAGAGCAAAGGAGCCCACAGCACTCAGCTTGAGCCAGTTTATTCAAGTGTGTATCCATTACATTTGGACACACAACAGTGTCTGGTATGTAAGGAATAAATAAATTAATAAACACAGGTTACACTTTAGAAAAACATTTTAAAAATATAGGAGTTGATCTCTCAGGTTTTGTTATTTTTGTATATATTAACTCATTAACAGTAAACAGCTTTATTTCCTTCTGTGAAATTCTGGTGAAATTCAAAATTCTAGTTGAGCTGTTTTGATTGTATTGGCTTCCTATATAATTAACAGCAGTTTTCATAAAGGATCAGGCCTTATAATAGCATGAAACAATTATCTAAAGGTATTGGTCAACACGTGACTCAAGTATGTAGTTGTAGGCTGAGGAGAAAGGAATTTTAGTGAAACTGCATTTCTGGTTAAGAGTTTTTATTTGTTTATAAGATGTAGCAGTATTTACCCAGAATGTCACGAAATGTAGCCCAAAAGGTACATGTGGCGTGTTTGCACTGCTGTGTGTGGGGCTCTGGGTGGGAAATCATGTTTTTGGCTGGCTGCTATTGCTCAGACCTCGTGACCTAATACAAATGAGTGCTCCTCCCTCTGGTACTTATGATGTAAATATATAGCTTAAAAAAATATTTAGCCATCCCCAGAACTAACCAAAAAAAGAGCAAGGCAAAAATTTAATAAATATAGCTCTACCTGGAATTAGTTTGGTTAGCAAGGCATAAGAACCTCTAAGTCTGTTGTGACAGATGCTCAGGGAAAAGAAATTCACCGGCAGCTTTTTTTTTTTTTGCTAACCTAAACCAGGATTATACAAGTAAGATAAATCTTATCTCCACTAATGCTTGATTTCCCACTGAACCCTATTTAGAGATTTTTGAGGATTTATGAAGATTTAGGAAAAATAACCCCAAACCCCACAACAAATACCATCTCAAAACCCCAAAGCCTAACCCAGACATTTTATTATTGCCCTGGTAGATGTAATACAGCATAGCTGCACCGCTAACTCCTGAGACGGCCTTGGAGGATCTGTGGCCTCAGCCTAAAGAGCTTGGGAGAGAGCTCATGCTGCTGCATTTGTCCTCACACGGTTCTGCTCAATCCGTTCTCTTTTATTGAAACAAAATGACCAGAGGGCTCAGCCACAGCCAATTAATGTAGAATTAGTGCAGAATTAATGCAGGATCCTATTATAACATGCTTAACCTTTACTCGATCCCTTAATTTAGTTTAATTCAATCCTAATCTTCATTTAGATCAAGATAATTCCTATTTGAGAGGTAATGAGGAAGAACATCTTAGGTAGGGTAAGGTACAGTAACTCTTAATGGCTTCACTGATGTAATCAAGGGCTTTCATCACCAGTAAGTGTACACTAGAGTGTGTTTTTCTTGCTGTGACTAGTCTGTAAATAAGTACTTCCTCAATACTTCTCCTGCCCTCTTTTTGAGTTGAATAATACATGCACAGTACTTCAAGATCTTACAAGAAGTGTACTTTCAGGATCTGATTCTGGCCTGGACCTCATGAAGACATTTAAAGGCATCTGAGTCTGAATATGTCCACTTGTGTTGCTGGCCATATGCACTTTAATAAAGTTATGGTCACTTTTTAGAGAATCATAGCATCTCAAGGGGTTAGAGGAGATCTTGGAGATTAAGATTGCTCAAGGCCTTATCCAACCTGGATTTGAACACTGCCAGGGTTGGGCCACCCACAGGCTCCCTGGGCAGCCTGTTCCAGTGTCTTACCACCTTCACAGTAAAACATTTCTTCCTAATATCTAACCTAAATTTCCCCTCTGTCACTTTGTACCTCTTGTCCCATCACTACAGTTCCTGACAAAGAGTCCCTCTCCCACTTCCCTTTAGGCTCCCTTTAGATACTGGAATGTTACTCTGAATTCTCCACTCAATCTTTTCCAGGTTGAACAGTTCCAACTTTCTCAGCCTGTCCTCACAGGGCAGGTGCTCCAGTCCTCATCAGCCTTGTGGCCCTCCTCTGGACTTGCTCCGACTGTTCTGTGTCCCTTTTATGTTGGGGACACCAGAACTGTACAGATTGCTACGGATGGGGCCTTATCAGCGCATGATTTCCCCTTTGTAAAGACATAGGGGCTGTTACCAATCACCTCTTTGTTTTCCATATGCCTTGGCATAGCTTCCAGGAGAATCTGCTCCATGATCATGCCTGGCAGAGAGGTGAGACTGACTGGGCTGTAGTCTCTCGGGTCTTCTGTGTTCCCCTTTCTAAAAATAGGGGTTATATTTCCCCTTTTCCAACTGTCAGGAGCTTCACTTGACAGCCACAATTTTTCAGAAAGGATGGACAGTGGCTTAGCAACTTTGCTAGTTCCTTCAGGAGCTGTGGATGAACCTCATCAGGTCCCATGGACCTGTGCACGTTCAGGTTCCTTAGATGGTCTCGAACTTGATCCTCTCCTACAGTGGACTCACGGTGTTCATTCTCCCTGTCCCATGCATTTGCCTGCATGGCTGGCTCCTTATCCTTCCCCAGGCAATTCCATACTCTCCAGCTGGTCATTGACATAGAGGGCTACACCCTCTCCAGGTCTTCCTAGCCTGTCTTTCCTGGCAGGCCTTAATCCTTCCATTCCAGTGCTCCAGTCACAGGTGCCATCCCACCATATCTCTGTGATGCCAATGATATCAAACCCATGCAGGGGTGTGCATGTCTGTAGTTACTCTTGCTTGTTCTCCATACTACATGCATTTGTGTATAGGTATTTGAGAATGTGGATGGTCAGGGTGGTGTTGGATGTACAGAGAATTTATCCAGTCTTCAGGCACTCATTCACTGAGCTGTGTGTATGCATATCTACAGGAATCCTCCAAAATAACTCTGTAGAGCCCTGTATCCCATAGCACGAAGCTCGTTCACTTGGTCAGAGTTGTATTGCTGAGTGTCTTCTGGATCAAACATCAAGCCAATAGCAGGAAAAGTCATCTCTCTTAAGATGGGCTAAAAGTTTTTTTGACAGCTGATGATCAGAAGTTTGGTCATCAAGCCCAAAATGTTAGCATTCAGAATGCACAGAAGAAATTTCAGCAGATAGTCCCTAGTAACAAAGGATGTTACAGCTGGTCCTGCCCCCTTTGAATTTCATATGGTTGCATGTCTAATGTGGCTAATTATCTAAAAGTCAGTGACTTTGCTGCCTTCTTGCTGCAGAGGGCTGAGGCATAGATGGGGAGCAGCACCCTTTTGGAGGCTCCCTAGATTTGGGGCGCTACTGTGACTTTGACTTGTGTAGCAGCCTTGTGGGCAGACTAGAGAAGATGAGGCCGAGGAGGATTTTTCAAGTGGTTTTACATTCTTCCTTCTGTATACTTTTATATGCTTCCCACGACAATAGAGCTGTCTCCCCTCACTGTCCAAAAATACTGACACACAGCAAAGAGATGCACTGTGTTTTCTCAGTTGCCCTCAGCTGTAAACATCCTTAGAAACCACATTGTGTCTTCGGAAAAGTTATTCTCAACAAACAGACTGCTTAGGAGACAGAAAAAAACTTTAACTGACTATGATTTAGTTCCAACCAGTTCATTTTTCCGATTCAGATTGTGTTTACCCTCATATGCACATGATGCAGTATACCACAGACTTGTCTCCTACTCCACCCCATTGAACATAAACCAGACTTTTTGGAGATCAAAGTCATAAAAATTGCAAAAGGCAGCTATTTAAGTCATTGAAGCTATTCAAGGCAGGTTCATTCCCAAGTGTAGACTAACTATGGGGTTTGAATTTTTTTTCTTTCTAAATGATATTTTGGAACGAACAAATCTTTGCATTCCAGTTTTAATAGGGGATTTTGATAGGGAATTTAATAGACATCTGCAGTAGAACAAGCTTATGGCAGAATACAGATTATCTGTTTGGGATATTTTCTGTACCTGAATTTCTCATCTAATTTCTTCACCTGCATTCCTCTGTCCCTAGGACTTAAGAACAGAAGGCACCGGGCCAGGTTAGCTCGCATCATTCCAGAAGTTTCTTCTTTTCTATTGTCTATCTTCATTTTTTCCTGTCCAAGAGGATCTCACAGTTTGCATTTTTTTCTTGCCTTCTGGGCTCTTTGGGGCACTTCTGTGTAATTTTGCATCTCTGCAAGTGGACGATGAAGACATCAGTGAGCCCTGCAAGCATTCAACCCTTTCATCCTTTCTCTCACTAACATATTGCATTTTAGGAATACCTTTTACACTTGAAAATGCTAAATGAATGAAGGTATAAGATCAATCTGCAAAGCCTCTGAGGCTACAAAGAGGTAATAGAGCAGCAGTCTTCTGCCCCAAAACACCGGTTCAAATCAGGAGAGAGCAAGGTGTCCTTATAAAAAATAAGGTGGAGGAAAAGTGAGCACATCACAGGCAGAAGGAAGGAAGGGCAACCTCAAGATGTCCCAGCCTGAATCTTTTGAGATCATCTTCAACCAGTATTTTATACCTGCTTTTCTAGGGCTTTCACTGTATGTTCAAACTGCATGAGGCTATGACTCATGTGGTGTCACAGTAAGTGAAATGTAAATGTGGTAGCTGTAACTCCTCAGCTGGGAACATAAACCTGATGGCCACATCATAATAGTTAATAATCTGGAACTACCCCTAAGTAGAGGGGCCCATGTAACTCAGTCTTTGAAACAGAAAATGAATTTTATATGTATATGTTATATACATTATATTGAAACAGAAAATGAATTATAAAAAAAGTGCTGATCAAAGTAATGTGGAACATCAAATAAATTATTGTACCCAAAAATACATTTCACACATGGATTGGTAGCATGATTGTTGTCTTCATCTGTAGACCATTTGCTCAATTACAACCTCATGAACTTGTCTATTGTAGAGCAACCTGCATCAGATAAACTAAAATAGTACCAATGTGTTTTATAATGAAGAGAGACTTCTGGCACTGGTTCCAGTCCTTGTTGCGACAGCACTGGCAGAATAGCTGGTGCTGGTAACCATCGCTTCCTGGTGTGCCTTGAGAAGGCAGCTGTGGTGTAAAAGGGTGAGCGGGAGGATTCCGACACCAAGTGTACAAACCAAAAGGCATGCAAGAATACTGAGCTGCTTTAGGCTGAAAATAAAATTTTCATGACTTTCTTTCTCTTGGGTGTACATTTGGCTGTACCTACTGTCCTGGCAGTCACTGTGGGACCTGGAGTTATGCTGGTCTCAGCTTCCCAGGGAGAAAACAGAGCGTTGCATGTACCAGTCTGGTTTCTACTTGTCCATATCCTAGTTTCTATGGAATGAGATGGAGTTTTAGGGCACTTAAGTCGGGTATCAGACCTTATTTAAAGCTCATCAATCAATTGTAACTTTTCAGTGCACTGGTTTCCACACCCAAACATATGCTCATGAGACTACCTGTAATCTGAAACTTGGCCAGACATTTTTCAGGTTCTGAAATCCATCCAGAATATGTTTGCAGAAGGAATATTTCCACAGCTGCATGTTAGAGAAACAGATAGATGCATCTCAAAGAAAAGAAAAAAAATGTGGAATATTGAAAAAAAATTGTATTGGAAGACAGAACAGTCTAGTATTTTCTAATTAAAAACTTACAGGTTGTATTTAATGAAAGAGCAAATGCTCTTGAACATTTACTTATAAAAGAAACAAAAACTTCTCACAGAAGGACTTCTTCTGCTGTCTTTTGTCAGACAGGTTAGTGTGCAGTTTGGATAAAAAAATTCTTGAGATTCTTCAGGACTAACACCTACCTTGAAAGGAAGCTGCCTGTTTTCTGCCTTGTCATATTGTGTTTGTAAGTTAGCTGATTCTTTTTTGATTCTTTTTTTGTGACTTCCTCTTCAGTGAAGACACTTTCTTAGAAACAAGACAGAAATGTTTATAACTGTATTAAAAGTACTGCTTTACATACTCAGTTCCTTTCCAGTACACCAATTTTAAATATTTCTTTTCAAGCTTACACTTTTCAGTCCGTCTCTAATGTATTGGAGTAACTCTTAGTAGTTGAAGCAGAATTTCAAGTCAATCAAGGTACAGTGATATCAATCCTGTGCAGTGCAGGATCCGTGGATTTAAAGATGACACCGTGAAGCGTTTTGTGATGCAGAAGGTGTTTTGGCAGATAAGAAGGATGGACGCACGTGTTAAATACTGTTCAGTATCAAGTGATAACTGTTCAATATCTCTGTACTGTGCTTTGGGATGTCTGTAGACACATTAAAATCAACTTTAAAATTACCAAATCTCAAACCCCTTGATTCTAATACATATTTTAAATACTGCTAATGGAGTTCATTAGTATTTTGAGAAAAATCAAGCAGACTTTTCAACACTCAGCAACAGAGTTTGGAAATATTCAAATATTTCTATGTTTAGAGGCCTCTGTGGCCACAAAGAAAAATATGCTAATTTCAACCAGATCTTTGTGCTCTCGGCTGAAGTAGTAGCTAGTATATTATAGGCATATACAAAGCTGTTCTCCTCCCAAGAGATATTATAGCTGTGAATGACTCTTGGAAAACAATATTTACTTGCTGCCACAACCGGATGAACTATAAAAATGAGTACAGATAATACTGTGTTATGTTTTCTTGCTTCTGCAGCAGCCAGCTTGAGTTTTTGCCCCTAATTTCTTACAAAGAAAATAGCTTTCAGGGCTTTGCTTCTAGAAGTTGTGGTGGAACTGCTTTTATGATCTCTTCCATTTTCTTGCTGCCATACATCTGGCAGTCAAGCGTGAGCTGCTAAGGGCTCTGTGGACTGCACTCAATCCTTTGGCAGTTACTGCTACCTTTATGGTGGTTGTAATTAACCTTACTGTTCCTCATACAGTGTTTTCGCAATTTTTCTTTTCCTCTGGAAAACAAGCCGACTTATTTTTTAAATGGGTGTTTGTTTTCTTTGTGAAATGTTGTTTCAGTTACTCTAATGGTCAAGCCTTGGCCACAGCTGTTCTGTGGGGATGTACGAGAATTGCATTTTGTACCATTACAGAAGTGTGAGCAGTTGTTCTGATTGAGCTGCTCCTGAGAGATATGGCTCTAAAGTGGAGGTATGGCTTCTATTTAAAATCTAATTGCAACTAAATTTCAGTTGAGTTTTCCTCTGATCCCAGTGAAACTTCCTGTTCAGTTCCATTCAGGCTGAAAGAGGGGCTTCCAGGGAGCTCTGGGACAAACTTTACTCAGAGACTTCTACACCTTCCTGAAGGAGCTGGCTTGCTGCTCTCCTTCAGGGACCTGCCTTGGACATAATGCTTGTCATGCCTTTGCAGTGATGCCCATATAGCAAAGGTTTGCTGCTTACATTAAAGAGCCTTTTCAGAAATAATTTTCCCCTGCCTCATATTCTGGTACTGAGTTTACAAGTGCCTGGTGTAATATCCTGTGTCAGCGGCCAAAGTCTCAAATGTGAAGTCTCATCCCAGATTTTTATT
The DNA here is from genome assembly GCA_013400235.1 of Oriolus oriolus. Taxonomy (NCBI): domain Eukaryota; kingdom Metazoa; phylum Chordata; class Aves; order Passeriformes; family Corvidae; genus Oriolus; species Oriolus oriolus. The sequence goes on from VXBT01010826.1 coordinate 425,811, forward strand.
TCAGGTGAGGAATTCAGTGTGATCACTGTGGGCAGTGCAACTGGAGAACTTTTTTCTGTTCTTTCTTTTTTTGACTCCTCATGTGTTACGACCAGATTTTCTCAGGGTGAACTGTACACCAAAACCAGGATCTAATTAACACTGGTTAATGCTTTCCTGCAAAAGCTTTTGTTTGTGATTGAGCTTTCCCTTTACTTCTGTCAGTAATGAATGAACTTGGAAGGATAGGCTCTAAAGCTAAGTTGACACGGTGGTCACTGTCAGTGGTCACCAGGAGCTTGATGTCTGGCAGATTGAGCATACTCTCAGTTGCATCTCTGCCATTAAAGCTGCCCCGGCTGTGGCCTTTGTGAGCAGCTGGGAAGCCTCAAACCACAGTCAGAGCCACAGCCCTATTCTTCAGAACTCCCTTGTGATATAAAGAGCAGGGATTAGTGTATGGGACCCAGAGCTGAGCAACCAGGCTGGGCCTTCTCATGGCAGGGGCACAAAGTGGGGGGGCCCAGGGAGCCCTTAGTCCCTCCCCAGCCTTTGGCATGGGCTGGGGGGTAGCTCACGTTCTTTCTACCATTTTAAAAATGTGTATTTTTTTTTCAAGAAAACACAAAATTAACACACGTTAGTGAAACCCTTTTACTTCTGGAATGAAATTAGATTCTATCATTTGGGTCTTTGCCTTGTGAAGGGAAGTGTAGGAAATTCAGCAGACCTGATCACATTATGGGTTTGTCCAAATGAGACAGAGACCTGCTGTAGTCAGGCTGCCTCACTGTCTGTTCTGTGGCACAGAGCATTTCTCTTACTCTTTTTGCTCTCTAGAGAAGGCAGCCTGTAACCTGGGATTTTTTTAAAATTCACTGTGAAGTAATTTTACTAAAGAGAATAGGTGGTGATGAAGACAAAGGAAGAAAATTAGTGTTAAGTATGTTTCTTAATTTTTTATTTCTATCATTACCATGCAGACTTTCAATGGCTTTTCAAATTTTGGAACAACTTACGGAAAAATGTCTTGGTTCAACGTAGGTTTACGTGGGATTTTGAAATAATTTATTCAAACCCTTGGGCTTTGAGAACTGACACCAAAGTTTGGCAGAAAGGCATTTTCTTAAGAGTAAAACTTTGGTTTGGTTCTTTTCTTTAAGGCATTATGTTAGAACTTTTATAGCTTAGGTTCATCTTTGCTCAAAGCAGTGCTGAATAGATGGCAGTGGCTTCAAAGCTGTATTCCAGAGAGCAGAGTCTCCAGGGGCCCACTCCTGTCATCCCTCTGTCTTGCATCAGCTTTGAGTTTTGTCCAGTAAGTGTGGCACAGCCTCTGTCTCAAAAGCAGAGTAAAGGTTACTTGTTCAGTGACAGTGAGATTAGTGGAGCCTGGGTTGGTTCTTGAGGCTGTTCTTGGCAAGGAAACCCTTGTTTAATGGCAATTAACTTTTTCTACTTGGTAGGTGCCATTAGGAATGGAGTGTATATACCTCATGCACTGTTTTACTTACATTGTACAAAATGGTGCCATTCCATTCAAGAAGGTAATGGAAAACCTGCCCAGATTTTGGCTTTCTCATTTCTTGTTCCTGTGCTAAGAAGGGATGTTCTGACCATTCCTATTATTATTATTATTCCAATTATTTTTATTATTTCTTTTATTTTAGGATCATTGATCTAAAAAACTGATCTAACTAACAACCTTTCCCCCAAACCCCCAAAACTCAAAAACTTATGTAAAAATGAAAAACTCTGGCATTTGTGTGGGAAGTCCATGTACATCATTCGGAAAGACTTTTTACTCCAGAAAGTTGCTACAATTAACTTTGCCTTGGTCACAGTGGTTAAATTCCACAAAAGTGGAATAGTTTTTGTAATTGACTGCGAAATCGGCGCTGAGTGTTTCTTCTCAGGCTTCAGACTTACCAAGCCCAGAAAATGCTCTGAAATTTGGTTGGAGCACCTTCAATGTCTTGTGAAGCCAGTACATGCTATGCTAGATTTTATTTCTTGCTTGTGGCACATCCAATGTTACATTGCAAGATCTTTTTCTTCTTTTGCACAGAAATGTGGAGTCTCCCTCTAGATGACCCATTGAACCCTTTGTCATGGTTTGTATTCATAAAAATGTCTCTACGTGAAATTCAGTCAAGGCTTTAGGCTTTCCCATTTTCTGTCAGAGATGAAGGCAGTGGCTTTAGGCTTTCCATGGAGACAAATCCATCACAACCACAAGAAAATAAAAGCTTGTAAATACAAAGAAAGCAAATTCTTCTTGCGAACTCCTTGTGAAAGAGGGAGAATAAAACATTTATATCTGCTGGAAAGATGCTTTACTGTCTTAAAGCTGTGGCCTAAACATATTTTTCTTGCTATTGCCTTACTTTTAGAGGTTATGAAGACTTTTGTGTCTGGGGAGTTGAGTTCTGCCCTTCAGAGCAAAAGCTGAGGGTAGAGAACATTACTGACAGATTTGTTGTCCACAAGATCAATGGCTGCAAGTTCTGCTTGAGATACAAATATACAGGTCCTACCTGAGAGAAGGAATAGGTAGATGAGCAACTTTGCCTCTGAAAAGGCTGTATTATGTAGTGGGAAGTTTGCCTGGCAGTGAGACCAAGTGCTCCCTGCTTCTTTTGCCAGGGTGACACACAGAGCTATTCTCGCTAGCTTATCTCTTGCAACTTTTTCTCTCGAAAGTCTGATTACTCCATGAGAAATACAAATGGAATAAAAAAGGAGGTCTCATTTTGACTAAAAGGGAATTATTTTTCCATTTTGTGGGAAAAACTGAGCCATGGAAATGCACATGGATTTTCTGTTTCAAATGAAGAGTAATAATAAGATAATTATTTTTTCTGACTGAACTTTATGTGTGTTTTTTCCCTCTGTTCCTTGAATATTTTAGATCGTCAGGATTCCAAATGTAAGTATTATCTGAATAAGAATTTTGATCTATTTTCCAGTTTACTTATTCTTTCCATTCATCAACAGGCTTGAGCATTATATGAGAATACTGAGCTCTAGCACAATATACAGAGAGAAAAAATTAATCACCCTGTATTTTCAAATTCAAATAAACAGCTGGCTTGTTTTTTCGTCTTTAAAAAAATGCTCTTGGCATAGAATTCAGATTTCTCTCATTCATAAGCTACCATGGCTCTGAAAGATTTGAAGCTTTTGATAAGAACAAAAGTGCAACCCAGTATTATTTTACCTCTCTGAATTTCCGAGGACATGTGGCTTTTGGAAGTGGCACTGATAGTGGTTTGCGAGTGAATGCTTTGGTCTGCTGAAAATGTGTGTGATTTCCATTCCGAAGGGCAGCAGAAAACAAAAGAGCACTGAAACCTTAATCAGTGACATTTTCCCCTGTGGCAACAGCTGTATTCCTTCAACTCCTCTCCTTCCGCAGGAATCTCACTAGGATGCCAGGATGCCCTGCCGGTTTACCAGAAGCCGCAGACACATTGTCTGTTGCATTAAGAGGCAAAGAGTGTGTCACTGGCTGTAGTCTTAAGCTTCTGATTGGCATTTGGAAACATCTAGTTATTTTCAAAGTTGTAATGAAATTAATTCAGCAGCAGTTTCTTCGCTAAGTGGATGAGAGAGCCTGCATGTCTGTTACTGTGTTTATAAAGAAAGGGTTGTTTGCGGATCCATAAGTTTTTTGAGTGCTTACATCTTGTTGTGACATTTACCTTATTTTTATGTGTGTGGGAACTAAGTGATGTTTCATTACTTTACAGTTATTTTTAAGTGTTCAAGAGCACAGTCTTCGGAGAAGACTTTAAAAAAACCAAAACCAACCCACAAAACACCCCACAAATCTAAACTGTATTTAATTTGCACTTCAGAAGTTTAAACCCGGTCTCAGGCTTGTTCTTCTACCTTGAATGTGACTTTGTGCTCGTGGCTCTGTTAACCATGCTGGATGTGGCAAACTGGCTTTTCAGAATTCTCTCTCCAGAAAGGTGTGACCAGCAATAACTTTTCATATGTGCTGTATAAGAGAATCTAATTTGCAAATAGCCTGACTGTGTATGGAAAGTGTAAATTAGCTGGCTACGGTCTTTGTGGTGAGAGGGGCTTACAAGGCATGGAAGCACAGGAGACCAAGGACATATATTGTCTCAAGGGCTCTTCAAGTCTTCTTTTAAACCTCCTTTTCTACAAAACCAGTCAAGATGGTTTTCAAGTGTGGTGTCTGAAGGGTGTTGGGTTGGGCTTTACTGGACTTGAACCTGTTATTAGACATGAACAGAATTTAGGATGTACAGTTCATGGAAACATTGACACATTCCTACAGAGGGGAAATTCTTAATTAGGGGCCAGCCCTGTGAGCTAGCCAGTTGGGAAATGCTGCTGAATCATGTAGGTGGTACTCAGATCTGGTGGAAGCTATTCTCTGTTCTAGTATACTCAGTGATTCTGCATACTACAGTGACTCAGCCAAGCCTCTTCCTTACTTGAATGTATACTAGTTACTGCCTTCAAATTTTGGCTGAGCTGCCTAGTTGTCATACAAAATGCACTGTTGTGTTTATTTTGTTTATATTTTGTTATCTGGAAAAACTCTGGCACACGGAGAACTACAATTCCTGTCATCACACCGACATCTAAACCCTCATGCAGCAGCACCACAGTATTCTTGAGAAACAGTTTTGCTCCTGAAGGCACAGTGTAAGAGAGAGGCAGAGATGTGTATAAAAGAAGGAAAAAAAGTATGTGGAGAGAAATCCAGGATGAAACTAAAACCACATGGTATTAGAGAGTGAGAATTACAACAGCAGGTCTTTGACAAGAGAGTACTGATCTGGACATGCAGGTAATTGAAGACAGACAAAAGGATGGTTTTAAGCACAGTTTTATTAGGTTAATAGACCAGGAATATTTCCGATAAGTCCAACATGGTGTTACAGGATTCTTACCACATAACTCATAACTCAGGATCGCTGTTCTTTGGTTTACCCACAGGATTTAGCTTGTAACCAGAGCAAAAGCCGGATCATAAAGAATATGGCCTAAAATAGCACAAAATCTAATTTTGTTGCTTGACCAAAGTTGTACTTAAGTCATGCTTTAAACTGCAGACACAGTGGAAAGTACAGGTAGTGGAAAAGCAGAGTAACAAATGAGGAAATCTCAGGTAATGGTATTTTTACTTCACCTCTATATGGATGTGCTTGAAGCAAAATCTGATACTAGCTGAAAGTCATAAGATCATATGACTGAATAATAAAATAAGTTATGCTTAAGTAGTGATAGGATACTTAGGCAAAATATTTGTGAATGGTTGATTAAGAATGTGAGTCAGAGATTCCAGTGCTTTATTAACAATATGAAATGGCTAACTGGGACAGAGATCAGGGTGTTTTACAAACAGTGTTCTCTGAAGTCTCATTTTGCCATCTTAAAGGTACCTGCTGACCTTTGTTTTAGTTGCTGTTGGTTAGGGAAGCAGATAATAAACCAAATGTTTGCATTATAAATCCTATAGATTCATGTGCAGTCCTAAAAAATATTGTACACTGGTGCTTTATAGTCAGAACTCATAATTTTGGAGAGTTTATTAAAATATGAATAATAGATCTAGAGGTTCAGTCTTTTGGGGTCCTTCCACAATTATATGATAAAAGTTAGGAAACAGTGAAACTCGAGCTTTCAAAACCCTTAACTGCTGTTTCTTCAGTAGTCTCAAAGTCTCCCAGGAAAGTGTTCTATCTCCTTCTTCTGAGAGATTTTATGGGTTTTGTTTTGTTTATATTTTTTTAATCCTATGGAATGATGTCAGAATAAAAAAAATTAGATAATTAGAATAGATAAATTTAGATTAGTGGCATGAATAATTAGTAGACTATCAAGTACTATATTTCTAAGTCCCTACATCTGTGAACCCCCCTGCCAGTGTTTAACTGATGACATAAGAAAGTTTGTAATTTTTTTTTTTCAGACTGTTCCAACAGAAGAAGTTCTTGATCCCTAAAGCAGGAGCTGGGTTGGTTTAAGCGGTGCTAAGAAGTTGTGTTGTTCTCAGTGAAGGAAAAAGATAAAAATCCAAGCAAACAGATCCACCCCCCCACATTCTTAGAGCTGGGTAGTCAGAGCCTATGTCTACATTAGAGAATCTGGAAGTGGTTTTAAAGTTTGTAGATCCATTTAGGTTTCTTGGGCAAGTCCCTTCTTGCTGACACTCTACCACCCTGACAGATATCTGAGGGTGAAAACCACGGCCAAGAAATCTAAATGGAAGCTTAGTGCTTAGGAAAACATGCCCTCCCTAAAGTGCTGGGGTGCAGGACCCCCATGCTCTACCCTGGGAAATGCTTTAGCTGGAGTGGCACATTGACTAGACTGTCACGTTCACAACAATGGTGAAGGAGATTCACCATGGTAGCAGTGGCTTTCTTTTCCCATGTACCGAGAGTAAAATGTGATTTGGTGCCTGATACCATTCTCAGGAAAACATTTGTTCTGTTTGTGCTGCTTTACTTTTATCTGTTTATGGCTGTGATTCGGCTTTTAGATGCGACATACGTTGCTGTAGTGGGGGCCACACCTGTGCTGGGCTTTTATGTTGAGCAGTTATGCAGTGCCAGACTTGCCTTGTGGCCTTTCCTAAGATGGAATTCTTTGAGAGATCACTGCCCAAGGCAGTGGGAAGAGCTTGGACCTGTACAGGTGCTGGATGGCTGTGAGATGGCTTGGTCTTCCCAAATACTTGTCATTCTGAGCTGCCTTAGGATGAGTGGAATAGGACAGATCTGAGAAAAGAGGGTGCACTGGTTGAAGTGCAAGGAAATTATTGGTGGATAAAATGTGTTGAACTTTGTGCGCCAATTTGAAAGATATATGGGCACATTAAATGCAGAGATCTGTGTCTAGCAGATACCAAGCCTTTCCCTGCCAATCAGTAATTTGAACACTTCTCTTTCCCAGATAAAATTGAATGTGCTGTCAAAGACTTTCTTTTTTAAAAGGCATTTCTGGCCTTTCTGCCTCTGACCTGCCTATTTACCCTTTCCTGGGGTGAACAAGGAACATTTAGTGAACATTCTGGTTTCCTTCCAAACTATAAATGAACTACTGCAGGTGAACCTGGTTAAATGTTAGTGATTTGCTGTACTAATTGCAAGAGGCTTTAAGCATTCAATTGCTAATCTTTACAGGCTCATGTTAATGCATTACTCAGAATCTCTAAATCATAAAGTCTTTTGGATTCCAAAAATTCAGAGAGTAGTTTCTGGTGTGAATGGCAGATTATTCATTAAAACAAGAAGAGAAGCGTGTTATAGCGGTTGACTTTCAGTTATAGCTTAATTGTTGGAAATTATTTCAGTTATACACATATGAAAGATTAACTTTTACAGAGGGCTTGAGAATTCCTTGTTAATTTTGTGCATTGTGTGCAAAAAGAAACTTTCCCAGAAACGTTGAAGCTAACCTTACACATGGCAGCTCTGTGAATAACTGTTGCCACTCAGTTCAACCATTTGCAGCCTTGCTTTGAAGTGATGGTTTGGGCCACATTCATCCCCACTGGAAAAGTTACTGAGGCCGTTAAATGAGGAATATCGCCCCGAGTTCTTGTGCATGTTTGCTAAGGGATGGTGCCATATGGGGCAGTGTGCTACCAATATGGTTTAAAAGGCATCTGAGTCAGAGCAGGGGAAATAAAAATCCTTATATTTGCAAACTGGTTGTGAATGTTGATGTGTATGAGTCTCTAGATTTGCAAAGAATTCACTGTATTCCCTGTTGCTTATTAGTTCTCTTAAACTTTCTAAATCCTTTCTTATCCCTTTGATCTGAAATAGAATAAATCTAATCTGAATGAAAGCTATTTGTCTATAGAATAATAATAAAAATATCATTTTTTCTGTGGAGAGGGTGAGGGCTTTAAGTGTAAAAAAGTGTAAAAATCTTTGGGGGTTTTGTATGGTCCAGATTTTGAATTCACAATGACTTAACTTCCCCTACTTCCCCTCCCACCATGCCCCCCTCCTTTTTTTCTTTTTCTTTTGTTTTTGAACATTTTTATGCTGCTTGGGCTTCTTTCAATGCACTTTTGCAGCATGTGTTTGTGTAGTTAAGAACATGATAAACTGGAAAAGAGAGAAGAGGGTTATATATCAATTTTAGTTAATTAGTGGCCTAAGGTGCTCTAAACCAGGAATATCACCCTCAACTCAAAAATGTATCCGCAGTCATTAATAAAGGAAATCTTTGGAAGTGCTGTTATCCCTAGCTGGTGCTAGGCGTGACATTCAGTGCAGCAGAGCTTTGAATACACTGTACACTGCGGCACTGAATGTATTTAAAGTACTTGTCAGTTAGTTTCTGACTCTTTGGCCATAGTCCACCCAGTGTGATATCCAACTGCTTGTGAATGGATCCAGTGTTTGTACCTGCAGAAATCTGCTTCTTTGGCTTTTACAGCTATTCCTGATTTTTTCATTTTGCATGCAACAGGGCTTCCTGACATCTGCTTCAAATAAAATTTTTTTCTTATAATATTCATATATGCCCCCTTGTCCTGTCATGTGTATTAAACTGAAAATAATTCTTGAATAGACATCCATATCATGTAGGATTTTGTGTACTTTTTATGAACGCCATCTGGATTTGATCCTGCTGTGGAGAGGCAGGATGCTTTGTTTCTTGACAAAATTTTCTATCAGAAACACTGTCAGGAAGGAATCTACTGGCCTTTCTTCCTTTCGGACCTGAGATAGTGCTGCGTCTGTCTACAGCTTTACTTCACTGGCTTTTTAAAGTCAAAAATCCACAACCACAAAGGGCTTGAATAGTCTAACTAGCTCAGGAAGGGGTTTCAGTAATGGTGCCGCAGACTTTCATTTATAGAGTCTGCAGAGCTGTAGCAGGCACTTTGCCAGGGCAGCAAATTAACATTATTTAACATTTCTGAAACTTTTAATTAAGCTTGTTTTAGGCTTGCAGGCAAACTGGAGCATAAATTCCCATCCCCCACTTAAGAATGTTCTTGGCTTCTCGATGAGCTTTCCTGAGTGGTCCCAGTTCTTATAATAATGGCATCCTAATGAGCTGTGCAAAACACGGTGTGTTTTGTTCTGGGGGCTTCATGTGCAGCAATTGTGCTTTCAGTCCACGTGGGTCTGCACCCCATGATTTTTATTTCAAGTTTCAGGTTCATGGGGAAAGAAAAAATAGAAAAAAAGCACTGGTTCATAGGGGTTTATGCGAGTTCCATAAACTGGCCCATATTCTCTCTAAAGACGTGTGAATCTTAGTTAACCTTTTATGAAAAGTTTTGTATTTGTAAAGAAATTCAAAAGGGGCACATTGTGTAGTTTATGACTTCATTGTGAACATTTTTTACAGCTGTAATCCTTCCTTCTGAATGTTATATTATGGCTGCTGCTCTTGCTGTATGGCTAAGGTAACAAAATGGTTCCTCTTATAAAGCCCTATTTGCAGATGGCTTGTGAAACACTCAGCTTTGCAGATGAATTGTTCTGTATCTTGGATTGTGGCCACATATACATTTTTTTGGAAGGCTTGAGCAAAATTGGTTCAATCACTTGTATGAGAGTGGGGAGGAAAACCCAAGTCCAGCCTTTAGAGCAACTAACGTTGGAAAACTACTTTTACAAGGAAGTATTTTATACTCTAAAAGAAGTGCCTAAATATGTTTTAGAAGGGTTATTTCTGGTCAAATTATAAGCCAAATCCAGGCAAACCTGGAAAATGCACCTGTGGAGTGAGAGTGAGCAGAAGAGCTCCAATTTTTTCTGGATATTTTCCTAATCTTTAATAAAGCTATGACTTGGTGAAGGAGGTGCTCCTCATGTTACATCCTTCAGCAAAGTAATCTGTTACTTAAGAAAGGTGCAGGGAGCAATAAACACAGGGTAGCTTTTTTCTTGGTCAAAACATGAAGGATTGTCAAAGCCAAAGCTTTTCAAATGTTTCTGAGTCAAAGCAGAGTCCAACTGGAAATGTTTCAGTCAAAGGAAGAATTGCATATGGAGGAAAACAGATGAGATCCCTCTCCCTCCTGCCTCATTCTGGGCATGGATTTGTATTGTACAAAGCTCCAATTCCAATCCTTTATCTAAAGAATATGTCATTGTTGTTATAACAAGTAGAGAAGCTCCCACAGAAGCAACCAAAAGTTTGGTTTCAGCATAGTGAATTCCTTGAAGATGATCAACTTGCTTGTGGAAGAGCAGTGGTGGCCTGCATCAGAAGCCTTTTCAGGGAGCAGCCTCAGTAACGGCCTCCAGTAAGACTGGAAAGGTCTGTTCATTCCAGAATAAGGAAATACACATTTTTTTTAATCTGGTTTGCTGAGTGGTACAGGAGTACTGCTTAGGCTGTGGTACTGTTCTTCACTTTATATCTAGAAACAGTTTTGGTGATGGGGAGCTGATTGTGTTTTTTCTGGACTATGCTTTAATTTGTGTTTTATTGCGGTTCTTTGGGTGATATAATTCAAGAACTATGAGTGTAACAGTCAGTTTGTTGAACAGCTTAGCAACAGTCCTCGTTTCAAGAAATAATGAAAACATTAGTTGTCATACAAAGTACATTGGATTCTTCTGCCCAGTAAAACTCAGCTAGGTGAAATACTGAAACTTTTAGAGTTTAAGTAGTAACTTATGGTCTGATAATAGGACTTTATGTTAGCAAAAATGCAGCTGGAAAAAAAAAAATCATAAGGATAGTATTCTGATGATTTTTTACATGGTTTTTAGAAGTGTCTCTATTGTTAAAAAGAGAAGAGCATTAAGGTATTGCTGTCTCAATTCACGTAAATGTTGGTAAGTTAAGGAGCTGGTGGAGCTTGTAGTGTTTGCTGGTGGCTTTTCCAGGAAATTTTGCAAGGATGCCTCGTATAAAGTGATGAGGAAGCAGCCTCCAGGTCTTGTGCGGTAAAATTCCGAGCCATTATTATTCTCAGCATTCTGGTAACTAGCAATAGAAAAGTTTTGGTATTAATTCAGTTTCACTGGAGCAGTTCTTGTTTATGTTGGGGTGATGGTAGAATATATTATATGCATCTCTGTTTAAAGGATAGGATAAATGACTTCAGCTTGGCCCGCAAATATAAACCATCCTAATTTGAGAGCAGCTCTGTAAAACAGGAATGCACACCTCATTTTAGGTCAAAGCATTTGTGAGGAATGTGGCCAAGGCACCTGCAGAAAATTAAAGCATTTACTCCCCTTGTACACAAAAATTTCAAGAGGTAATTACCTTCAGTGTGAAACATAATACGGCCCCTATTAGATGGAACACATGGAGTGAGAATTGAATAGATGCCTTGTCGGGAGTGCTTCTGAGAATTAATAGGGCTGTTGAAAGCAGTAATAGGGGTGTTTTCTTTGCCTTTGTGTACAGCTATCCCCATCCTTATCTTTTGGAGTTTACGATGAGGCTGTTGTCATTCGGCTCAGCAGACAGACACGGACTTGCTCCATCGCACTGTCTCCTGCCAGCTGCTTTGTTTCTGTGGAGCTGGCTGCTGCCTTTGCAGTCTCCCACTTCTCCTCTCAGCCCGCCCGACTCCCTTGCGCTCCGTTCTCGGTCTCTGTGCCAAGGGCTGGCGCGGAAGTCTCCACTTTTCTGTGACTGCAAGGACGGGAGTGAGAAAGCGGGACTGCTGGGTTCAGCATCTCACTTTGTTAAGCCGTCCTTTTATCCTTCAGGGAACTTCCTCTGAGGAGATGGAGCTGAAAGTTAAGATTTCATGCTTTGTTCTGGCAGCTGAGCCACAAATATCCAGTTTCCTCTCTTATTGTTTGACGTTTTGTTTATGTCTCTGTTACAGAAATAGAGCAAACGGTCTTTGAGTGCAGGTTTTCTGCTCCCTCTAACTACTGAATGACAATCAGGTTCGGTTCGAAGCTCGCACTGGTATTTCCTCTGTTCCTACTAGTTTTGGAAATCCCTGCCAAGTGGAAATTTTGTGCCTGCCCAGCTGCAGTGATTGCTTGCTATAGGTTTTGTAGCTATTCAGTTCCATCTGATGGTTGTCAGGTAAACAAGGTGCGAGATGTGCTGGCAGCCTTTGGCACTCACAGAGCCCTCACTTGCACGTGGAGAGGCAGATGGTGCCTTGGCTAATGGCACGCTGTGACAGGGGTGTCCTGCCGTGCAACCTTCTGGGCCACCTTGGCTCTCCTCCGGACCTATTCACTGTAATTGCTCAGCCTCCTGCTTGATTGGAATGTTAAAACCTGTTTATTGGAATGTTAAAACCTATTTAAACATGAATGGAAATCTCCAGCCTGCAGTAGTGACCATAAGTTTGCCTGTGCCTTCAAGTTGCAGTGAAGTTGTGGAAGGGTTTATCTGCTAATTCACAGATGTTTTCAGAAGCTCTGTTGTGGAGCTAATTGTCAGTTTGCAGCCCTGTCAGGTGGGATTTGAATTGTCCCCAAGCCTCCCAGAAGGGAGACTACAGTTTCAGATGTCGCAGAAATACCTCAGGTTCTGTCCCTCAGGCCGAGGAAGAAGCTCCTATGGTTTAACATATCATGGCATGTTGTTGGTTGTGTTTGGGATGGGTGAAATTCAGGATCCAGCCAAGCCTTTGGCTTCCTAAGAAGGAAAGTAAACAACCCTGTGATGCTTCTTTGCTTTCTCCCTTCTCTCCTCTCTTTTTTCCTTGCAACATATATAATGATTTGTCTCAAGGGATGGGGAGGAGGTGGGAGTCCTCGTACACAGTGCTTTATGCTTTTTTTGGGCCAGACTTATGGAAAGCTATGATCAGTCCTTTTGGCAGCATTAAACATTGGAATAATCAAAATGCCTGCTTCTGTCAGTTCCGACATAAGTCAATAAAATACCTGCAGTGCTTTGCACTGCCCCAAAGTGCATTTCTTGTTCCACTGCTAGAAGTGACTGGGTAATTTTCAGTGCAGAGTTGCATTTAATACTTTCTAGATAAAACCCAGCTCATTTGCGAGGAAAAACTTGGTTTTGCCACACCAGCTAAGCATGGAACTGGAAATCTAGGTGCTAACGTTTTTTTGGTGTGTTGTTCTCACTGGTAAACCCCAATTTATGCCTGATGTGTATGTAGAGAACAATTTGGCATGTGTGACAGCTCTGGTACAAATCAATTCCCAGTTAGAACAAATAGTTTTTTAACGTGTAAGTTCACTAAATGATAACAATCCACAGTTCCATTTCAGTCTGTAGTTCTTCCCTCAAAACTTCTAAGCTACTTTGATTAATATCTTGACTTTTCTTAGAGACTTCTTCTTTCCATGTGAAATTAGAGACTCAGACATTTAATACACTTGTAATTCAACATTTCCTTTTAAATAGTGGTTTAAAGATCAAAAGAGCTGTGAGCCTGTGTTGTCTGTATTTTTCCGGAATGGGAAACTTTCCTTACACTGCTTTAATTGTCAGCTTTTCCTGTCCTTTTCTTGCCCTCACTGTATTTCAATGTAACTGTGCTTGTATTTAATTTAGATGGTAAAGTTGCTCGTATAGTTGCCTATGTTTTTGACAGCCATTTTGGGTGGAGTAAAGGTGGTATATATCAAATAGAATCAAGCTGGATTCTGAAATTTTAGTGCAGATTTGAACTTGAATCTTCCCTGGAATATTCGGTTCTATGAAGTTTTGAGAAGGATAAAGTCATGCAGTTTTGAGCTTCTGGATCACTTTTCTATGTTACTGTTTTCTTTTTTTCTTGTCTTCTTTCAGACACTTTTTGCCTAAAAGTGGAAAAATAGCAATTCAGCTGCCCTTCTGGTCTGTGTTCTGCTCCTAAAGGAGATTATCAGTGGTGGGTTTTTGCCTCCTGTACTTTATTCTGTGGTGTAAAAAAGGTTATGCTTAACATTTCGGCATGGCAGTTACTTGCAATTGTGAGGGTGCTTTTCAGGGTTTTGAGTTTCCTGAACAGATATTTTCTGAAAAGTTAGGTTAAAATAAAGAAAATGGTGTTTGGACTGCATGGCATGCTCTTACCACTGTAGCCGTTCAGAAATGTATTCTTGCAGTTGAAAGGCCATCATCTGGGAGGATCCAGAGCTCCCTGTACTATGATTCGGTTTCTAACTGAATTTAAAAGAAAGACCTGTGTTCACAGAAAGCTTTAATAGTGTGGAATTTCCCCTGTGCATCGAGTATAATTATTTTATTCACACTAGATGGTATGACTCTGGTTTTCCTCATAATGAGGATTCTGATTTGTACCTTAAGTAGTAAGGTAGGACAAAAACTGCCTGGGGCAGCTCCCCTGTCTCTTCTGATCTTCAACAGCCCAGCAACATCTTCTTGTGGACACCAAGATGCTTCACTCTCATGTTGTCATTTATATATCTGGCAATCAGTGCTCAAGCAGTTTGTTGGAGGTGGTTGAACTAGATTGCTCCTATCCCAGCTACTCCAGAAAAACAAAACTGCTTCTCTCCTTTAGCTGTGGTTCTGGGGAAATGTTCTTTCTCTATTTGAATGAGTACACACTGTATTATGGAATGTCTCAGGTGGTGTTGCAGTGTTTACATTTCCCACCTCAGAAGCAGCCTTCAAATAACTCCCAGTTAATAACTAACTAACTAACTAAATATATAAATAAGTCAGAACATGAGTCTCTAGTGATTAACATGGGTATGGATAGGTCATTGCTGGAAGTGGCTTCCCTCCCTGCAATGCCTCCAAAATTCTTCCTTCACCTGCAATTACTTCTTCATAAACTTGTTAAAAAGATACTGATGTAGTATCCAGCAGAATGAGACACTAACCTGGCTTTGAGAAAGACAGTCATGCAAATAATAATGAACTATAAAACATCATCTTGACAAGGAATAAATGCTGGCTGGGACAACTTTTCCTCTCTGGATCACAGACAGGTGCTATCCTAATGGAAACTCCAAAAGTAAAGGGAGACTGAAGAATCATTTCAGAATCTGATGTAAGAACCAAATGGCTGCAGTTCAGTGTTACTTCAAGAGTTGGAAAGTTAAAAGTAATCCCAAAAGCTGAATTAGTGGGAAAACAAAATGCTGGTCAAAGGTGCATAACAAAATTAATGTTGTTACAGAGTTATACAGTTTTCCATGTGAACTTGTGAGAATTTTGTGGATATGGTTTGTTTTTGTGCATGCATGTTCTTGTCCTTTAGCTTTTCAATATGGTACCTTTCCAACGGAGGAGTAAGAGCAGTTTTGATAAATGGAGTTTTCAGGGATACACCATAGTGTGTAAACCATCTGAGTGTAAGATTTCTTAATTACTTTTACAGGATCTATGGCAACTGAAGTATTTTGCCCAATAACTGATTTGAATGTCATGACTGAGCACTTTCTGAGTCTGTCCTGGTCATTTGTCCTAGCACAGAGAAAATGACATTCCAAATGACATGAAAATTTCAGTCAATTTTAGAATATATGGAAAGAGCTGAAGATGGAGCTTTCTAAGTTGTTTTTTATTTATGGCATGCCAGCCTTTTGATACTGGCAATGTTGCTATTCTTTTTGTGGTTGTTTTGAACCACTTTCAGAATAACACGAGGTTTCTGTGTCTAAACATGTATATAATAGTTGTGGTGTTTGTACTTATATATGTGCCCTTGCCAGAAAACAGATGTGCCCCCTATAAAACCCATTAACTTTTCATACTCTTTTCCATCCTTTATTATTCTTTGTTTTGAATGGCCCCATTGTTTTTACCTGAGTGTTGTGCTGGTTGCTCTCATGATACATTTTTTTTTTGGTAATAAAGGCAAAGGGAGAGGCCTTCCAGACATCTGTTTTAAATTAAAGTTGCTTTAATTTCCCCATATGCCATCTTCTCTCCATCATCTGTGCTAATCCTCAGTCAACATGAGCAGGATTTCATACACTGTCTCATAGGCACATCTTTAGCTTGTACTTTCAACTAGTTCATAAACATGTTTGCTTTAACATATTCTTAGATTGCACTTATTGGGTTTTAAATCCAGAATCAAAGGCACAGCGTCCTTCAAGTGTCATTTCAGTGTTCAGCATCTTTTAATAAAATACAAGTTAAATAAGCCCAGCTGGCAGTTTGCAGGATATGTTTGGACATTCTTTCTACTTAGACTAACAGGACTGAATCTTAGATGCAGTTGTAATTGCAAACTTGAAGCTATCCTTCAGATGGTTTCAGAAGAAAAGTGGTTGCACCTCAATATATCAGTGACATTGTCTGGTCCTGATGTTCCTTAAAATCTTCTTCCACAGCCATGCTGACTGCATGGTTAAAGGTTGGGCAGTCTTCTGCAGCAAGCTGTGCAATAAATTTTGCCACTTTTTAGATCTGTTCTGAACTGATTAGTTGTCTAATTCTATTTAAAGGAGAGGCTTTTATTTCAAATCAGCAAAAATATCTGAGTTGTGATTTTGTGTTCTGTAGGAAAACAGTAGTTTAAAATGAAAAAGCTTGGATTTTTTATCTTATTGGAGGGACAGATACTAAAGTTTCGGACACACACAGTAATGCCTAGGTATAAAATACAGCCATTGGAACACAGTGCTCTATCTAGCCAGGAGAGGACAAATTTGGCCACACACAGACCACAGGATGTAGGTGCAATTCCTTTAGGTGAGTTCCAGAAGTGATCTGAGCATCATGTCCATGGGCTGAATTGAGAGATAGGTGAATGTTCTGTAGAAATTCAGAAAGAAGGGCTTTGGTCAGCCACTATTGTGTTTTATCAGAGACTGCTAAACTGGTCTTGAAAAGCAGTTAGCTACTAAAATTCAAAGATAAACATTTTACTTGCATCCCTCCTCATAAATGTGAATAACTGAAATGTTTCAAGTATTTGAAAGGTGACAGTGTGAGCCGAAGCGTACCCTGGAGTTTCCCTGGGAGCAGAGGCTTGCTAGCCCAGCAGGCTTAGCTCCTGGAAGTTTATAGAAATGCAAATTACATGCCAAATTACAAAATGAAAACAAAAAGAAGTGCTAAGCTACTAAAGTGGCTCAGCATGCTAATGACAGGCTTCATTAGAGAATTCTAATACGGGCAACTGCTGCAACCCTGAGCAGAATAGATATAATGACTCTTCACTCACTAGAGAGTAAGCACTGTGTGTTAGGGAATTATTTTCTGCTGTTTTCTTCAGAGTCTGTGTTGGACAGACTTGATAGAATGAAACCTTCTTACAGGGTATGGTTTTGAAAGATATATGCAAACAAATGCCTTTTTTTATTGCTGGTTTTTTGTAACTTGACATCCGCAATGATTTTTTATGTGTAAATTATTTTGGAAAGAGGTCAGCTTCAGAAAGCAAGGAAGGATAAAAAGATTCAAGACCCAACAACAGTAAATGTGAAACTCTTTATGCATCATCCATAAAATAGTGACTCGTATCAGGAAGCTGGTTTGATTTGCTGTATGGGTTGCTCCAACTTTCTGTCATCTTTGCAATAGTCAGATAAAACAAAGTGTTAAATTTAGCAACTTGTAACATCAAAAAAAAGTTCCAGTAGCCATAAACCATTTCCTTCAGCCCCCAAAAGTTTGATTTCATGCTAAGTTTCTTCATTATTACAAATACATATTGAATTTATTACAGAAATTATAATTTAAACTCTGTCTCATACGTTGTGTAGGTCATGCATGTGGGCACGTGCATATGCATGTTATAATTTAATACTGACCTTTTTGATTCCCCTGTAAATGAACACGACAGTGTTCCAAGCACAGGAGGTTGTCAAACATATTCCAGGTGCAGCCTTGTCTGATAGAAGAGCACCAGCACAAGTGTGTTTGTGCCTCTGAAAAAAGAGTGTGATCTCTTTCAGATGTGCAAGAGAAAATGAAGTGTTAAACTACTTGCAAGCAATTGTCATTTTTTTTCCCCTCTGTTGAAAAATGAAGGTGCTTTGGGCTTTGTACCATATTCTAGAGAGGCATACAAATCTGTTTTGCAGAAATCTGGAGTCAAAACTTGTATAACTCCTCACAGAAAGAAAATGAACAGTAGGAGGAATGCAGCTTTCAAAGGCTAAATGGAAAATTTTTCTCCTGGAAGAACACTCGCTGTACGCGCAGGTTTTGAATCATCACAGTTTGCAGATCTACCTGATCCACCTTGCCTCTCTGCTTTTTTTTCTTTTATTTAAAAACCTAAATAGGTTGCCAATAACTAGAATAAACACATCTCTAATAAAGATAATACAAAATTGCATTACAAAAACATTTATTCTTTTCTTCCCATCACTGTGAAAATTACTTATTTTTTTCTAGGCCTTCAGTACTGTAAGTAAGAGAGTGCACAGGGCATCTGATATGTGTCTCCAAGTAACGTGCTCACCTTGCTAGTTGTCTTTGATAGGCTCATGCATAGTGAGGGTTTTATTTAGAAAGTTTCCATTTTGGCAAATCTCAGCTTGTCTTGATACCTCTCCATGCACTAACAGTCTGGTTTTTCAGAATGTTTGCTTTCTCCTCCTGGATGTCAAGAACATCTTTGAGTGTTTTTCAAATGTATCAAATAAAGAACACCAAAAATTTGACGTCACTTGGACAGGTTTTAAGAGAGTCTTTGTTAAAGGTCTGTATTTCTTTCGTTGCTTTTGATTACTCACCTACTCTTTCTTGGTCTTGCTCCACAGATTTGGGATGAACTAAAAGCATGAAGTTACTTGCATTATGATACTAGTTACTAGCTTGAGCAAATGGGCTTTGGAGAGAAAAGGGGTGTCAGAGTTGCTATTAAAAGCACCAAGGACCTAGGAAGGCAGTTTGATGCTATCAAATGTATGGTTCCACAGGACCTGGCAGAGGCAGTTGTTGCAGCAAGCATAAAATATGAAATCTGTACTGTGTAATAAAAGAAGTCGTGCCCCTTATAAGTCACTATTAGAGTAGGGCAGCAAATGGGATGTGAATCATCACAGGGAAATGAAGCCAAGATAGACACCTTTACTGTCTTTTCTTCCACTTTATTATGAAGAATTAATTTTTTCATTCTTATCTGTTTGTCTGAGCTGTTGTAGTAAATGCCAGCTGGAAACGAGTGACCAAAACACCAGATGTGATTTAACTTGTAGCAGACCTTGCTGGGAAAGTTTCTACCTATGCTTCTGCAAACATTATCTTCTTTTAAAAAACAATGAAAATTATAATTAAAAAAAATAATTATCTCTTGATCATGAGGTATTTGTACAATGATACCATACTTGGGACAAGGGAAAAAGGATAAATGAAGACAGAACCCTTTGCATATGGGTTTGTACTAGGTTTCCTTTCGTTACCTGTTTAACTGATCATCTATTCAGCAT
Organism: Oriolus oriolus; assembly: GCA_013400235.1. Classification (NCBI taxonomy): domain Eukaryota; kingdom Metazoa; phylum Chordata; class Aves; order Passeriformes; family Corvidae; genus Oriolus; species Oriolus oriolus. The sequence goes on from VXBT01010826.1 coordinate 445,058, forward strand.
AGTTTTTGCAGTAAAAAAAGGTAACTCCTTGAATCTTAGAAAAAACTCCAATTCTCACATTTATAAATTACTTTCTTATCAAGTGTGATGGTCATTGGTGAATTAATATTTGAGTCACGTGATTATTGCTAATCCACTTGTAAACAAGGGGATTTACCTTGCTGCACTTTGGGAGAAGCAAAGCAAACTGTAACCACAAAATATTTGAGGCAGCAGAAATCTATTTTGTAAAAGTAATTTATTATTATTTACTGGAACCATGTGACTTTATTATGATACTATTTGGAAAAGTTTATTAGTATGTGGAGATAATTTTGCAGGCACCGTGACTGAAAATATGAAGAAGACTAGCAGCCTGTCTGTTTTAATCTGATTTGTTAAATTCCAGGTGCTTATGAAGAGCTGAGTATGTCAGTCAGTCTACATAATGTCTTTGTGAAATTGTGAGATTCACAGGCAGGGAAATGACGTATCCTTTCCAGTCTCCAAGGCCTTTTCTCAAGTCTGTTGCTTTCTGTAGGGAGAGCTAACTTTTGTGGAAATAATTTGCAATCATAAAGACATTAAAAAAAAATACGCAGTTTGCGCTGCTGAATTCTCACAGTTTTTGTCCAGATGATATAGCTGTGCAATGGATTGGGCTAAATAAAGGTGATGAGGGACTTTGTACCTAGGGCCTTTGCGTGCTTGACTGCTATTCATTCCTCTTTATGGCTCCTGCCTTGACAAGTGAAATGTAGCTGCCTTTGGTTTCCAGACAGCATCCCAAGTGTTCCAGATGAGATGAAGCCAACTCGTGAAAAAACATGTGGGCAGAGACAGCCAGGTTTTATGATGATCCCCACCCCACACAATCCCCTGTGGCTCACAGGCCAGTTGAAGATGTAGATCAGCACAGACTTTGGATGACAATTTTTCTCTTCTGTGCAGTTGGGTTATGTTTTCTCTCAGCAACCTTAGGTAATACAGTATGATGAATTATGCTGGTAGTTTATTATCTTTATTGTTTCTTGTTTTGCTAAGTCTGATTGCATTTTAAGCTCTCCTTTATGCAGACCATGGTCTTCTGCTCTGTTCAGGGAAGTTATTCCAGGAGCTCTTGCAGTACTTGAGTCTCTGAACCAAGCGTGTTGTGTGCCTTTTGAAGAACATGAGCTCCTTTGCCTGCCAAGGAGGGCAGAGAAAACCACCCTGAGGATGTCACACCAGGGCTAAAACCTTGGTGACTAACAAGTACTGTTATTTCTTCTTTGGGAATGATTCCTACCTGTCCCCAACAAGATGGTGCGGAATTCTTATCTAAAGCAATACAGAGAGGAAAATTTCATTGCTATTCAGAATGGACCTTTCAGGTCATTGCCATTTTATCTTTATTTCTCTCTGATTTCTGCAGTTCCAGCAAAGAAAGTGCACTGCATTGGAAATTCACTTAGTGCTATATTTAACCCTCACATTCTTTCCCCTGCGTTAGAGCTATGTGTAAACAGCTGAAGGTAGAATATTCTATATTAAAGGGTACATATTGTGGGTTTAATAATGAGAATACTCTTCATTTCACGTCAGAGCTCAGTAATAGTTGAGTTTGTTCACGTGATCCACCTCTGGACATAAGTCAGTAAGAGGAAACCTCCATGGGAGCCTAAAACGACTGGAAAATGTGAGTGGAGTATAACCAAGAGGTAGTGATGCACACAACGTGTGCTTGTTCTTCCCTTCAAGCGTTGTAAGCTGATCCATTCAGGACTGATTTTCATAGTTACAGGTTACAGTTTGGTACCCAGTGGCCCTTTACTAATCCCACCATTCACCTTTGAAACGCTCTTGTTAGAGCATCTGAAGGTAACTCTCTTCCCACCCCTTTAGAGCCTGTGTTTTTCAGAATTTCATCTTATGTCCGGATTCTCTTTTCTAAAAAGGCTTTCCGTGAGGAGGAGCTTTTCAAAGCGTTGAATGCTCTCCATTGCAGTGAAAAAGGGAAGGTAAAAAGGCAAAGTCAGTTGAAGGGGGATTCATAATACCTGGATTGACACTAATACTCTGAAATTAAATCACATCCCAAGCAGCCTGCTGGGCTCCAGCTAAAATTGTTCAGTGACGAACAGTTTTGAAAACAGTTCAGTTTGAAAATGGAAATTTTCATTTAAGGCTAATGTTCTGAGGCAAAGGTTTTTTGCAGATTTTATATTAAATGTTGTCTTAAGAATAATTTGAATTGCATCTTAAGGCTCCATTAGTTACATGAATGCACACAGTAATTCTGTTACAACCTGTAATTTTGCAGTGCTTTTTTCAATCCGTTGCAAAACAGTGTGATGCTAAACAAACAAAAAAATCACACCCCTTCTAGGAAGAAAATTTCCATACAAAAGACATGACTTTTTAAAAGTTCTTCTAATAACAGCGATCAAGACACTCTTGGGACTGGAAGACATAGGTGAGGTTTTCTGATAAAGGAAGAGAATCAGAACTTTACAGACACATCTGTGTGGAAGAGAGAGAAGGAAGGAGAGGACTTCTGACTATTAATTTCTTCTTTTTTTGTCATTTTGTGTCACAATATGAGATATTTTTTCTATAAAGATCTTGTTACTGTATGCTTGATGTTTGTCCATGAAAATGCAGCTCTTTCATCGATATTCTGAAGTGTTGGCTGGTCGATTTCTGCATCACAGCTTTCATGTTTTCATAACCTTGTGATCAGTCTCTGCCCCTGCACTATGCTATATGTTACCCTTCTTCCTTGTTCATTTTCTCTTTTTTTTTGTCTCAGCTGGGAAAGGAGGAGCATACTCCCAGCAGCTTTGACTCTACCAGCACTGGAGAATGAAAAATTCCTCTTCTACCTCCCTAGTCCTTGGAGAAGACAGACTGTAATGTTGTCTGCAAGGTACAAGAGAGTGTCATCTCCTATTCTTTATTTAGTAATTTAACAATTAAAATCCCCTGTAGCTGACATCTTAAGTCCTCTGAAGTGCTAAGAAAATACTTTTTTGTGTCCCTGGAAAAATTTTAAGTTTCATTACTTGCCCCACTTAAAATGTTTTGAACTTGGCCTGTAAATCACTGTGGGCCAGACTCTGAAATGTTGGGTTTTTTTAACATAATAATTGTAATATCTACAGTTCAGCAGATGAAACCCCAGACCTGTTGGTAGAAAAGCTGAATGGTGTTTGGTAATGTCTGGGCAATGGGATGCATCCAATGAGGCGGCATTTGTGGTATTATTTACCTCCTCCTCTGCATCTTCAACACTCTGGAGCACAAGCAGTTTTCAGGATTTAACACTTCAAACTTTTATAGTGTGTGGCATTCCACTGGCTGACTACTGAGTAGCAGTTTGCCTTGGGCAAAACATGTTGTGTTCTCGATGGAAAAAAAAGTGAGAATTTATCAGTGCTTTTCATCTCAAAAATCGTTCCAGATGAACACACACCAGGCTAAGCATACTTTTAAAACAAATCATGCCCAACTGATTGTACGAGTTGTTAGTGACAAATAACAGCTCTCTGATGGTGATGATGATCAGTTGGTTGGGAACTTTGCAATATAATGAGTGTATAAAAAGGGTAGCACTTCCCATTGTGTAAATTCTGAAGACTTGGAGGGGAAAAAATACCCCTAAACCAGAAGTAATAACAAGTCAAAATAGGCAGAGGGATATCTTAAATAATTTAAACTTGGCAAAATGCCACACCAGTCCCTCAGTGTAAATGGGCATTAGCCTGTGTTACATGGTCATTTATACCATGTAATGCTCCTCCAAGCCACGACTGCCAGGTCAGGTGAACTCCACTCCTGTGACCAGCTGATGGAAGTTCCATGCCTTGATGAATCGGATGCTTACTAAAATAATTCATATTATGTTAAATTAAAGACTACTGGTAGGCAGAACACATAAATGCTCTGAAAAAACAAACTTGTGTAGTTGTAGGCTGCCTCACGGCTTCAGCTGGGTTCTTCCAGTGCTGAATGCAGAGGGCAGAGTGTGAGGGCTGGAGTCAGGGATTCTTCTGCAAGTGGCGTATTTCTACAAAGCTTTCTCACTTAAACTGAATTAAATGTGATGTTTTGGTTTAGCTTTTCCCACAACAACGAGTAATGAATAATAAAAACTGCTAAGCTCCTTCCCCGCCACCCCCTGCCCGAGGAATGAGGGAGAAAAATGCTTTTAGATTTTTTCAGTACTGGGTGTTGTAGGTATCCATAAGATTTTGTTGCTTGTTTATGTTCATTTTTCATTATCTGTTTTCCTTATTTGATTTTGTTGTTGTGAAAGATCCTAAACCCACAGCACAAAATAGCTCATGCAAAGGATATCCAGACTGTTAAAAGGAAAGTGTGATATACAAATGTGTCTTAGAAATGTAGCCACTCTTCTTTATTCTGGTAAAATTGAAGCTGAAGGAGTCCCTTAGAACTCAGTTACTTGACAAGCTTCAGGTGTGCACACTTTGATCATCAGATCTAACTCTTTGAACCTGTGGCTGCTCAGGTATTTTTGAGCTTCTGTGGGGGTTGTTACAGGACTCTGGCCAGGCTCCTGGGAGTCAGCGTGCCCATCTTTGCTCCAAGGTAGAGTTGGATTATTTGTATTTTCTCATCAAATTGAGATATGCATACTTGTGCTAATGGATGAGCTTAAGCTATGAAAATAAAAGAGCAGCAGCATCATGGCAAAAAATATGCCGTACTGCTTTTGTAAAAATGCAGAACTTGTGAAATCTTTATTGTTTTTAATCTTTGGTATTTTCTTCAAATGCTCTGTATGAGCCAAAGAAATTGGAAAATGTGAACACGCTGGAAAGGAAAGGACGCAAAGTATTGAAAGGGCATTTAAAAGTAGGGTTAAATATTGCTTAATGTTTATAGAAAACATGTGGGAAGCTGATTATTTTTGTATATAATATGTTGATGTATTTTACAGCAGCACATATAAACTATGGGAATGTCACTGAAATTGTGCAGACATAGGCCAGATGAGTGGTGTGCCTATGCTTTTGTGGGTTTTTTCTATCGTGTCTAGAAAAATGCAGGCTTGTATCTTTTGCTAATTTCTGTTGAGGTTTTGGAAAGAGAGGAAACGTAGGATTGAGTCCATTGAAGTAAAAAAGTCAGAATTACAGGACAGAAAATGGCTACATAGATGCTCTAAGTATGTGTCGACACTGCATGTAGTAACTACTTTTATTACATAAAATAAATTTAACATAGCAGCCCCTCTTCATATGCACCTCTGAGGCCTTCTAGGATGCTGATAACTGATGGAAGTCTGCCTGAGGAGTATTTTGGGACAAATTCTATAAAGGTTTTGGAATTAGGGTTGTGCCTTGAGGGATTTGTGAGAGGGAGGGGAAGCAAAAGACTGTTCAGTCAGAGAAAAGCAACTATTTAATAATATGTAAAAACAAAAGGTTGGCTTAGTCAGTGTATCCTGGACTTTAGAGAGAATGGCAAACATCTGTGTGTATGAATCTGCCTCCCCCCCCATACTCTCTCCTCCCAATAGTGGGCTGATAAATCATTTTGAAGTTGAGTGCCAGGTACATGACATAAGTTTTGGGAAGAATTAAACACTGCGCTTTATAGCAAGGAAGACAGAAAACCTTTCATGAACGTCTGACAAGTGCCATCTTTAGTAGTGATGTCTAACCTAATAACACTTTATGTCTTCCCTGTTTCACGTGAAAAAATAAATCCAGGCTTTGCTGTGGTGCAGCAAGTAATTGCTGCTTGTGTTAAGTTCTGACAAACACCCGCTGCAGACACGAGACAGAGCAGTTCAAGTTTTGGCTTCCTAAGCTGAAATTGCCTTAGTGTTGGATTACTGCTTTGCAAATGAACAGCATGTTTTTTTCTTTTATATTTTTTCTCTCTCTCTTTTTTTTTTTTTTTTTTTTAATTTTTTTTTCTTACTGTGGTCTCCTGCTCTAATATTAATACATTTTTGAAATGGAAACTCCATGGATTAGATCATTTTTCCTCAGTCTTTATCCCTTGGGATAGCTAACCTATGTTTCTTGTTTTAATTAAATTACCACATTTTCCATATGATTAAATGCCTGAATAACGAAAACTTATGGGACTCAGTTTTAATATATGTATAGATATGAGCAACAAGGGGAAACATATGATTTTACTGAAGGTGAAATCTTTTAGTAGCAAGTGTTTCTCTTCATCTCTTTTCAGATCAAATGAAAGTTGTGGGACAGTGAAATAGAAAACGTGCTATCAGACAGTGGTGTTCAATGGATGGGAACAAATATTCTCTGAAGGAAGTAAGCTGATGGGAGAAAAACAAGAACTGGTGTCATGTATTCTGAGAGCGTGCCAGGCAAACATTTTCACAGTTATGGTATAGTATGCTTTGGGTTTTGGGGCAAGGGCCTTTAACCGTGTGGCAAGGTATGTCTTAGAGGAATTCTGAAGGGCTTCCATATTTTTTCACTTAGACGTGCCTGGGGTTTAAATCAGGCCAGGATTTGGCTTAGCATGGATAGGTACTGGGTATCTAATCTGAAAACCACGCCAGTCATTTTTAAGCCCTGAGCGGTAACATGCAGGCAAGAAGTCAGGAACTTCATGTGAGGAAAAATGCATTTAGAAGTCAGTTATTTGTATGTGTGTGTGTGTATGTGTATATATATATATATATATATATATATATATATATATATATAAAATTTCAGTTGCAGGGGAAGATAGCACTGCAGTTTGTTTTGTAAGCCTATTCTGACTGTATTCACTGTATTAGGACTGATAGGGAGAAAAGTGTTGTGTAAGACGGAAGTGGTGTAGACACCCATCCTTGCATGAGGTGAACTCAGCAGCTTTCCAGAAATATTTGGGTATCATGCAGGACCAGCTTCCTATCCTGGCCTTCAAGCTCTTGAATGTTTATTGCATTTTATTACATTTTAAAGGCTGATAAGAAACTGTAAGCTGCTGCTGAGGAAACCAAATTTCAATAGAACTGCAGGATGTCAAACCATCCTTTACCTTGTCTGTGTTTGCCCTAACTGCATCCAGGTAATTTACTGCTCTGTCTCCAGAAGGCTACCGAATATTCTATCTACTCCCAGGCCACTGAATATTTCTCTTAAAACAGATTTTCCCTAAATGAATTTGGTTCCGGTTACTTTTGACTCATTTCTAACATTGTAGTATGGGGTTCTTGGACTGGCCTGTTTTTTATCTTTCATACTGACCTACCAAATGAGAATTCTTCCTAGTTTTCAGTCATTAGCAAGTTCTTGTTTTGAAACCAGCTATAACTGATGATAAATACAAAATCAATATCTCTAACCTTGAGAAATTTAATTTCCATTTTTTTTTCAAATCAAGATTATTTAGCAGTACATTGAAGTGACATCTCCATTTTAACCATTTCTTCAGGTACTTTTATATTTCTGTAATCTTCCCTGTTTTTCAGCTTTGAACTTGTCCCATGCTCTCATTATTTGGAGGACTGATTAGATTGCTACAGAAAGATCTGTCTTATATTTCCTGTTTTTATTAGACACACATTGTATTTGATAAAGTTTTTCAACTATTTGTCTGTTTTGAGTGTGCTCTGTTCTGGATTTATTTTTTTCTGCTTTTAAAATATTGCATACTGTTGAAGCCAGGCTCTTGTGTTTAGAGGTTCATTCCTTCTCTGTCCTTTTTAGCTGTAATCACTCTTCTGGGTGTGTACAGGTGTGATTTCACTGATCCTGTGTAATTTTACTGGCATGCTGGATGTAGAATTTCCACTCCTCTAGTCTTTGAAGGAGTGGAAGGCTGTAGGAAGTTTAGAGGATTGAGTAAAAAAGAAAGGGATAAAGAGATGCTGCATTGTTTTTTGAATCTGAGAAGAACTGGTCCTTCAAAACTGTGGCATTTCAAATCTTCCCTGGCAAGAAATGAAGAAAAAATTGGTGGTGGTCAGGCATGTACTAACTGAAACTGTTTAAATAATTTTCCCAAAAGATCACCCCATATTTTTGTTCTTATTTCAATGTGATGTTTCTTTGAGATGGTCTGTTGTAGTTATTTTTCAGCATGGTTTGAATGCCTTCTCTTCCAATGTCACTGATGAAAAAGGGTGGGTAGAGTAGCTTTTGTTCTGGAAACAGGTATATTATTTCCTTCTTCTAGATTAATATTCGATGTTTCATTCATGTTCTGTGAATGTTGTATTGTTCTATTTCTTCCAAATTGACTTTCTCTCCTGTGGTGGAGAGAATTGCGGCTGTTGTAATACTTTATTGGGATTAAGTTCTATGCAGAACATCACTTTTGTGACATGATGGGGTGGGCTAGGAGAGGCCATTTTTCATTCTCTGCTCTCCACTTGCTGTTAACAGGTTTGTTGGATTAATCACTCTCCTTTTCTTGTTCTTGCTCTCTTTCCATACAGCTCACATTTTCCTTCCCACAATCTGTCATCCTACTTTCCTACCAAACAGAAAAGATCCATTTGTTATAAATTTAAAAATAAATGTTAAACAACCAGGAGTAAAGAAAATTAACAGGCAGCCAAATAGTTTTCACTGATGATCTTTCCTGATCTTTGTCCCACTGCATAAATGAGGGAATAACTAAATTACCACCACATTCAGAGATGAGCAAAATGCATATGTGAATGTTTATTAGCTTTCCACTTCAGAGATTTATTTCCCTACTTGTTTAAATATTTTGAGAAACACACTGCAGCATTTAAACATGAAAAGTATACATTTCATATAGCTTTCCAGTTTCTGCTCTTCTATGGATGAAATCAAAAGTATGCTGGCCTCAAAGCATCAGCATTTCCAGCCTGACCTCTGGATGCCTACTGAGCAGTAGTGAAAGAATTTTGAGGAGAAAAAAGCATGTTTCATACTTGCATTTAATCAAGAGAGCTTGCTGTCCTCCAGGTTTCTGCATCTCCACCAAACAATACAGTACTGATTTCAAGGCCAAATTTTAGACATTCCTTCAACAGGTAATCACTGAGTCAAAAGTTATAGTTGACTATTTGGAGTAGAGGACAGCATGAAAAGCTGATCATGGAAGATAACTTGGGTCTAAGTTGTTCCTGGGTGACTTGCTTTGATTTCTGTGTAAGGATTTACTGAAACAGATGGGTGATTAGAGTAATTGGAAGAGAATTCCTAAAGTCTTCTTAACTGGTTGAAGAACTTAGGGACACAAACTTTCAGAGAAGAGCACTAATATTAGGATTGGTGACTAAATATTTCAATAAAGGTATTGGAAACAGTAACTCAAGACTTTTCAAGAAGTTACCAGAGGGATTAATGAGCTCAGAAAAGCTAAATCTTGGATCCTGGGTAGATTTACTAATAGTGTGGTATACAACTATTGGCTGGTGTATTAAAGATCCAGAAAATTCTTCAAATTCTATGACCTTCTGCAAGGGAAGGAGTTACCAGAAACCAGCCTGTCTGGTATGTTGAGAAGGAAAATGGAATCAATTGTGAACTACTGTTTAGCAATGTAAGTACAGCAATATCAAAAATACAAGTAGAATATGTATGAAGAGCCCATGAAATAGATTGGCTGAAGTATGATTAAAAATGAATACATGGAAATATTGTTTCACTTTCTATTAAGGAACTTACTGTAGCTTAATGAGAAGAAGGCAGCTAGCAAAGAATTTACTAGAAGGTTGCTGTCATTATGGAGATGGAAGCAAAATGCAGAGCTGAGAGAGGTGAGAGCAGGGCATCTTTCACCCAGAATGATGAGGAAATATCAGGGAAATGAAGTCTCAGGTCCAGATTGACAGAATTTTTCATAAATCTCACAAATTCATGTAACTCAACAGTTACAACTTCAGTGTCCATAGAAAATCAAAATGAATCCCTCAAGCATTACTCTGCTCTCAACAGTAAGCACTGCTATACTCTTCCACCTCCCTTCAAATGTTGATTTTGAGCAGAAAGGAAGCCTTTCTAGCTTTTTCTGGATAGCTGTGGAAAACTTTGTCTGTTTTTTATGAGAAACACAAGATCTAGAATACTGTCTATAAAATAGGTTATTTGGAATGACAGATAATAAACCAGCAAATGTTGGGCTTTGGGAAAGGAAGTGCAAGATTAGAGGGAAATTGGTTATCAGCGCTTTTCCTGCAGTCAATTTTGGACAATTAAAAAAAAAAAAAGCTTGGAGGGACTTAAAACATGAAGGAAGAACAAAACAGGGGAAATGGAAATTCAGGGGTTTTTTGACTAGAGGTTCACTTGTTTGCTATGGCAAGCAATGGCTGAAAGCAATAATGAATTCTTGGTATTGAAGCTTAAAATAGTTTTTCCTGTAAGAAAAGAAATTATTTTGTCCATAAATAAATTCAAACAAGAAATGAGAAGATTATAATCATCACAGAGAGATTTTTCTGTACAAACTCTTAGGTTTAGGCTAGGCTTTGCGTGCTTAGTTGGAGTTGCGTGAGATTGTCTAGACTGAGCTCTATGACCCAAGTCATAGGACAAGTGGAGGTCTTCAGTGTTTGGGGATTTTTTTAATGTATCTGTAGTCTGATGTTATTGGCATGTCTGCCCTTTCTCGTGATTCATTTCTGTCTTTTGCTGTGTTTACATCACTGACTCATTTGGGTTTGAGTATTTTTTTTGTTGTTGTTCAACAGGATATTTTGCAGTGTATTGGGTGGAGAAGGTATCTGAATTAGCAATTGCTGGGGATTACCTCCCAAGATATGAATGGACTGCCAAAAATGGAGTTACTTCAGGAGCATAGTCGTGGTTAGAATGCCTCTTTTCCCAAACAGACAGTTCAGTCCTGACCTTGCAGTGTAAACAGCCAGAAGAACTGTAATCTGTTATTTTGGAAAAAGCTCTGTCCTACAAACATTTATCCTCAATAATAAACTCTCCCAGAGATGAAATAATAGCATAAACACGTAAGGTATATTGACATCAGGCTTCTGAAATTTCCACCAGCAAATATTTTACTAAAAGTAAATGTCTAATATTTTTAACTTAATAGTTTTCTTCTGTTTAGTACTTGTGACTCAAGACAGCCGGCATAGCTGCTTACTGAGATGGAGAGGTTTTTTACAAGTACTTATAGCAGAAATCTCAGTGGTTTGGGTGGGGTTTTTTTTGTGGTTTTGTTGTTGTTGTTTTTGTTATGTTTTTTTACCTGAAGTGGGGTACACTTGCTATATTTTGTCCATGAAGCTGTACTGATGCAAGGTGAGAATAACTCTGCTGATCTCAGTGGGGTGTTTGATAGAAGAGAGATGGCTACATGGTTGTTTACAGATAGAAAATGTGATACCTGTTCGGTCTGAATATTTCAAACAACATATGTTGCCTTCTCTGGTTCAAAAGCCTGGGAATTGCTACAGGACTAGAATAATGCTTTCAAAGAAAGCTTTTGAGGCAGAGAAAATAAACCAATCAAACAAGAACAACTTTTACACAAACTGTCTAAACAGATCAAAATCAACCTGAAAAATGTCTCCTGAGCTGTCTTCTAAACTCCTTGTACTTCACCAGTGGGAGTTGTAGAACTGCAATAATGGGAAGAGGAACATAAGCATGAGTTACTTTGCCTTGGGCAGACCTACTTAATTTAACCCTGTCTTACTCTGCTCCCAGTTTCAGACGTTCTGCCAGATGGGTGCCCTGACATCTTGCATTTCATCCTCACATGAAAAAACATTACTGCAGATTATTAAAGTATCAAAAATGTGGGTAGTGGAGAAAAACAGGATGGTATTTCAGAACACAGGTATTCTTACGGATGTTTAAAGTATGTTGCTCACAAACTTTTGTTCCAAAACGAATAACTTATCTTCATCAACTTTTCCACGGGAAAAGAGGGAGAGCAGGACTGAAAATTGTTGTGTCTAGATATTTGCTTGAGGTATTTTGAGCAAAGAGAATAATACTAAAACTTCCTGTGGCCCTGTTTCAAGTGTGACCCTTTTTTATTTTGATCTAGGCTTTTTTCATCTGTATCTCCAATGACTTTGGTCTGCTAAGCTGTATCTTTGCATGTCTTCAGTCTTTTCTGTGAAGTGACCTCATCTGGCAGTTATTTAATTTTGCTTGGTTTTTTCTTCCTTGTATGTGTATGTTTCATATTCCTTTTGTTTGCGAAAGCGCTGATAGTACTTATGCTGCCCTTTCTAGGTAGCTTTGTAAAGCAAATCCAGCTACAGTACATTGGAGAAGCTCTGTTTTGTAAAGTGAACGCCAATTGGTGGAATTTGCCATCTGCTTTTTCTTAAAAAGACTCCTTTCTGCCAGTGCTTAGAACCAACAATTGCACTAAACCAAATTACAGTAGCTTCACTCTGCAAAAATGTGCAGTTTTGCTCACGTAACCATTAAATGAGTTGGCTCTTGCATTTGCTTAGCATCAAAATTATCACAGAATCACAGAATATGCTCAGTGGGAAAGGACCCATCATCATTGAGCCCACCTCCTGGCCCTGCAGAGGACATCCCAAGCATCACACCATGTGCTTGAGAGTGTTGTCCAAATGCTCCTTGAACTCTGTCAGGCTTGGTGCTGTGACCACTTCCCTAAGGAATCTGTTCCAGTGCCCAACCACTCTGTATATATATGTTAGCATTTAGAGATTCAGGGACAAAATATTTAAACACTAGATGTGAGGGCTCAGAATCTTGGGGTGGAAAAAGTTAGAGTAGGGCTATGGAGGCCAGGGCAAATCAAAACACTGAGAACTATGATTGTTTAGTATGCATGCAATTTTGTGCTTAGGAATAAATGTTTTAGGTGTCATCAGTTAGCTCAATCAAGCAGCCTGGATATATCCATTTAGTAGAGAGCTGGAGATAAATGCAATGTTTAGCTGTTAACTCCCAGCAGAAGTCTTCTGAAATAGTCTCTTGGCATCTCAGAGCTGTTGACAATTCGCTTACTTGTACTGGGTCACACTGGTGTATTTTGCCATACATTTGCAGTATGTTTTAGCTGAAAGAGCAGAATTCTGTCTGGTGTTTTCAAGTGTAGGAAATTGGTGGTTCAGAGACCTTTCTGTAGGAAATTGGTGTTCAGAGACCTCTGAACTGGTGCCTCTGAGAAGAAAGCATCTCAGTCAAGTGTTAAAATGTGGTTTAATGCACATCTTGCTCTGAAAGTCACTATCATCTAATGTGACTGATGGTTTTGAGTATTTCCCGGATTTATATTACTCTCCAAGCAAGGAAAGGGGGGTGTGGTCTCACCAGGGGAAACCACGCTCATGGTTTAATTTCCACTTTTGCTCTATATGTTGTTGGTGTAAATTTATTAAAGGAGCAGCACATATTGAAATCTTGGGTAGTTTTGGCATTTAATTCCTTCTTAAGATTCTTACCCTCTGTCTTTGGTGCCCTTGTTTTTTTCACCTGTAATGGAGACATCACAAGGATGCTTACAGTATAATTGACTCCAGTGTGAATGAAGCCCTGAGGCACTGAAATGGCTGTGGTGCTGCTTGTCTCTGAAAAAGGCTGCCAGAAAGCCCAGCTTTCACTGGGCTGCATGTGGAAAAGAGCCAAGGAAGAAAATGTTGCTAAGTGAATATAATGCTATATATACACACACATACACACACACACACACACACACACGCTAGATTTTGGCATGAAGTTGGACAAGGAGAAAGCAGCTGAAGCCACGGGGCAGTATCAAAAGAGGAAAGGCATTACACTGCGACTAAGAGAGACAGTGGTTCAAACCCCTGGGACCCGCTGCCCACCTCCCTCCTGCCACAGCTTAGCAGAGAGGGGATTTCAAGCAGTCAGAAAGATGAAAAGCAAAATACCAGCTTTGTGCAAGAAGAAGATAGACCGGGGCAATTATTTTCTGGCTGCACAGCTATTTAGGCTACAAAGCAATGTCGGGTTTGGGCTGTTCTCTGACACGAGGCTGAAAGCTGTTCAGCTGCTGATAGTCTGAGGGTAGGGCCGAGGGGTGCAATATCCCAGCAGAGGTGGATGATGTCAGTCCCTGCAGAGCTAGCAGCTAAGCCTTCTCTAGAGGGCTTAGGCACAGCTTTCTGAATTCCACAACAAGACAGGTCTCCTTTTCTTTCCCAGGCAAGACCCTTAAAATAGGTGTAGCATAGTTTTATGTTCAGTCAGGGGCAAGGAGCTAGCATGCCAAAACCACTCTGAGTCAAGGATGATAGAAAAGGATTGTTGCTATTTCTTACCTCTCTGAGCCTTGGGAAAGACAGGATGTTGTTAAACATCAGAGGGAACCAGAACAGACAAAGCTCCTTAACGATTGCTATAAATATGCTGCACGGAAGTACCCTGTTCTATGTGAGCTGGTTTGCCATTGACATGGGATCTGGGAATAACTGTGGGAAATCATCCTGAAAAGTGCCACTGGAAAACTCCACGACAAAGAAAGTTGTCTGTAGGAAAGAAGACACAGAAAGGGGGGAAAAAATTGTCAAAGAAATAGAAAAGATCAGTCAGTGAGAAAATATATAGCTCCTATGCAGTGTTCTCCTCTTAATTCCTGATTTTTTCGTTGTTGCTGGAGAGTGGATCTGTGGTAGTTCAAGGCTGCTTTTCTGTAATATTAATGGGGGTTATATAATTTAAAATGCATTCCTGAACTCTGTAGATTTAATGGTTTCTAGGAATTGGGGCTGTAAGCCTGTTCCTGTGCTCACGTGGAGAATGCCAAATTTAAATTTCAGTAGTTAAATGTGTGGTGTCTGAGTGAGAGAATTCCTGAAAATCTGCACACTTGTTGCATCTGTGGACAGCCACTGATTTTTAACTTTTTTTTTTTTATGATCTTCTTACAGCAGCTTTCATTAGCTATAGGCAGAAGGAATTTCCTGTCAATGGAGGTGGATTTAATTGTGCATAAATTTGTTTTATGTTGGTCTGTGTTCTTTTTTATTGGAAACTTGAGAGAATACTGCTATTGAAAAATAACTTTAGGCTTCATTTACAGAATTTCTGTGGTGCTGTCCCACATCACCTATCAGACAGAGGCACAATAGCATTTTTGGTGAATGCTGCATACATGTGTCCTCTTCTTTAACTGACCTATATCTGGCTCCAGATGTAGTTCCCTTTGCTTGTGCACCGAGACCTTTCCCCTGGAAGAATCCCAGGGCTGCTTTATCTCTGATTTCTGGGATGCCAAACTTTTTCCTCTTTTAGGAGGTTATGGCACTTGAAATGGGGACCTGTCTGTCTCCTACTTATAAAACAAAGGAGTCAGGAAAGGGTCTCTGCTTGGAGATGGCTTTGCCATGATTCCCATCCTTCAGCATGTCTTTAGCTTTCCATCTTCTCTTTTCTGAGCAAGGCATGTGAAATTAAGAAGCCATTCCTGTTTATTTCACATTAGCTTTGCATCAAGATACCATCCTTGTTTTTAATTTAAATTCTCAAGGTGATAAAGCATGAACATTTTTCTTGCATGTTTTACTTTGAAAGTCTATCTAAACATTTTTACAGGAATGCATCTTCACTTAACTTACTGACATTAATGAAGTTTTAGGATACATTTCTAGGGGGAAAAAAAGCCCCCTTCCCTTTATGCTTTGTTGAAATTTGCTTTTGTTTTGCCTGAAGATGCTTAATTTTAATGATCTCTGCTGTTAAAGGAAAATATGCTGCCACAGTTTGCTTTTGTTGTTAGAAGATGGAAATACAGAACACGGACCTCTGTAAATAGGACAAAATTCTTCCAGAACCACAGAGAACCTCCAGTCAGATCAGACTAAGTGTTCACCTTTCCATCAGTTTGGCATGTCACTTATACCTCATCCCTGTTATTGTGTGCACCTCATGTCTGAACTAAAGAACAAGTCCCATTTGGTTCCAGCATTCTGCGACCCTAATTCCAGACCATTTCTCTTGACTGACAGCTGACAGTGTCAATTTATCACATTTGTACCTACCGCGGTCCCACCAAGTCTGAGGCAACAGTCAAGAATGAAAATAGGGTAACTGTTACCACTGGGAATGAGAGGGGAAAAGCAAAAGAGCATTTGGCTGATTTTTGATGATTCCCATTGTATTTTCCAACTGAAACCTCTTTGAAAATGACGTATAGAATAAATATATCAGGATGAACACAGGATATTGGCATGAAACTGTTCTAGGTGTTTCACAGAAGAGAACTAGATTGCCTGCCAGTTCACCTGGTTTTCTGGTACATCATTTTCTCTGCTATTTGGCCCTGCACCATTGCTTCTCCATCCCACACTTTGCACATTCCTGCCCTGGAGCTGGAAGGAAGGCTGTACTACTTCCTTCTCCCATAAAAGCATTCCCCCCAGAACTTTAGAAAATGATGGCTTTTTCTCTCATCTCAAATTCAAACAATGTGAAATCCAGACTGTTTAATCTTTATTTTTACCTATAGGCTAGAGTTATGTATAATGCACATGGAGAAAAACAGATATATGATATCTGGCACTGAGTTGCTTTTTCATGTCTTTTCCATAATGGCACTGTAACAAATAACCTAGGAGACCTCGAAAGGTTCTATATTTATTTTTTTTTTCTTACAAGGAGTTTGTAGGTGTAGTTGTGGAAATTACTGGGGCAGCATTTTTAATAAAGGTCTCATCCAGCCACAGAAATTATGTCAGAGGTAGGTGCTGCCACACAAGCTCCCAAGCATACTCTTAACAATAATACTAGAGAACTATATAGCCACTTGGTGGCTCCTAGATGCCTTCACCATGCAGTCCAGTTCCCTGCTGGAAGGTTACCTGCCTGGCTGTGTCTGCCTGCTGTTCTGGTGGCACTCCTGTAGCTGTGCAGCATCTAGGTTCCTGATCCTGACAGCTCTCACCTCTTCCCTTTTACTTGTGGTTTAAATACTTTCCAGGCATCTTGGCTGAAGTACGAAACGTGATGAAAAGAAAAATGTGGGCCTTTACATATAAGCCACCTCTGCTTCTTTCAAGCTTGGAAAGGGGCTGCTTTCCAGCAGGCTGAGGGGACACAGCTATTAAGCTCTTCTGTGTGTGGAACAGAACTTCAAACATGACATAGGATCTTTGGAGGAAAAGGAGAGTTTCCTCCTGAGGTAGGAGTCCATGTATGGAGAGAGGATGAGAGCCATCAAGCCACTGTGGCTGAGACATCCCTGAGCCATTCTAGACATCATGGGCAGGGCTGCTAGCCCTCATTCATTTGTCACTGCAGAAAGTGTCCTAAGGGTGAGGAAGTTAAATGCCACCTCCCTTGCTCATAAGCTCTGGAGTGAAAAGGAAAAGGGGGTTGGAAATCCTCCTGTCTCAGCAGCACCTGTGTGTGGGCTGTGTGGTGTTTCTGCACACCCTGCAACTCAACACTGCCTGAGCCCTGCAGGTGCAGGGTTGGGAAGGACAGAGGCGGGGGGATGCTAGACATTCCCAAAGTGGCTTTTGGATCCACCAGGAACAGCACATCAAACGTCTGCGCTGTTGAGTCTATCAGATATAGCCTCTGAGTAGCTCCTGGATGCCAAACTGGAACAATGAGATAACAGACGATGAAATGGACCATGGAAAATATAACTAGAAAGTACTGGCTAGATCACCTAATCCATCAGCCTTTCAAAGCAGGATTGTTCTCAAATGTATTTTCTGGTGCGTTGTCCAGTTTTGTTTTAAAGAAGCCCATTAAAAAGTTTAAACTCAATATTGTACTTTAGCTTGGAGTGAATATATGCTGCATGATCTCTGTGACACTGCTGCATAATTTAGAATTCTTGCCATGCTATTAATAAATCTAGACAAAGACCAGATGCAAGCAAGCTGTAGCTGAACTCAAGAATCTGCAAAAGCTGGGCTAACCTCTTTAACAGCAGAACATATGGCTGTTACATTAACAGCCACCTTTTTTTTTTTTGCTAAAGTGAAGCATTTTATTGAAAGCATGAGGGGAAAAAAGCTAAGAACAAAAATAAAGCATGACCTTTGATATGAAGTCATCTTCTTTGACAGTTTCACCATTTAGTATAGATTGATGCGTCTATACATCCAACCTCCTGTTACAATTTTATAGCCTACACTTCTGTTTTCTTGGTGTCTCCTTTTTCATTCTTTTCTATGTTTAAGTCATGGAAGAATTTTAGGGAAAGCCTATATAAACCTTACGTGGTTATATATTTGAAGTGTAACAAGCACAAGGTCTTTACAAATGGCAACCATCTGATTAAAACAAAAAAGTTGTGTCAGAGTGCAATTATATTTTGTAAAAAGCTGTTTGAGAAACTTCTAGTGATGGTCTGTAAACTTGCTTGTTTCACATTAGAAAACTGATCCAACTGTTTCTTGGTGGAAACTGGTAATGCATCATAACCTATAACAAGGCAAACTATGAAAATTTCTTTATGGCAGTACAGGAGGACACAATTAATGACTATTTCATTTGCCTGAATGAACAAACATAATGCAAACACATGTGAAATGTTGTGCATCCTTTCTGAGAGGCTCTTGAGAACAGCCAATTACCAGCAGTCTCTGATGGTCTTTGACTAATTGTCGTCCTCCATGAAATCGCTTGTGACAAGTCTCTGGAGAGAAGACACAGAGGAATATTTTTCTAATTTTTTTTCAGAATCTTCTGATATCACTCTTTGTTTCCAGTGCACACATAGGTTTATATTCCATAGGTAGCCCCATTTCTTCTGGGCTCAGCTCATGAACTTCAGGTCATTTCTTTTTTTTTTTTTAACACAAAAGGAAGAGATTGTCATAGACTTACAACAAAACCATAATTGTGTTTTGGGTGTTGGCTTCCTTTAGAGAAAAACTAGGGACAGTATAAGTTTTCCAGTTAATCAGCATAGTTTTGTGTATTTGATGCAAAATTGCGTGTCTTATTAGTTTTGACTAAATTACATCGACTTCTTAGATTTCTTTTAAAAGAAGTTGTTGCTTGAAAGCTTCTTGAAATCCTTGTTAGCAATATCATGGAATATTTATATTGCTCTTACTCAGAGGCTGAAAAATCTAACAACCTATTTTCTGGTTAGTTTAATAAACAGCAATTCCTGGGATATTATTTGTACTCAAACATACAGTCCCAGGCAATGCTTTCATTGCCTGAGGCCCAAATCTGTGGGTTTTGAGTGTGAAAAGAATACACTAATAATGGATTTGAGACCTTGACATAACATTGAAATATTTTCATGGCAACTAAATTGTTGAAGTAAAATAGTTAAGGTAGTTTCATTTTAAAAATCAAACTTCCTTTCATGCAAAGGAAAATGGAATAACATTTTCTTTTATCTTGTTTTCCATTCTATATTATTTTAATATTTTTATTTTTGTGTACATAGCACATACTATTAATAAGCCATGATTGATCTCAAGTGTATATAAAATTGAAGGAAATGAGGCAATTTACTTTGCTAGCTGGGAAATAAATTCTCAAATTGTGTGTGTAGATAGTATGGGAAAAATTTTGTTTCTAAAGGGAAATTTCATCATTTTTACACTGAACATGAGAGAAACCAAGCTACTAAGTAAATTGATTTGGTCAAGAATGGTTAGACTCTCTAGAAAGGAAAGTTCCAGTGTAAGTACGCATTTTTCCTCTTCCTATTCATTCCCTGGCAGTCAGGAGACTGTCATGAGGAAAGCAGCTTTGTGTTTCTGCTGTCCGGTGAATTTCATCATTTTCATGATGCTAATTGATTGCTAAAATCCAGGTGCGCTTTATTTATGTACATTCGTAGATTTTTATGTCATTCTGGTTTTGTTTCTTAAGGTCCCTCTCAGGCTAAGTTTTATGCACCTGCTGCAGCTATGTCTGATTGCCTTTCAAACTAAGTTCCTAAGTGAAAGCATCTGGGGAGCAAGGACTTCTCTCAGCTTCCTGCAAAACGTGCTTGATAAGTCATTTGTCATGTGGCCTGTTTTAAAGGGTTTGTGTCGGAATAATCAGGTTCCTTTTTAGAATCACAAAGCCATCGCTCCAATTAATCTTGTCAATGGTATTTGAAAGAAACTTATGTATTAATTTGGTTTTTCTTTTCATTGCTTAAAGAGTTGATGTAGTGCTTTGAGCTACACCACGTTCTCTGTTGTAGTGGCTTGTGCAAAGTATAAATGGGAGAAACGAATTACCACCTGAATGCTTGGGCCATGAGCTGACCTTTGATTATCCTTTTGATCTTTTCAACTCAGAATATTCTGTGACTCTGGAATTTTACGGCATTGAAGCAACACAGGAGTAATGTAACTGGATAGATACTTTCTAAGACTTAAACACAGGATTGTTTGTGCATGCCTATTACCAAAGAGTAAGTATAGGGATTTAAGATGAGTTGGCTGGAATTTGCCAAGTTTCGATAATAAACACACAGTTTAGTATTAAGTTAATCTAAAATTAGAATATAAAATCTGATAGTTGGTGGCTTGCAAACTGAAACTCTTCCATAATTTAGCTAGACTTAAATTTGCTGTCCTGTTTTCTGTCTTAGTGTGTGAACATTGTCTAAGAAACATTTTTGATGCCACAGTGTCTACTCTTCTCTTTCATGGTGCAGTCCTCTAAACATCTTTGAGTCCTTGCAAGTTGCTTTGTTGCCTATTTGCCCACTTTGATCTAAGTTCTCAGTCTTCTAGTGCACAGCTAAAGTAAGGGAAGAGCTGTTACTGTGTGGGAGTGGGTGCAGCAGAGAGATTTATGATTGTTGCCTCTGTTTATATAACCCTCAGGAAATCCTGTCAATTACTGGAATGCATCTTTATTGTAAGGACAATTCCCTTCTGTCCCTCAATATTCTATTCACAAACACCTTCTTCTCTTGAACCTTGCATTTTGTAACAGGAGATTTAATCTCCCGTTCTTCAGCACCTTGTCCATCACTTTGCTGCTCTTCCAGGTCTGCAAACCGTGTCTTATGCTCCAGGGTCACAACTCTTGGTGCCTGGCCAAGTGTTTAGATTAAGCTGGGCTGCTGAAGTGATGACACGGGATTTCCAGAGTAGCCATGATATTTATCCAGGAGTCCATGGTCTGTCCCAAGGTGCTGTCCTTCTTTTTGGAGTGGTTACCTGCCATCTTATGATGGATCACAGTGCTTCAAGTGGGAGTTTGGGAATGGGATCTTGGACTTCTTGAGAAGTGAGGCAGCAACTGAGCAACAGGCCTGCAGCAGCAACAACACCTTTGCCAGGGTACTTGAACAGAGTGGGTGGCTGGTATGAGTGGCACTGACGTTTTATGTTTGTCTTTCATCTAGATATTATACTTTTATGGATTGCTGGTTAGCACATTTTGAAGGCTGAATAGCTCTTATTTTTATGACCTGGTAGGACATAAGAACAGCAGGCAGATATTAGTGTTGAATTATAGGTTCTGTTTTTCTTTTTTTTTAAATTAGAAAAATACATTTTTATTTCATTTCCTGTAAAATTTCCTAATTAAAAAAAAAAGACTTTTTGAGATCCTACAAGTGCCTCAGATAATTTGCTCAGCGAGATTTTTCCAAATGTGCCTCATGCTCAAGTATTCTAACTCGAGCATACTCAAGTGTTTCAATTTCCACAGTTTATGTGCATCATTGCCTTAGAACATAGATTAATAAATGTAAGGATCTTTGTCATCTTGGCTGTCTGGATGGCAGATGAGATTTTTGTGTTTTCATCCACTTTCATTAGTTTACTCAGCTTTCAATATGATTGCTGTTCAATACATGTTTTACTTTGCTGTTAATAATAATAAAACCCCCTCAATTCCCCTGTTTTATTTTTGCTATAGGAATGCCAAGAGAAGGGAATTTTCTCTGCCCGCTTCCTTGGCCTCTTTGTCATGGTGTACAATGTTTTTAACCAGACACAGTGTCAGTAATGAGCTTTTAGGGCAGCAAAGTACATTTGGAATGGAATGGGTGACCTGTAATCTTATGGAGTGGAGAAGGATGATTCTAAGTGAGGTAGCAAGGATTTCTCACTGAGGATGTAACACTAGCTGCTTTCAGCACTGTATTGGCTATTCCACAGAGAAATTTATTCATGCATGACAGCTGTGCTGGTTTTGGACAGAGGTGATAATTTCAGAACTCCAATTTTATAGTATCTGAAAATATATAAAAACCTTTTCGTTCACTAGTGTGTCATGCAGTAATTCACTAATTTCTGCATGGCAACCCTCTCAAAAAGACCATTTTGTCTTTCATAAATGAGAGCTTTCCTGACAGTGATTTTTTTTTTTTTTTTCCAGTGGGGACAAATAGACAATTCTAGTATAAAATGTTTTAGAGATTTAACTTCTGAGGTTGCAATGAATGACTGGAGGCCATTATTCTCCTAAGAATGCTTTCTAGGCGCTTTCAGAAAGAAATGTGATACTGGAAGTTTGAAAGTAGTTTTATTTGTATTCCTGCTTGCTGCCCTTGCTGTGCATCTCCAATGAGTTTTGTTAGTGAAGGCAAACGTTGTGTCAGTTTCAGATCCCAAGTAACACTGATGAGCTGGTGTAGGAGTTGGGTTTCCTGAACAATCTGGAGCCATAGGCAGTTGCCTATGCTTAAGGACAGTGCTGTTGTCCAGGACCCTTGCCTTATTTTGGTATGTGGTTATGTAAGCCATGTATGCTTTAAAGTATCTGGAAAATGGTTGGGAATGGAGTGAATTAACTTCCCTGAGATTTGGTCAGAGTGGTGAGAGGTCACCTCAAGAGACCTGCTACAAGGCATTCTTCATCTGAGCTGTTGGCAAAGAGTCTGTGCTTACTCACGCCACGAGGATTTCATTGATTTCAGTCTTAGTTTGTCAGGAGCAACCTTGAGATGGAAATCAAAACTTGAACTATCACAGAAGGTCATCACGAGTACATTGAACTTTCCAGGACGTTGCAGCCATCTGTTTTCTTGCTAACATAATTCAAAGTGCCGGTTATGCTGTGTGAAGTAGAACAAAGATAATTTGTAAAGAACGTTCAACCAATTCACTGTATTTTGTGGCTTTTGTACAAAAGCCAAAGTCTCTTGCATACCTTCATGTTTTGCAAATATCTGTGAAATTCCTTCAGCAAACAAGTTCTCAATTGTGTCTATGGACTCTTCTGCAGGTAGGGATTTTTTGCATTCATTCTGCACCTCTGTTAACCTCTTTTTTTGTTGTATTTTTTTTTTAATACAGCATGTTGTGACATTGACAGACTGTTAAGGGCCACTACTCTCTTTGCCACCACATCGGCTCAAGGCAGACCTAACTGAGAAAATGCTTAAAATGCCATTGATTTTTCTACCTGAAGGCTGCCGGTGTTGTAGTAGCCCTGGATTTGAGCTACAGCAGTAGGGAGCATTGGAAAATTGTTCTTTGTTCACTGCAGTTTTTATTTCTTGACTGGATAAGCTGCACTGCAAAATGGAGCAGTGTCATTGCAATTACACATGCAATTTGATAGTCAAAGCTATGTGCAATTAGATTTTTAAAATTGGATTTACAATAGCAGCATGGTAATAAGTCTCTTTGTAGAGAATAAATATGAAGAAATGGCCATTCTAATGAAAGTCTGTTTCACACTCAACTACTTTCAATGTATACTTTGCCCAGTGTTCACTCACATTATCTGTTTGATTCTTTTATGGTATAAATTTCATCACGGGAGTTACAGCCCCATTGTAAATTCACTTGAATAACCTTTGGGTGGCCACCAGAAATTGCTGTGGATCTTAGTGCTCGTGTTGGATCGAAGGTGTAGTGGTACAACCTTTGGGAGATCTTTTATTAATGAGAAACATAGAATTATGAAATCTGCATTCACTTAAGCCAGCAACTACGTTCTTGTCTTTAAGCCCGTGACTGCCTCGAGGCTTTGTCTGAGAATGTGAACCTACTTCTGCTTAAAATAATAGGAAGAGTAGCAGGTAGAAGAATGGGGCTAACTATATTTGGAATCTGTGATTTCTTGTACTTAAATCTGTAATGTGTTCATATGTATCAGGCCACATTAGAACATATTCACAGAATCACAGAATGGTTGGGGATGGAAGGGACTTTAAAGACCATCTAGTTCCAAACCCCTGCCACGGACAGGGACACCTTCCACTATCCCAGGTTGAATTCTTACCGAGCTTTTCTTTAAAAAGTATTTTGTACTTGGTGCAAACAGCTGAGAACTGGGGACTAACTAAGGACAAGCAGGTGAATGGAAGGCTGGGAAGTCAGAACGTGATTTTCAGTTTCTCATTTGAACTCATACCACATTAGTTACAAGTCCTAGTTCTGGAACGGTTTTCCCCAGGAGAGTGAAGGTATGTAATAGACCAGAGAGCAGCCTTTGCTTGTAAAGGTGCTGTGATGAAAGATCTGGAGCGTTTCAAGGGGGAAGAAAAACCCACCATAGGGTGGGGGAAATGTTGCAGAGGTTTCTTTCCAGTTTATTGAAAACATTAGGATTTTTTTTTTCTTTTGTAAAAGTTCTGTCAGCAGTTGGAATTCTTATACATTGTGCTAATCCTACCTTTATATAAAAGTCATAAATCTTATAAATTAATGCATCAGGCAGTTACCAGAACTCTTCAGTCTGTTTCTTTTTATGGAGTGATCTGACACGTTTTGCAAACAGCAGACCTAGGTGCTCTGCATGAGTTCCAAACTGGATTTGTAGCGATCAGCTCATAGGAATGGACTCTGGCCCTACTTCCAGTCGGGTGAGAAAATGTGGTTTAAGTTAAATGCAATAATACTGGAAAAAAGATATGAATTACTGACCTTTTGACATTGGATTTTAAAGTTTACCATAATGGTACAGGGGCCTATGAAGGTTTTTATTGGTACTTCCATTAGTTTCCTAAAAATCTTGACATTTCCAGCTACATTACATTTTCTGGGGTGTAGAAGTCTCTTTTTTCCATCTCCCTATACTTCAAGCATGCAGATACATTTCATGGCTAATTAGCAGAATTAGTTTTGTTGCTTACATTGCTTATGAAATTTGAGGGATATGATTCTGAACTTTCAGCTGCCCTCTGAAAGGACATGTGCAACTGTTTACAAACATGAGTCACAACTGCTTCGTTTACTCTGTGAAGAAAATAGACAGTGTAGCTGCCAGTAACTGAAATATGTTATAGAGGGAAAACAATTTTGCATTTAATACCAAAAAGGCGATTTTTGATACTGTAGGGCAGTAAAATAGTCTACTCAGGATCTGTCCTAAAAGCAGAAGCATTTATGGGCAGTACAGAATAACCAATATACATTACAGAGCTGATTTTTATAGAGGTGTTTTCATTAGGGTATCTTATCTTTGATATTTTTTTAAAATAGGCTTTTTTTTTACATATTTCTGATAACTCTTGCTGACATTCAGCAAGTTCTGAAGTCCTGCAATTCTCCTAAGGTTTTCTGGTACAGGGACCAAAAAAAATTGTTAAATGCTTCCAGCGCTCCGGCCCTGAAGGAACATTCTGCAACCAGATGATACATATAAACTCGCTTCCCATAAGAGAGCAGTCTAGTGCTGAAGGAAAAAAATACAGCTATGTTTTTAATATCAGATGTTCTTAACCCAAGCATCTGGTTTGAAATGTTCCTAATTCAGAAAATGTCATGTTAAAGAAAGTGCAAAGTATTTAAAATAATTAGGAATGAATAAGGTAATTTGGAGGAATGGCAAACCACTGGGTTTTTTCAATCACAAGTAATGGTCTGGTAAGAGCTGTGGAACAGCAGGAGTGCTCCAAGAGTTATTCCTGCTGGTACTGGTGGTACCTGAAGCATCAGTCGTGGCATTTCTAACCTAAGAAGCCAAAAATCTTGAGCGCATTTCACACATGTCTATTTTCCTGCCTCGAGGTAGCCAGCTTGGGCCTGGGTTGGTGAGGAAGAGAATGGAAATTGTGTAACACCAACAAAGGCTTTTGAGCGGTGCCCTAAGAGTTACTTCTGTATTTGTCAGTTTTAGGAAGCATGCCTTCACTGGAATAAATCAACAAATAACAACAGGGTATAGGTGTGATGTCTCCCTTAATTAACTGCTTTATACCGCTCATGGCTTGATCTGTGACATTAAGTAAAGGGACATAAGTTTGCATTGATAACACCTAAATTTGCAATTTTGCTGAGAATTTGAAGCTTGGCCATGTCACTAGCACAGCGTTTTACAGCAAAAAGCCTTTCTGACCCTCCTCCTAAATGGAAATAGAGCTATGAAAATAAGCACCAGTGGATCTAAGCTTTTTGGTGCAGGACACTGAGTGGGTGTAATTTGATGTGTCTGGCAGTAGTGAAACACTCAGATACTAAGGAAAAATTTGTATTTTTAGTGGAAAACATGCAAATTTTTGCATTTCTTTTTGAAATTAAACATGTGTAAGCCCAGAGTAAAACTGAACTTCCTTTTAATATTTTTAAAAGAAAATTATTTTGCTCTTATTGTAGTACCTTTTCTGTTTGCTGTGATGGGCTCCTTTAGCTTCTGCCAGTCCAACTGGCAAATGTTTCTGCCAGCAAAAAAGAAGGCAGTTCCATTCACTGGAAGTTTCCTAGTTTGTACTAAGAGAGAATTTAGTTCTTTGAGAAAACCCAGGAGAGTAATGCCAGGAATGGCTCTTGGTCCCCATGCATGCACATTTTTCTCCTTCCAAGGGGTGAATATTGATCAGTTGGATACTTCCTTGTGGTTCTTGAACCTTAAATTTATGTGAATTGTGGTATTCCAAATAGATTATTTATTTTAGGATCAATCTCCTTGCAGAGCATTCTTGCTCACGAACTTACGTAGGGAAAAACCATTTTAATTAATAGCTTTCCTTATAAAGACAGTGTAGAGCACAGGATAAGCCACTTCCTTTGGCAGACTCCTGAGAGATTGCTCATTGCGGATAAATATTCTCTCTCTTTCTTGATAGTGTTTTACTTCTACCTCTTTTGAGATTTTGTTCTTCTTTCTTTTCCTTTGAACTTTCCTTGGGCTCAGCCACATTTTCTAGGAAGTGATGTTGGTGTGGTCATGACGTGTCTGCTTGTGTAGTAATTTTCTCACAATGAATTTTTTTAAGTCTTGATAAAGTTAAGGATGGAGGTCAAAGACAAAAAGATCTTAGTGGTGTTGCAGAAGCCAGTTCTTGGGCAAAGGTGAAAAAATCCATCTGGGAGCCACCATTTTGTCCTGGCACAAAAGTTACTGTGGAATTTTGCAGTTATCTTTTCTCTGTGTACTTTTTCTGGTCCCTTGATACAAATACACAAATCCTTGCTGGGCTGTTAATGCACCTTGGTAGCAGCCAGGCACATGCTGTCTCCTGGCCCAACATCCAGATGGGAGCTTGGGGAAGTTGTTGGATGCATTTCAAGGGGCACACTGGGATGAGAAAGGGGGAAAGAGGAGTTACTGCAGCAGGTAGGCACAGAGCACATCAGTCTATGTGCCTGTTCTTTGCATGGAGTTGCTTCAGTCATCTTGGTATGTTTCTGCCCAGTGGGAGGTCTCTGCCTCTTCCTTTACAGTATGTTGGTATTATTTTTATTCATCTGTCTGTCCTGCTCCCACACGGAGGGTGTGGTCTCTGAGGAGGAGCCCAGCTGCGGGGTGTGTGCACTGGATGGGATCTCCTGGCACAGGGGTTCCCAGCTGTGGTCTCCAGAAGGCTGCTTGTAAGTTGCTGCCTCTCTGTGTTTGTTTGCAGCTGCTAAATTGCATTAAAGACTTCTAAATGCAGATTGAATGTTTCTCCATTTAGCTTCCAAGCCAGGAATTACCGTAATTGCCACTTGTCATGTGGAATGTAAGTATGTCTGTGCAAATGCACGAGCGTCTGTGCCTGACTGGGAACTGTGGTGAAACAGGGTCTCCAGGAGAAGAGCTACTTTCCTTATCTCCTGCTGACTTAAGAGTTTTAGAGAACACTACCCAGGAATGGGAAGAGTCTTCCTTTTAATTTCTCTTTATGCATCATGGAAGTGAGATTGGATAATGTTGACTGGCAGGTCAGGAGGACACTTGCTCAAGTGAAGAGGTAGCCCAGTTTCAATTATTTGAAAATAATTTGGTTCCCATACAGCAGCATTAGAGCTCTGCAAATTTTCATTGGCACAGTTTTTTACCATGTTTGATAATTGTTTTAACTTAATTGTTTTAAGTCCTGTAGGTAAAAGGGAAGGTAACTCTTCTTTGATTAATATTTCCAGGTTGTCTGTAGACTCAATGGAAGGAATTTTGAGGGTTTTCTCTGAAGCCGTAAGTGCAGCACATTTCAGAACTGGAAGCACAAAATATCAATTTAACGTGATTTTTTTGATCTCATTATCCCTCCCAAATATCCATTCAGTCTCTTTTGGATCGTGCAGTGAAGAAATTAAAATGATGTTAACCCCAAACAACAACAACAACAGCACATCATCTCTCATGCTCTGTCAATTATCCAGAGCAGCAGTTATTCTAGATTTGTACTGTTTCATTGAATGACTTCTGTACTCTTTTATCTGGAGATTTTACTGGGAAAATTTTAGCTCACTGTTTTTATGGCTTTTTTGATTCTTTTCTGGCTTCCAAGCAAGCAGTCTGCCCAGTGCTGGCAGGGGAGGGCTGCAAGCTGGGGGTGAAGAAGGAATCAGTGTCTTTTATTAGAGCTAGGTTGGAATCTTCTCCTTAATTCCTATAAAGTTTGTGTTTTTCCTTAAAAAACAGCAAAACCAAACTGAAAAGCAAAACACTCCTGAACAAAACCACAAACAAAGGAACCTAATTATGATTGCATAAACATGATTTTTTAGGAATGAAAAAAATCAATCCAAACCTTCCCCCCAGCCATGCCCCAGCAATGAAGCCCACTGCAAAACTCTGAGCATTTTTTTGACCAAGAAATGCAAATATTGTGAAAATGCTCAGTAAATTCCATGTTGTGTTTTGTTTTTTTTTTTAAACTGTAGAGATGTTTCGGTGGAAAGAATTTCAGAGAACTTCAGTATTTCTCCTTGCAGTAAGATCCAGAAGAGATGTGAGCAAAAATCACTGGGAGGACCTTATGAAGTTTTGTGTAGAGGCTTCCCTGGGGAGGTGCTGAGGTGGTGTGATGGGTGGCCACTGAGCTCATAAAAGCAGACTCTGCATGCGAAGAGAGGCTGAGCACCAAGAGAGAACAACTGTCCCCTCAGGTTTGTGCAGGTGGCTTCTGGCCTGCGACTACAAAAGTGGAGCTGCACGAGACAGGAGGGAAATAGAAGCAAAGGGGAGGGGAGCCAAAGTGATGCTCGAGCCAGACAGTCATGGGAATTGAGATGAAGCTGTCAGGAGCAGGGATGAGTGAAACCTTAAAGTCAGGGAGCCTGCTCTAATTCAAGAGGAATGGTTCTCTCTAGCCAGTTCATGGATTTAAGTGGAGTGGCTAGAGGGGCAGGTGAAGTTGATCTCAGGCCAGATTAATCCCTAATGTAGTCTTGCTGGCATCATTGTGCTGTCTTCCCTCCTTTTCAAGCTTCAGTGGAATTCCTTCAAAGATGTATTTCGCCCTTCCAGCTCTTGTTTTACAAAATTCCACTGAATCATCACGTTTTACCAGATGCTCCTCGGAGCCCCTGCCCTGGATTACATCACTGGTGTCAGGACAGTGGGTCGGGTTACTGGGAGAGTAGGTTTCCTTAAGAAGAAATTGTCATACTTGTGAAATGTTTTGCTTAATGAAGTTATGGCTGTAGCTGTACATTTGCAAGTATTTACAGCGCCAAATAACTGAAGAGATCAACAGCAAACCTCCATTTGTGTGTGTGTGGGAGGCTTGGCAGACTGTTTCCCTTACCCACTCGCTTAAACGTTTGAGAGTCAAGTTCTCTTTCCAGCTTTGTCACCAACACACTTGGTGACTTTGAATGTTTCGCGTAGGACCCGTGTCCCCGTTTCCCAGTCCATAATGTGGGAATGAGAGTATTCCCTGTGTGCTATTAAGAAACATGTAGTGTTACTAGACCATGCTACCTAGCCAGCCCTTATTGAGCTGACATATATTTTGACATATATTTGATCTGATTCTAGTAGTAATGATTAAATCTAGCAAAACTATATTGGGATAGATGGCCTTGGGTAAAGGAAAAGAACAGACAGATTTAGTACCAGGAGAGGTACATATCACTGGAATCTATCTGCGTGTCAAGCAAGGAATGGATGTGTATTTCTGTAGGAAACCACAAATCCTTTGTCAACAGAACTGACAAGTCATCCTTGAATTTTTAATCCACAGAATGGCCTTATTAATTTTAAATTTGCCTTGTATTACAGCATGCGAGTTCAAACACAGACCTGAACGTTCTCACCACATGGAAAACATTTCAGTGAAGAGATGGAAAGCATGATTCTGTAAATGCATTTATTAGCAGCACAAACTGGAACAATTGAGCACGTCAGGTCTCAGTTTGACTGCATTGTCCCATGAGTTTGTTGGTGATGGTTTAAGTGTAGCTAAAGAAGTACAGCAGATTCAGTAAAGAAAACTGTACCATAAGGAATACGTTTGTTTTTTTTGATCACATACTGCTATGTCTTGAATAATGGATTTTTTGCCAGCTGATTTTTTTAAAGTTTAATTTTCAATTATTAAGGTGTTAAAATATTACTGTATTTGGCCAGTGGTCATAGAGTTTGTAGCCAGAATCTTGTTCAGTTTCGTGTATAATCATACGGATGCTAATAAACTTCAGAAATCCAGTTGGTGAACACCACTGTGATTATACCCGAAATGGAAACAGATTTCCAGATTTTTCATGGGAATCTTGCTAGGAACAACCTTTCTCCTTGTTTACACAGTGGAGCTCAGCTGTTATGAGAGTGAAATTATTTTAGAGCTCTTAAATAAAATTTCTATCTTTTTCATTAACAATGCACTGAGAAGTGGGATATTTGCTCCCAAGCAGTAGAAGTGTTGTGTTGAGATGGACTCTGTGAGGGCAAATTAAGCACAGACCCACCTGCTTCTTTTGCAGTGTGATTGACATTTTCTGTAATTGAAGAGGACAACCCAAACTGACCTAAGTCTGCATGTTTCTAATAATAAAATGGAGTCAATAAACAAAAGCCACATGTACAGAAACTGCACCTGTTGAAGAGATCACTTTTCATTCTCAGCAGCATCAGATGCCTGCTTAGCAGCTTCAGACTGTTAGCATATTGACTGCCTCAAAATGTTATGTTACACATTGAAGAAAATGTAATGAGGGCGCTAATTAAAGGATGGTAATTGACTGCCTCCAGATGATGCAAGGTTGGTGTTAGGGTTTTCAGTACTGTGCTTGAAGAATGGTGGAAGCAGTCATCTGCTGTTTGTGTCAGTACCTTTCTATTCATTCCCAGACTCTCCTGGCCCAGCTGTCTGTGGCTTATGTTGGCGGCCCTGTTAGCTCTCCCAGATGTATTTTATTTCGTTGCTCCATGTACCATGTGTTGAAAGAAAACTTTCTTGTTAAAAGACCAAGCAGGGGCAATGAATGAAGGTGAGCTGGGTGCCTGGATGAAGGTAATTCTGAACAGATACATGTCTGAAGGTTCTGCTTGAACACAGCATAAGCTTTGCAGCTTTTTATTTACTGCTTCTTGAGTGTTGCTCATTCTGAGATTGTTGTGAGATTTTTCAGTACCTCAGAGGAAGTCAGTTTGCAGACCGTTCATGTAGTCTGTTTTGCATAATTTCTATTTAGAGAATGTTTAACACGTGATAAATAATTTCCAAATGCATCTATCATGCATTAATGCTTCTGTTGCATCAAAAGAAAACATTTTGGTTGAGCTTATTTCAGAGTATTGGCATAACAAAGCCCAGAAGGCAGATGACAGACATCGCCCTAAGATTAACTCATTTTTGGTGCAAGCAGATGCAGACATGCACGCATGGGCATAACATCCCCCTGCACTCTTTTAGTGATGATCTGGGGTGGGCTCTGTCCACGCTGTGTCAGTGCATACTGACACTGCATCACTCTGAACATGACAGATTGCATACTGAGCGCTCATCCAAACAAAAGGTGAGCACAAAAAGGAAGAGCCGATTATTTATGAAACAAAGCGATCTGAGGAAAACCTCTCAAGGGCAGCACAAGCATGGGACCATTTTCCAGTTATGTGAATCACTTAAGACAGATTGTGGAGTGAAGTAAAATCAGTGTCACGGACAGGGAGGAGTATCTTGGTGTTTCTTCAGAAAAAACCCCAAACCAACAACAACCAAGCTTAACAGAAAAAGAAATACAAATTTCAGCTTTGATATACAAGATAAAGTTTCCTTCTGTGCATCAGAAGGCAGAGAATGGTCAGAAACAGAGAGCTTGCTCCAGGAAAGGCTCAGCCGTGGGAGACATCACA
This sequence comes from Oriolus oriolus, assembly GCA_013400235.1. Classification (NCBI taxonomy): domain Eukaryota; kingdom Metazoa; phylum Chordata; class Aves; order Passeriformes; family Corvidae; genus Oriolus; species Oriolus oriolus. The sequence continues at coordinate 477,295 of VXBT01010826.1, forward strand.
CTAGAGTTTGGATGTACTTTGTGTACATTAGAACCAGTATCCTGACTGCAAAGCAAACTCAAAATATATTTTCTCTTTCTCTTATAACCCTCTTTTGTCTTCCTCACAGGCTTGGTTAAAGTTAGGTCTTTAAAGCAGACAAGAAGCTTGGACTGAAAAGTCAGTGGTGCAGCTGTGCCCTGATACTGAGCACTCTGATACTGAGCACTCTGATACTGAGCACTCTGATACTGAGCACTGTTTTTCTGCACTTGCATATGCTGTACAAGCCAGCCTGAGCAGAGACTGCTTTGCCTGTGCAGGCTGGCACACACACACTTCACACAGTAAGTGCTGATTCCAGTGTGATGTCTCCCATGATTCATTAAGTGACCAGCTTTCTAAAGTTTCTAGAATAGGTGCCCAAAATGTGAGAATCTTCTAGGAGGCGACTTAAGATATTTGAGTTTTTTTTCTTTGGTTTGAGCAGACATGCTCACGTGCTTAATGTACACACCTTAAAATTCAGTGATGTCGTTACTCTTCTCTAAGAAACATAAAATAGGAAGGATTCCTGAAAATAATGCATCCAGTCAAAGCTAGATCTGGGTCTCACTTGGCTCTGGCTTTGTAGTGAAACCTGGGTGGCAAACTGGTGAGAAAGACTGAACTAGCAAGGGTGTTCACAAAGGACTGAGAGGGTGAACTGAAATGTGAGTATTGAGTATGAAGATTGACTAATTTTTTTTCTCTAAGCCCAATTTAAACATTGTGACTTGGTGTGTCACTGGCATCAAGCACAGGAAGGAGCACATTCATTGTTAAAATCCTAGACTAGTGGAGATGTTACTAGACTGGCTGTTTAATGCTTTTTTTCATTTACTGCATTAGTTCTTTCGTTAGAAGGAACCATTTGTCAGCAAATCTCTTATTGTACATTATTCTGTTTAATGAACTGAAAGCTTTTAAATTTTTTTCATTTTCCTTTGTTTCACTATATGAGATTAGAATCAGTGACTCAGCTTTATCTTCAGGAGGTCAGTGTCCTCTTCTTAGTTTAATCTTTCAATTCATGAATCCTTCATTCATTTTGTTTGTTCTGATCCATGCTACATAACTATGTTCTTTCTATGCAGCCTTAGCCCTCACAAAAGCTAAATACCAGATTATCTCTATATACTTTATTTGTCCATCCCTCTCATGCTCATCCAGCTCTTCTAGGAAGAACTACTTGTAATAAAATAAGTTTCTGAGTCCTTGTTAATATAGGAAACAGTTTTTTTATTTTTAAGTTTTTTTACTTGTCAAAGCTGAGAGTGGCTAAAGCTCTGGCTCCCTCAAAGTGCCTGCAAATAAGTGCTTAACTGTTTATACATCTAAAAATTGTGCTCTTTTGCCATCCGAAATCAGGGATGAGAAGATGCTCAGCCCTACCTAACGATACAGCATTACCCTCAAGGTACTTTTATCTCAGAAGCTGTTACTATTTTTGCTGCTACAGTCAAAAATACAGATGGAGCTTTGCATAAAAGCAGACAATGTCAGCATGCCATGGGAAAATCATTGATGAGGCAGATTATTCCATCCTATAATTTTGATTCTTTTTACAATGTAGAAAATCTTAATGGCTTTAGTGTAGTTTATATCAAAAGATTATTTCTGAGAGCCTGGATAAACATTGCTAGGACCTATATTTCAACTTTCAAGTGTTTAACAAAGAATTATGGGATTGTCCTATAACCATGAGCTAAACTATGGGAATTTACATTTTCCTTTTTGCAGGATAGTTCCTCTTAAAATTGTACTCCGAACAATGGCTTATTTTCTTGTGCCAGTACTTGATTCCAAATTCTGTGGCTTGGCAGCAGGCAGGTCTCAGATTTCAACCACATGTATTTCAAAAAATCAAAAGATCCTTATTTGGCACTCCACTCACATATCTTAAAAAGCTGTGTTTGTGTGTCAGATTTAAAAATAATTGAAACCAGGGGTGCAAAACCTGAACTCTTCTTCCAGGATGTTTTGACTTCAGTTGCTTCCAAGAGCATTGAAGGGAACAGAATGGAAACCCTGTGCAGCGTGAGGCACTGACAATGCGCGGAGAGACTTGATGGAGCGGACGCACGTGATACCACAGTGGCCTTTCCAAAAGTGTTCATATTTGTCTTTCATTATGTATTTAAAACAAAGATATCCACACAAGTGCATGCTTTCCTAGCAAAACACTCTGCAGCTTCCATTTGGTAAAGAGAAGGATTGCTCTGCACAAGGAAGCGTTGTGGATTTTGTTGAATGAAGAGCGGTTGCTGTATCTGTTTGTGCAATAATTTAAGGCTGGGAGTGCATTTCATTTGGAGCTGAAATTGGTGAGGGAATTAGAATGGTGACCTACATTTAGAACAGAATGTCAGAGGTCAATATCCTTATTTTTCAAAAATGTCTCTGGAACTTTAATACCTCTGAATTATATTTTTTGGCCAATAAGGTAGAATACTTCTGCTTGTGCTAGAAGACACAATATACAAGGGGATGCCTCTTTATTTTTTATGCTGTTGTTAGAAATATTTGGAAAAAAATGATGCAAACTCATACCTGGCCTCTAGTAACCCATTATGGAGAAACTTGTCCTTGTTCCCTCGGAATATTTTATTTCATCCACAAAAAATTATATGGAAAGTTGAGTATCTTCTGCAAGTAAAACATCCACCAATGGAATGACTCAGAACAGACATGAGTGGAGGAAGCTCCAGCTTGCTTCTGCTCACTAGTTACAGGTAAGGCAAAATATCAACTAAGAAAGTTATCCCAAAAACAATCAAGTAAAGCACAAACTCATAGCCTAGCATGAATTATCCTATAGTATAATATAATGAAAAACACAAATTAAAGCTGACACATACCCAGCATTGTTTTTCCGTCTTTCCATAACAAAGATTGTTGTGTGGCTGATGATGATCCTCACAAGCCTTACATTGCCCTGGCTCTCTCGTGCTTCCAAAGGATGGAGGGATGTAGAGAACGGCAGACTGTCCCAAGTGAAAGAAAAGAGTTACAGGGCTGGGTCAGATACCCTCCATGACAAATATGTAATCCTGTCATGTCCACACCACAGAATAAATGTGAAAAATACTTGGGAAATCTGGAAGAGGTAAAGAAGCAACAGCCATCTACTGCAACTAAAGGGATTCTTTGTTCACACGCATTTTAGGAAAAAAACACGACAAACCAAACACCAGAAACACAAACCAAAGATGGAAGAAACCCAGCAAATTCCTACACACTCACTCATCTTTTGTAGCAGAAGTAAAGAAAAGAAAAATACAATTTACCAGATGGCACATTGCAGTTTGATTTTACGCCAGGCTTGGGCCTTCCATGAATTCTTTTCGGTGCTCTTTTATGTTTGCTGAAGATTCTGATTGCACAGGAAACTAATGTGAACAGCTGTAATTCCAGTCATTGGAATTATTGGAAAGAAATCTCAATGACCAAGAAAGAGAAAACAAAAACTTTGAAATACAAAGCCAGTTCTGGTTATCAGTGTTTTGGGGGTTTGTGTGTTTTTTTGTTTTGTTTTGTTCTGTTTTGTTTTTTGGGGTTTGTTTTGTTAACTCTGAGATTTCTTGTCCGTCTAATATGTAGATATACACATAGGTATAAACAGGGTAGCTTTCTATGAACAGCGTTGAGTATTTTGTCAAATACTTACAGATTATTTTCAAAGAGTTTTGCTACAGGTTCAATTTGAGTTTGGGCCAAAGAGGACTTTGAATTTGCAATTAAATTTGAATTAATTCAAATAAGTTGAATTAATTATTCTTTTCCTCTTCTTGACTTCATATCCTAACCTATGGTTTCCAGTGTGCTGTTTCTATGGCTTTTGTGGGTATCCTGCAGCAAACATCTTAATTCAGAAAGGTATCATGGTAAGGAGGTTGAGACCTTTGAGGCACCTTGTTTTAGCAGCTCAGCAGGAGCTGCATTTCTGAGACAGGGAAGATTTCACTGGGCATGAGGAGTTGGATTCAAACAAAAACCAAAATCCACCTTCTCCTCCAGGCAGACAAAGGGATAAATATCTCTTTTATCCTCCCCTTCCCTCCCTGCCCCACCCTAAGAATGTGCATAAACAGTATTAAGACTAAAACACCAAGGGAAAAAAAAATATCAGAAGTGTTCAAGCTGGCCTGGCCTGAGGCAGAACTACTTGATATTCTTGCATATACATCTGTTCAGTTTTACTGTGCCTGACAGCATGTAAAAGGCAGAGGCATTCAATGTAAACATCAGTGTAAACATGAAATATATTTTATTTCACAAGGGATGACTCTTCTCTTTTAATCTCTTTTCCTTACCGAAATATTTTCACTATTGTTGGCTTGTGTCTTCTACTTTTAGTTATATTTTGTTGCAAAGCTGAAATGGAGGAAGCGGATGGAATATGGATATGATATCTAGGGGAAGTGTGAATTTTGATTTAATGTTTTGGTCATCTTTAGCTGGAAGTAGTGATACTCTCCTGACATATATTACCAACAGCTAGATGTGGTCGTGAACTGCAAGCTAGCCAAGAAGTCAGTTCAAGTTTGCTTTACAAAAAACCTCTCACTCCAGTTTATTCTCCTCAAAGTGCATGCGAGATCTGCCCATGTTTTCAGACACTGAATATGTAGGTAGGTTTCAGTAACTTCCACAAGCAATTAACTCTTCATCTTTCTTGTAGATAAAGTAGTGAAGTGTGTGGGGTAGATACACACTTCGCATATTTTGGTGCCCTTCTGGGAGCTGAAGAATAAAGGTTGGTTGTTTTTTATTTTTTCTTTCTAAATGTGGAGCAATTAGCACCATGGAGAAAAGGAGATAGCTCTGCAGCATTTGTAACCTAGCAAGTCATTGGGAAGCTATTGCATGTTTATTTCAGCTTCTCCCTTTAGGAAGGAGGCTGCTACAGCACAAAGCACTTGGTTGGTGTTGTGTCCTTGTATGTAGCCTGTTGTAACTTGGAGTGGAACCTAATCACTGTAGAAGGATTTTTTTTTTTTGGTTTTTTTTTTTGTTTTGTTTTGGTTTTTTTTTGTTTTTTTGTTTTTTTTTTTCCCCCCCAAAGTTGAAATCTGGTGAAAATAGATTCTGGAGCTGCAAGCAGATTCTTGATGTAGCATCTGACTTGTTGCACGATAAGAGGTATCACTCCTCGTCCGTGTCCTTTCTTGGGAAGAAGATCAACTGTGAGAGGACAAAGACGAGTAATGAACCTCCAAGCGGAGTCGAAGTCAGCTGCGGCCTCACAACAAACACAGGCTCAAAGTCCCCTGGGTCTCTGTCCAGCCTGCTTTAGGGGCAGTTTTATGAATCCTACCTGGAGTCCAGCAGTAATATAAATACATATGGGCAAGCTGGGCAAGACCTGCTTATTTTAAGTGATTTGTTTTGACACCCATCTTCTGAATTTCTTCTGACTCCCCGCTACTGCCACAAGACTCCTTATCCTATCAGTATGCAATTCCACCTCCTAATTTGTCAAACGACTGCTCCAGCAGTGAAAAGGAGCCCACAAACACTCTGTACAATGAAAATTATTTATTGCTATCAGTAGAAAATTAGCCCACCCATGGATATGTTGGGGGTGATATAATTTAATTCTTTGCTCATTGTTGAAATGTCTGGTAGTACTAAACACAGAGATGTCAAAAATCATTAGGAAATCAATATCTTATGAAAGACACTGTAGTCCCAAAGACACTCTCTGCTCCCCACCCTGCATGGTGAATTCCACAGTTTACTAGCTGCCTGTTGGTGTTCCCGTTTCACTGATCTTTGCAATTGGCTGTGGAATTGTGTACAAAATTCAGTGACATGGTTAGGTCAGTGCATTTTTACTCTAACTTTGCTTTGCAGCACCCAGTTTCCTCAGCTGGGGAAGCAAAACTGTGGAACTGTTTTGTGATCTGGAGAAAAGAATTGTTCCCATGTAAAAATACTCCTGGAACTGTTTTATTTTCCTTGTACTCTGATACAGTTCCAGCAATATCACTGACACTTGTTCTGCTACTACAACTACAGGGGCAAAAAAAAAATCATAACGCCTAAGAGGAGGAAGAGAGGAGTTTGTAATGAGAAGGAGAGCTGGGTGTATGGCTGGGCTGGGAATACTTGAATGTGATACCAGTCCTCATCTTACCTGAAGATAGAGCTATGCTGTGGGACTGTTTAGTTATTACCTCGGACATGGCAGTGCAGAATTGCTCCAGCAGAATGCTCAAGGCCTTTATCAGGTGACTGCAGACTGCTTCGGTCTGTCTTATTCGCCTTCTTTAAATGCAAAACACCCAAGAGTCACTAAGGCAGAAAAGGCAAACCTGTGGTACCTCCACCATGTTTGGAAACTCCTGCTTTAAGTGAATGCTTTCTTCCACTTTTCTGTTTTCCTTCATCCACTTAACCTACATCTGTAGGAGGCTGTACAAGACTTTTACAGCGCAATCCGGGATCGTTACATCTTGGTGAACAAATTCACATCTATTGTTGATGTATCTATTACCTGTCAGTTCTTTATTCCATAGCAGAAGAGGCTGTTAGTTGGAAGGATGCATTGCCAGATTTATGCATTAAAGACACATGCAAAAGTGTTTACTTGAGAAAATTATTGTTGCTTTCCGCCTCATTTTTTTTTTTGGTTAGTTTTTTTTTCTAAGGGCTTTGACCTCTAACATTTTACCTAGAATTATCCTCTTCTAAAGCTGGTATTCCAGGGGATGAAGTAGGATGAGCCAGACTGTTGGGTGGAATTTAACGCTGTGGCATGTGTTTGGACTGACTGAATATAAGTAATTGGAAATGCAGGATATTTGGATACTATTCATTTCTAGGGTTTAACAAAGCTTCTTAGCACGCTGCGCTTTAAATAGAAAAGAAGTTGAAATAGCTCCTGTCAGACTGGAGTGTCTCCAGCTCCTGTCTACTCTAAAGGTCTGTGCCAGGATACTGGATTCCTGAGATCTCATGTTGGAAGTGCAGCCATATTTTGACTCTGTGCTCTGATGTGATGATATCAGTGGTGACACCGCCCAGCTTTTGTGGTGTGCTGTGCAGTGCTGCTACACGAGTCAGCTACAGGCCACGGATGCACATTGGCGGTAGCCACCTGTATTTGTACTTCACATTCATTGTGCTGTTGCAGCACAGCTCTCCTCCTGATGTATGTCCTGGCCTTTCACAAATGAGAGCATTTCATGTCAGTGCTGAAAAGAAGCTATTTATCAACTGAAAAGACACATGTTTTGAACATTTTAATGCATGTGTAAGTGATAAACATTTTTTTCTTATGAAATGGACAATATGTGCATTGGTCAGACATAACTTAGTCCACTTCTATTTATGAGGTCTTATAAAATACTGTTAGGTGTTTTAAATATTGTCAAATTATTTGGGAAAGTTTATGAATCCTTATGGTAAAAGATATATCTGAAAGTCATAATTGAGAGTTCAAGGTGGAGGTAATCTCTAGTTTGATTTTTAAATCAACGAACAATCATCCCCTATATTGCTGCCCTTTTTGTAAGGCATATTTTTTTTCTTCAAAGCAATATCATGCAATTATTTGTCTGAGTGCCTGTTAAGGGTCATAATATGAATCAGTCATTAGGGATTGATTGGTTTATTGTAGTTTAGATACCAAAAAATGGTAACTATTTGGGTTCATTTATGGTTGCTGAAATTATTGACAGCAGCAACTACTCAACACTCATTGCTTTACAATGTCTGATGTGGTTGGACTTAATATCTAAACATTGTCCTGGTTCCTGCAGGTTGCCATGTAGAAGTGGGATATGTGAAGGTCCTTGTGCCTTTTCCCAGAGATATATCTACCAGCTGGACTTGGAATCTCTCAGTTCTAGATGGCTAGAACAACAAACTTCAGAAATTGAAGACTTTGGGTCCACATGGTAGGGCAAAATAAAGATTAAAAAGGCGGAGAACATATATCCTCTCTGCCCGCTTGTCCTTGCAGGAGCATTGTTCGCTCCTCGCTCTCTGCCCACTAATTTTTCATGGCTATCTGAATTATAATCAACTCTAACCAATCCTGTCAGATGTTAAAGAAAAAGCTTGAATTTCTCTCTTCTCCAGGGCCTGGATTTTTTTCCCTGTGCCTTGCAGAAGTGCGCCAGTCACCACCCATATGCTGTAGGCTACTGTCTCTTTCTTCTCATGATGCTCCCCTGCCTCTGAAAGAGTTCCAGCCCGTCACAGGTAGTCTTTTCCCCTGACGCATCTGTTTAGCAAGCAGGAAAAGTAATGCCAAATAATACACAACCAGATTGGATGCACCCTTCACAGTTTGGCAGATGCCCCATCAGTGCCCATAAGTGTGAGAGATGAAGACTACAAAAAGGAGAAGGTTGTTGTTTCAGTCTTTGGTGAGATGAACTGCTGTGAGATCTCCCTGAAGAAACTCTCCCTCCAGCAGAGAAATGTTTTATAGTTTGTGCCCAAAGCACCTATTTCTGTTTGCAGTGGAGAGTCTCATGTAATATATTCCTCTCCACACTTTCTCTTTCCCTCTTAGCGCTGCTTCTAGTGAGTGGGGCCTCTCTTACAGTTACTGTATGCAATGCAAAAATACAAATATGACAATTCCAGATCACCCTTTTGTGGCCACTCTTTTGTGTCTCAGTCTTTCACCCTCTCAGCCCACTCGGTTTAAATCTGCTGAAGGAAACTCAGTGATACCACCTGAACACAGAAAACTTCAGCTTTGGAGGTAATTCTGTTATAAAGTAAAATGTGTAAGAATAGTTTCACAAGTGTCTGAGAAGATTGTACCAAAGAAACTCTGTGAAGCTGAAGCCCTCATTGTGATGTGGCTTAGGGGGAAAAAAATGTAAAAAGTGGAAAAATTAACGCTAAAGGAAATGGAAGGAAAGCAAGTTGGTTTGCTGCGTGCAGGGCAGTGGTTTCAGAGGGAGCTGAACTAGTTCTCAGAGGACCAGATCCAGGTGCATCACCACAGAGCTCTGCTCAAACTAAATAATCCCTGCTGAAAAACTGTGTAAAACTATGTCTGTGTTTTTCTAGGGGAGCTATTGCTTAGTGTCTTAGTTCATTACCTTATTTATTGGTAGCAAAGTCATCCCTGCATGGTCCTGAGTTGTGTTCTGAGTAACAACATGAGTGTAAGGATGATGTATTTCATAGTATACAAAACAAATTTTAATTTGTGACTTTTGGGTTTGATATTTTTTTAATTTATTTGACTTGTTAATTCACTTGTTTATAACTACTTTGAACCAGTTGGACTGGAAGAACCAGCTTTCTTATATTTTTTGTGAAATCACTGCCAACAATAACATATTTGTTTATTCATATTGTTTATTTATTTTTTTAAATGAGTGGATGATTTGGACAGGTCTTAGAGAAGTCAAATAAGAAAGAGGGTTTTTTCATGTGATATATAGTGCTTATGAAAGCTGAGGGCTTTAGTACACTGTAGATTATGAATTTTAATTTATAATGTATTATATATACATTATAAAGTGGATATGTAATGAGCAGAAGCAATATTACAGTTTTATTCACACTTCTTCAGTCTGTTTCCTCTACCTCTATTTGAAAGATCATCTCAAAATAAGTAGGAAAAGCCTTTTGGCCGTGTTCACTGAAGTATTAGTTAAGGAGCATCCCTTCGTACTGGGAATTAGACTAATTTTATCCAGGTATCTGCCTGGTTGTCAGACCTATTCTTTACTCATATGGCACTTGAACTGAGGATTTTACAGACTATGTGAAAGAAATGGCCCAGTCCTTGGGAGCAAAGATCTTATTTCAGACAGAAGTCAAAGAAAGAGAGGAAAAGTGTATGTGTGGGGGCAGGAAAGAGCAGGGAGAGGAAGGGTCAGGGTTACAATAATAATGATGTTCAGGTTCATTTGGGTGCACTTCTTGAGTTTATTACTGCTTTATTTAAATATAACACCGCCCCATTTTTTCCTGACCAGCCTCTCCTTTACCCCAGTGACTTATGTAATAAATGTGAAGCAAAGGAAGAGGAGATGTGATTACTGAGGATTAGCATCTGTGAAGCGGGAGGAAGAAACAGCTTCTTTCTGGCAACTTGAAATTCGAGACAAAGCTAGGAGGCAATGCAGGACTGAAATAGGTTGCCTTTATTGACTGAGAGGAGGAGTGATACCAAGGGGCATTTAAAGCCATGACAAATAGACAATGGCGATATTGTGGATGCAAGACAATATTTTAAATGTGAGCTGTTATATATAAATAAAGATATATACATATACACACACATACCTATATATGTGTATGTATGTTTGTGTTTTGGGGTTCTTTCTGTGCAATATTAAAAAAAAAAAAGATGAGCAGGCCAGAGTTTCAGAATGGTGTTTAGTCCCTTTGAAACACCTTTTCAACGATCTATAATGCATTAGGTTTAACACTGAAAATGTCAGGAAACTGAGGCCATTATTTATATTACAGTAATTCAAGCTCATGTTTGTAAAAACCTGGGTGGGGGGCATAAAGGAGAAGGCTGGAGGAAAGCTCAAAGAAGAGCTCAGCCAAGCTGCGCTCTAGGAGCTCATCTCCTCATTGTGATATATGACCTGAATGTTCCATACACGGAATTTAAGGTTGCTTTGAACCGTCTTTCTTTAAAAAATTGATTTCAGATTTAAATTTTGTCAGCTTGTAGCAGCTCCTTCTAGTGCCACACATTCATTGCACACCACGTGGAAGGACTTTTCTCTTAGCCTTTGAGTGTTTTGTTTAAGGCTCAGGGGAAGTGGAGGGAGAGACAATGTGAATGCTGCTTAAAAAAGCCACCACCACCCACCACTCCAAACTCAGTGAGTAACAGCTTATTGGTCTTGCCAATAACTAAGATACTTTGTAGTTGGCTTCTGAAATGCCTGAAACTTCTATTGCTCTCTTTAAAAAAACGTGAACTGGGCACATGATTATTTTAAGCAATGATACCTTTTGTTTTCCCATCTCACCCCCTCATTGTACAAACCATAAATCTTCAATGTGTTCAGTTCTGCCCTGTCAGCAATATGAGGGAAACCACCTCTTGTACAAAGGTATTGACCAAACGCCTTAATGCATTTTGCAAAATATTCCACTCTCTGCTGGAATTGTTGATCCTTGTTGGACTTCTACCACAGATAATTATTTTGTCTTTTCTCCTTTTTATTTTAAAATTTCTCCTCCAGTGCCAATATTTTGTTGTTTTTGCCACCCTCAAAGAAAGTTCCCCCAACTTTCAGAGAATCATAATTCTTTTCCCTAAGTCAGCAGCAACACAGCATGACTTCAGAATCAAGAGTAAAATTATGCTGTATGAGAAGAGAAAGAGCACTGAGACTTCAAAAAATGGTTAAACCATAATGGAGATAGTTCAGGATCTGGTGATTACCTGGATCATCCAGCCAGCCTCCTGGTGATAGGGTTACCTGATTTGATTTTAAAGTGTTATCTCAGTTTCCAAATGGACTGCTAGGAGATTCTGTGCTCACTGAATGTGCTGCTAACTAAGCTTGTGCTTTGTTTCTTGTAGAGCACATGCCTTATTTATTCAATACAATTCAAGTGTTGCTCTGAGAACAGTTTTAGCAGTTTCCTTGTGAGGTTTTCCAGCTCCCTCATTGCCGTGGCGTTTCTATTCCTGTTCTATTTTCCTTGTGAGAAAATATGATGATGTGATCCCTTCTGGAGAAGGGAGATGTGTGGATTCTGGTGCCCAAAGTGTCTGACTGAGGGAGTGTGATTAGCTGCCTTTACACTGATTTCTCCCAGAATTCAGTGTTTTATAGCATCTCAGCCCAGGTCCTCTTCACACCTGTTACAAGTAATAACTAAGTGCTCCAGCAAATCAGATCTCACCGTACGAATGCTTTAAAATAATCCTATCTGGGAAAACCTTAATTTAAATGGTAGCCCAACATCACATACCATTTTTATTTGTCAAATATAGCTCGATGAAATTCCAATTATGTTTATTTTCTCTCTCTCTTTCTCTGTTTTTCTACCATTTAAAGTGTCATATAGTAGCAATCACTTAATGATCACTCATGCCATGAGTAATCCTCACAAGAGGGATAAACCACACAGGAGGCATAGAAGCTTTTATATCTAAATATTTCAGCCTTCCAATCACTTCTGTCCTAAGGCTTTCTTGCAGAAATTTCTTGAGAGGTGCCCAGATGGCATCCTAAGGCTGTTTTATTTTACAAAATTTAATTGTAAGCTGCCCTTACACACTGAAATTTAGACCATTTCAAACAGCGCATCTTTAGTCCTTGTATCTGATTTATATTTGCGATTGCAGTTGCGAGGGTCTGAGTGGTGTTCGCACTCACGAGGCGTGTTGCACGACATCCAGTATCAATGTGTGTGTATTCAGGCTGTTTGAATTAAATCACGACAGTTGTTCGTACCTCTGGGCAGCACACAATGTAAACAGCTCGGAATTATTTGGGATGAGCAGCTCTGTTCCCTTCTGGCCAGAAAGAAAGTGTCTTGGGGACGGACAGTCATCTTGCCGATGAGTGGCTGGCCATGCGTCGGCTTCGTCAACACATTTCAGAGGATGGGTGGTTTAATGAAGGCCGGGGTTGAGGCATAATTCATTCCATGCCATGAGGTTAACCACAAGCCTCTCAGAAATCGCAGCCCTCGCTGCTCCAGCAGATGTGCTGGAACCCTGTGCTGCGACTGGAGGTTTTTCAGCACTGTGTTCCCCCCACCCTTCGCTTATTGTAAAGCACGCACCAGTCCTGCTGCCAAAACTTTTAATAAAAAATAGATTTGCATCTGCAGTTTCCAGAGTCTTTATCAACCTTCCAGCCAAAGTCAGAGTAATAAACCCAGAGAACATCTGAGCGTGTGCTCTGCAGATGATTGATTTCTGCTCTCGGGATGTCTTAGAGGCAGTGGCTCCCACCATTATTTTTACATGGTGTGCTGCAGGGGACTCCTGAAAGCCCCTTTCCTCCTAGTTGCACAGAACATTTGGGATCATTTTTTGCCTTTGAAGTGAGTAATTTCTCTGTAGAGAATTAGTTTGTTCTTTCTGCAGAAGGTACCTTGTCATTAAGTTTTGGATGGATACTCTTTTTATTTCTGGATTTCAAAATTTGTGTTAGATATTAGAAAGTACCATAAAAGAAAGACTTTCAGGAGGCGATCCTTGTTAAAAAATCTGCTCAAATCTTTAAAAAAAAACCCAACTCCTTTTTTATTGCTCTTTCTTCCATACAAGACAAAATCACTGTCACGTTCAGCCATTATACTTAATATAGATTACGTAAGGAAAAAAACCCCGCCCCAAATCATAAACCCTCTGAGGTGTAACATATATTGAAGTTTAACGTTTAATTAGTTTATCAAATGTAAATTTTTCTGTGAATACCATGAAGATGGGGAATGAAGATAATCTAACTTTAAAATGCTATCCAGCTGTTTGTTATTGCTCCTCATCTGGGACTTGAAGCCTTCTCACTTGAGATGTTGGAATTTTGTGTGTAAACCTTCCTCATTTGTTCAGTGCAGAGTAAAACATGTTAATTTAACAGCTTAATCACCTGTCAGTTTAAGGTGCTGTGTCTCACTTTTCAGTGAAACTCGGAGGGTCCATTCCCATCCCAGGGAGGAGGCTGACAGTGTGTGCAGCTGAGGCTGGTACTGAGGAGCTGGAGGTAAAGCATTTATAAAGCTAGGGCCTTAAGTACACATTTGTCCCTGTCCTTGATCTGACTGAGCTAAAACCTGTACCAAATTGAAGCAAAGCTGATGTAAGGGCAAAAGAAGCATCTGTGCTTCTATAGCTCTAGTTTAAAGCAATGTATTTTCTTTGTATGAATGAGGTGCTTGCAATTTTCAGGCAATGTTTGATCTATATTTTTCGTTGACCCTCCTAAGAAAATACGTTCAGGTGGGAAAGGATTTAATAGGTTCTTCAGTCTTTCTTCCTGCAGGACCCAGATATACCCAAGGGCTCCTGACATGCAGGGAGCATGTTTGTGGGAATCCTTCTTAACAAATTAGCAGGAGGTCATTGACATTGAGGGCAGTTCTGGGAGAATGAATGATCTTGACTTCAGGAAGCTCTGAGCTTCTCCAGATATTCCTTGCTCTAGCTCCACTATATTTCTGAAATCCTTTTATATTTGTTGTCAGTGACACAAGTATAATGTACAAAGTTTTCAGTATCTCAGTGTAAAAACCTGGGACGCAAATTCTTCAGTTAACGTAACTCAGATATTAACAATTCTAACTTTTAGATATCTTATTATATGTCTTCCCTCAAGCATTCAAGTTTGAAAGTGCAGCGCTAAATTTTCATTTATGTATTTAATCCTCCTTTTTGGAACTTGCCAACTGGAACAGCATAATGTTAACATTTTTAGCAAAAATGTTTATTCTTAAACTGCACTTATTTTGATTTCTCTGCAAGGAGGAGCAAGAATAGAACAGATATTGGGCTACTGGAATACTGCTCACCAGTTTGTTTGTAAGCATTCTGGGATTAATCTAGGTATAGTAAAATAGATGTTTTTCCCATTTGTCTAGCTGTGCTTGTGTCCATAACAATTTAAGTGAAGCACATTTTTAATTTGATGGTTTTATTTAACTTTTCAGGTTACTGTTCAATGTAAGAGTTTACAGTCCCCTTTGGCACAATCCTATTTTCATTTTAATTTGTGTAAATTAGGACTAACTGGGTAAATTACTTCACAGCCTTGATGGTTGTACAATTGTGTAACACAGTGTAAGGTTGAGTTGACACTCCTGCCATGAGTAAATGGTTCCATGTGGATAAAGTGGACACAGATTAGGATTGAGAAATGTGCAAAGTGAAGCTTGGAGACACAACAGCAAACCAAGACAATTGTATGGTAAAGCCAAAGGAACTCCCAAGCCTGTTTCAGTGACATAACCCTAACATTAAACTCATTGTCATCGAACTAAGGTTAATAGAGTTGTGCTAAGAGACAGCAGCTGTTTGAATGCCATAATAAGCTCTCAAGAATGGCAGTAAAACAGCCTTAGATCTGCCTGTTCAAACAGTTCAGAAATAGGCTGCCACAAAACACACAGCCAAGTCAGCTTCTTCTGTACCTTTAATTATTCAAGTTTCCCATTCTTCTTTCATTACAGTGTGAAGCCCTCCCTCTTTCAGACATAGCAGCAAAGGCAGTGCACCCCATCAACATTTACTGTCAGCAATATTCACTGATCTGTTACCATCTAAACTGTTCCAAAATTCTCAGACTGGTACATGCTGAGGTTCTGCTACTGGGTCATCTGGAAAAAATAAAGTAAATGAAATATACTTTCATATCATCCCTGTATGTCTTCCCCAGATGTTCTCCAGAGTGCCACTTCTGCAAAAGATCTGTGTAGGAGCACTTTCTGTATATCAGTTCTGCAGTCACTGACAGATGTGAACGGAAACTTTCAAACAATCTTTTTACAAACAATGCAAATTTTATTCCCATGTGTAGATCACTACTGCTTTTCAGAAAAGGGTGCATGAGGCACAGCGGTTTTGCACATAGATGCTTATCCCCAGTTTTAAGTATTCTTTCTGCAAATTGCTGCTTCATCTATAAAAATGTTCACCACTGAAAATAATTTTTTCTCCCAAAATATATTGAGGTAAGCTCTCAGAACCATACATTTTCAAATCTAGCTCATTGTGTGCAAAAGCTTTTAATGTTATGGAATATTGAATGCTTATTGAAGGAGGAAAAAAACTCCTTTGTATTGATATGAGGAAACAGAGAAAAGGAGTTCTCCTTTAAAAACCAATAAAATTGGCTTTGTCGTCTTCCATCTTCTTGTGTTTAAGAACCACGGAGTGTGCGTGGACTTTGTTCATGGAGTCTAGAGAAATGTTCATGGAGGACTAAGAGAAATTGCATCTTCCTAGATCTGGGAGAGACTTCTATAGCTCAGATATACAAGAATTGCGAAAGGACCCTGTTTGTGAGGGTGCAACATGGATGGTCTCTGACCTCGAGAGGGACCCTTGACAAACTTGCAGTGTACAGGCACTCATTTTTACTGGCTGTGCCACTGATGGTAATTCCTCTTGCTCACAGTCAGCAAAAGAATCACCCTCTAATACAAAAAGGTAGGAGTCCCTATCTGGGTTCTAAAGCATGTGAGAAGTAGCTTCAGCTTCAAGTGCCTCTGTCTCGATTGTCTTTTGTGCTTCTTCACATCAAAACCAAGGCTTTGTTATGTATTGTATAATTCCTCTAAAACCATACAGACAATTATAATACAAGTTAAAAGGTGATTCAGCCTCTTGTTTAAATAAATAAACCTCAGGATTTGGGCTTCTTTAGGACTTCTTCCAAAGGGATTCTAGCGTTTGAAGTGGAGGCAATCACTGTACGTTTTATGAGATTACTTCACAAGCCTCTTGGACTCTATTCCAGCACAACTAACAGTGGTTAGAATCACTAACTTTGATTTCAGTGCAGTGAAGAAAGAGTATTAAATTCATACAGGTAGAAGTGGAATTTTCTCTTGCTAAAATACACCATTTTGTGCCAAGTTAAAAACAGTGAAGGAGCTTGTGTGTCACTTTTCTCATTACTTGTCCCTGAAACAGAATACTGCAAGAAAAGTAAATGGAGTTGGAACTCATAAGAGATTGAATTTTCTCTGATTCAACTCAAGGATTAATGCCATAGACCTCTGAGTGGAAGAACAATTAATTCATTCTCCTTAAGACAATAAATCAGGAGAATAAACCAGACTTTTGTATCAGGTCTGAGCAAGTAAATTGCATCCAACACTAGTTTTTCCTGTATGATTTTTATATTATTTTTTTATTTTCTCAAGAGTTTGTATCAAGGAAGAAGAATTAAATTCGAGATATTTGTAGCAAAGAGATCTCTGCTGAACTGATTTTTCCAAATAAACATATCCCCTACCGTGTATTTCCATGACTGTAAGTTTTAAAATTTTGGACTCTAGCATATTGTATTGTATGTGTATTCTGAGTACTTTGCAACAGTTAAATTTACTTAAATTTAATTTCAGACATTTACTTAATTTTAAGAATTTACTTAATTTCAGCCATCTTAAAAGAAGTATTCTCACACCTTTTTTTTTGTCTGTTACCTTTCCTGTGAGGAAGATCATAATTTTGGTTTCCTGTTGGTACCTTATTTTAATGCACTCTGAGAGCCATGTTCTGCATTATTAATATAGTAGTGATCCTCGGTTCATGGGTAGCTACTACAGTAAACATTATGGCTAGTAGTGAAAATAGCGAAAATAATGATGAGAGGAGCTACAGAAGTTCTGATGTCTGAGAACTGTGAACTTGCCAAAATCAAAAAGGTCAGTGCTCTTCTGGTTTACAGTGCCATTCAGCTGGAGTTGGAACATACTTTGGGCTAAGAGTCAGAGCATAATAGGCTGTAGTACCTATTTTGCTGAGCAGCTCGCTGTTTCCCTACTCCATACTCCACTGCATTCCAGCATGTGATTTGCTGAGCTGTGGAATGCCCCCGAGTGGTATGATTGTGTTGAATGCTTGAGAATTTGGCTTCACATTCCTCAGTTTCTTTTCAGCATTTTCTCTGTTCCCCTTGTTGCCTCACACCAGCCCCTGCTTTAATTCTAGCTGGAGAACAAGGCTGCAAAACACAACTTATCTTCTTATGTACCTGGAGGGGTTCTCACCTCTAATAATAAATGAAATACGTTTTATCTCTTTTTATTCCTCCTGGTATGATGCAAAAAAAGGAAAGGTAGTTGGAACTATGGCTTTTTGGGGTGGCTGTTATACCCGACTCCTGAATCTGTATTAGGGATATTCGTGTTGTCCAGACTGTCTCAGCAGAAAGAGGGAGGAGTGGAATACTAATGTTAGGAGCTCATCCCTGACCGTGATTTATTAAAAGAAGCCTGGCTTCATGTCTTAGGCCCTGAATTAAATAACTGCAGTTTGACTGCATGAGTATGTATCTATGTATCCTACTTCTGTGCAACGTCTGAAGGCCAGGGAACTGCCTTTGTTACCTCTCCGACTGGCACTGCTACAGGAGAAGGAAAGAAATCCAACTAATTTTTAATCATCTAATGTGTCCCTTTTGGATACAGAATTTACTGAGAGCCATAAATGCAGTGCATGGCTTTAATAAAGCGTAAACGTGAATTTTAAACCACACCTAGAGTTGATGTTGCTTGGATTGAATGTGTGCACATCCCAGTTTCTCCTCCTCACCCCTATTATGAATTTCTGCCATTTTCCCTCTGAATTCCTGTCTGAACAAAAGCAGAGTTTGTGCCACTGAGTTGAGAATGTCCTGCTCAGACATCAGGAAACTGTCCCAACTCTGTTCACCATCTCGAGCCCTTTTCCCACTCAGAGTGAATGGTAACACCACAGGGATTCAGGTACTGACTGTGAGCTGCAAGCTTTGGCCCTGGTGAAGCTGAAGGACCATAAGGCAAGGAAGGAATTTTTTAAGAAGTTCTCACTAATCCCTGGATTTGGAGGAATGATGGAATAAACTGCAAACCTTTTGCTTCAGGCACTGGAGCAGATGATTTCTCTAATAAATAATATTGTTTTGAGTGTTATTGAGCTCATTCATGTTGTGAGGGATTTTTTTCTTTAAAAAACATGTTGATTTCTTTGTACCTTAATAGCACAGCTTTTGAACAGCTGGGTGCTTTTGTGTTCCTTCTCCTCCCATTTATTATGTCAGTGTGCCTTTTACTGCATATCCAAGAACAGCTTTTAATTTTTCTCATTTTTAGCTTCACTTTCTAGTTTTTACAGTTAAGTGCACTTTTTATGTTGTAGGTCACCTGTCACATTTCACTCGGGCAATATCTGTACACTGGAAGTAATTCAGCCCCTCTCTCTCTGTTTAATTTCATGCTAATGTCTGGGAGATGTTATCCAGGTTAGCCTGGCTAAGGAACATCGTGTTCTTTCCTGATTTTCTCTAGCTGAGAATCTTTTGGCTATCTCACTGCCCCTTGGAGTACTATGTTGGTCTGGATTTTGCAGATAGCTATCTGAGGTGTGAACTGGCCAGATGAGTTGCTGCCCATTGTAAATGGCTCGATTTAAATTTTTGTGCTATGTTGGATACCGCTTAAGGTGTTGAGTCCTTCTTGCTTCAGATGCTGTAAATGGGGAGATGAGAAATTCCTTCACGTCACTGATGAAAGTCCTGGCCAGTCTCCAGAGGAGATATGTAATGTGATGAATTTCCTTTGCTGCAGTATCTGTGCCATGCTTTTCTACCTTGTATTTGGTTGTTTATAACAGACATAGATAGATATGTGCTTTACTTAGAGGAAAATTTGGGAGCATGGTGTGTTCATACCTACTCGATAATGTGTGAAAGGAAAAAGGGAAGTGCAGCACTATGAGTATGTTTGGGGTATCTCTTGCAGATGTTGAATCTGTCCATAAGAAGAGATTTCTAAGAAAGTTTTACTAATGAATGAAAAGCATCATTGCTTTTTTTTATGCTTGCAGCTGCTCAGAGGGAAGGAAAGTCCCTTGTCTCTCACACTTGTTGAAATGCAGCATGATTTGTTGGTGTATATAAATTTAAGTTAGTTATTTCCCATTTGACTTCATTTTGCTTTGTGCCAAGGTCCTCTGGAGTAACGTGAAACAAAAGTAAAATGCCTATTCTGATGCAATGGTTTAATAAAATGTAAAAAGATAGTAACAATCAAATTAGATCCTCTTGCTGCTCGTTGCCAGGAATAGTTGGTTCATTAAATCAAAGCAGGATGGAAGTGATGAGCAATGTGCTTGCTTAAAGGATTCCTGTCTTGAGAAGGTGATGGTGTTACCTAGATCCTTAAGATCATCCTCTGCTGCTTGCTGACTGCCTCTGAGGAACAAGCCTTAATGTCATATTACCTGTCTGTGATCCATCTGCCTTGGGATACGATTGCTTTCTCTCACGCTGCATTGGTTTGGAAAGGAAGGAAGAGTCAGGAAATTTGTGACTTTCACCTGTGTGAGTGCTTTGGAGAGAACAAGATTGTGTCTTTTTATGTAAGAAAGTCTGTCTCTCTCTTAAAAAGCCTGGTGCTTATTTTCTTTGCTAAGCAATTGCAAAGAACCAATGAAACAGAGAGACAGTGTTGTGGTGGATATTAACTTTTAACGAGCTTACAGAATAGAGCCTTTCATAATTGGAATTCCTTAGCTCTGCATAGATAATGACAATAAGAATGTAGTGAACTTGCTATATACTCTGGCAGATGATTTCCAAACACTTAAACCCAATGGATTTATAATTTATTATGCTAAGAAATTGCTTGGAACATACAAATCTTGGACTGTAACTACATTTCATGCTAAGTAGACATCATCTGGTTATGTTGAAATGTAAAGACTCAGTCAGGGTCTTGCTGAAAGCAGTGGTAGAAGTACTGTTGTCTTTCCTAAAGGCAGACCTGGGGCAGTGGGAACTATCCTGGTGTTGGGAGACAACAAGGTCTGCACAGTGGTGGGGACAGGGGGAAATCACTGTTAGGGGTTGGTCACAATATTTTAAGAACCCTAAAGGACTTGGAATGGCTTAGGAAATTCTGTTATGGGTAGAGATGATGATGGGATGGGTTAGCATTTAGGAAATGATTAAATGAAGGGCATGTAGGGAGTGGAAGGCATTGTGTTAAGGTAAGGAACAAGACTAGGACACACAAAGGAATCCTGTGTAGGATGGGTGCTTGGAGTGGGAGTTACATTCTGGAGGGAAAATAAGAGTGGCATTGCCTTGGCAAAGAACTTAAAAAGATGGGGTCCGAGAAGCATGGAAAGAAGCTGGAGTTTGCACGAATGGACGGAAAATGCAGAACCAGGGTAGAAAAGAGAAGCAAATAGCTCAACTTCCTTCTTTGTTTCCATACATATGTATATATATTTATTGCTCGTTCAGTAAAGGCAATTGCCATGCTGGAATATCAATTTCCAGGAGGCAGAGTCCCTGTGAGCAACACTAAATCCAAAACCTTTCTAATATGCTGGGACTGAACTCTGTGTTGTATGAATTGACAGCTTTCTGAAGAATGGTATTCTCAATCCTTATCCCAAAGTACAGATTGACTTGCTTTTAGTTAAAAGGGGAATAGGATAAATGATTGTTTTACCAGAACTCCAGTTTAATATCTTGTTATGCTGAACAGTTTGAATGAAATATCTTTTCACTTTCCATTGTTGGAAATTCATTATAGCAGGTATTAAAAATGTACGTGAATTTATTGTTTTATTCCCAAACAACTGCTTTTCTATGTAGGCTAGCTGCTTTGGAATGAGGAGAAGGTGGTGTCCACTGCTCAATCAGAAATGCTGAGTAGCTTAAATCAAAGAAGATAATCGTAAAAGTCCACTCCTGTTTCTCAGGGAGAGCTTGATTGTTGAGTTAAACACATGCTTCTCCTCCTTCGGTGTGCTTGGAAAAGAAAAAAGATAGAAATGTTAATCAGCAGGCAGAAGGAAAAACCCATTTTGACAGATTGAGCTCTGAGACAGACTGGAGACGCGAAGCTCTTTTAGATTTCCTTGAGGCTCTTTCTCGCAAATCCCCTGTTTGAAGAACAGTCACATCAATGCATATGCCATCAAGACCAAGACTTCTGTTGGGTAACCTTTCTCTTTAGCCTATACAGACTGTGAAGGCAGCCCTAGCCTCGTCCTTTACAAGGCATCAAATATGGGGAGAAAAAGCCCCTATTTATGTTTATCTTAATCTTGACCTGTTTTTGAGTGTGAAAAGGAAAGAGGAATGAGCCTGGCTTATTATTTTACTGTAAACTTTTTTCAGATTCTGTTTATTTTTCCTTGAATATCTTAGACACAGGCTAGTGTTTTGTCTCTGCATTTACACTCTGGTTCCATGATGTGTGTACGACACTACATGACCTTTTTCTTAGAGGAATGAAAGATAAATAAAGCCTGATGTGTAGGAGGAATCCCATAGTGCAAGGAGCCTCATCAGCATGATCATCATCTGCTTTTGTGTTTAACAAGGAAACTTGTTCAGTTGCACAGTCAATCTGAAAACAATAAAGGCAGAACTGTTACGAACTAAACTATTAAAAAAAATTAAAATCCTCCTCATTTCATTTGTTGAAAGAGAAGGAGAAGGGATAGACATATGGCCACCCACTTGGTTGTGCAAATTGTAAGAAGTGAAAATAACTTGTGACAGAATTGCCTGGAGGTTTTGTTTAGCCTGTCACACATGGCCTCAATAACACTGTGAAACAGTTTCTTTTACCCCCTCCAACCTACTCAACCCCTTCTGCTATGGAATCTGCAAGGCATTTTTCAAATTAAGTGTGCACTGTTCTCCTTTTAAGTTTCAGGAGCAAGTGGCTGAGAGAGACATGCTGAGAGATTGGAAACAATCTGCATCAGCAACAAAGGGAGATGCCTGCTGCTTTGCAAGCAACACAGAAAATATGCCAGCCATCCAGCACTGATTCCTGGGCTGGCTGATGTTTATTTGTCCTGTGCACTAGCCTTTCTCAGAATGCTGTGGGGAGGAGGGTAGATTTAAGAGCCCTTGGAAAACTGCTGGAGTATAGGTCATGTTTTATTAGCATGTTGTCTGGGATTTGGAGCTGGTGCTTGCCTTCTGAGCCTAGGTAATGAGCTTTTTGGAAGCGCTGTGTCTGAATTCCCTGCGCACAGGGAGGTGAATGGGTCTGTGTTTGGTGCTGGGGGTCTGACTGCTCAACACAGTGTTAGTGAGGGCATCATTCTGTCCTACTGGAAGAAATTAAATAGGGCTGTTTGTAGGTTCTGATGAAGAACTGATAGCACCAGGAGTAACCTTGGCAGCCATTTTAATCGGTGACAGAGAAGCAGCTTTTGCTTCTCAAGTAAGCAGGGATCACTTAACCAAGTCAAGGAGTCAAGCTATCAAACGATGGTGAATACAAGGAGTCATAGAAGTGTTAGGGTTGTCATAACTGGATCATTCAACAAAGATAAGGCAGGAGCTCAGTGGAAGGGTATGAGCTTCGCTTTTCTTGTGGAGACATATAAAGTCTTTGAAAGAAGACAGTGAATAGTCCAGCACATGTCTGTAATCTAGACAACACAGGCAGAGGGCGAAGTCCTGTAGTTTCTTCTGTTTTGCTGCTGCATACATCCACTTAAACTTTTTTTCATGAGTGGGTTGGTATAAATGTACTTAGGCTTGGAAGACTTTGACTACAGCCTGTGTGTTATGCAGGAGCCACTCGCTGGTCCGTGCACAGGTTCAGTAATCCTCTGCCTGCACCAATATCTCTCTCTCTGGAGGGTTTACCTACACTAAATCATTCAAGACAGCTGGGGGGCCAGAGGAGGTGTCAGTGAGGGAGGAGCCAGGCCTGTGCAGCAGCCCCCTGCCAATGTGTGTTTTGTGGCTGCCCCACAACAGAGTGGGAAGCAGCAGGGACTGCGGTGCTGGCTGCTGCAGTGCTGCGGTGTGACCAGCCCACGGGGTGGGAGAGGAGGGGGCTTGTTCCTCCCAGCCCCCCAGTCTGTGCTCACAATGTCCCACAGGTCAAGGATTTTGGGTTTGGAGAGCTAATGAGCAGTAGCGTTGCAGTTCTGCAGCATATTAATGGCTTGAGAGTGAGCTATAAACTCTTTCTTCCAGCCTGGAAGAGATTAAGCATGTAAATGATGTAACCCAATTTGAAAAAAGGGCATTATTCCAGAAGATCTCCTAGCCTTGCTTTTCTTTTCTAGCCTTGCATTTCTTAACATCGATTAACAACCAAGCAGTGAAAGAAGGGATGATATTTCTAAATGACTGTCGAAAAAAGCAGTGTGATGATCTAGGTCTTTGCACCAATATAGCTGTTGTACTATGGAATAGCGGAGGTTTATATAGTCAAAAATGAGATACAACTGTTGACTTTTACCACTGGAATCAGAAAGTTTTGTGTCAACCACATTATGTTTTTAAGGTTCCATTGGCCATTAAGATGGTTGGATTTTTAATTGCTTTTTTTAATAGTAAGAAGAGGTAAAATTTTACATCAGGGATTGATACTAGAAAGAGAAAGGAGAAAAATGAAGCCCAGGGTTGTAGTAATTTGAGGTCGCCATCTTTAAACTTGGTACTTATATGAGGAAACAGTGTGGCTATAATTAACTATAGGTTTCAAAATAACAGAAAGTAAATATAACTAATATAAATACCTGAAATTCTCAAACATCTTCTGTCCTGTTACATGGCTTAGTCTGTCTACTCAAAACCTTTCTTGCCAGAATGTGTCAACTGGAAGACATTTGCAGCCAATATGCTGATAGTAGGTATAAAATACTTTTGCCTTACCTGGGGCTCTGAAACTTGTTTCTTTGCATCTGACACAGAATTTCTACTGGAAATAAATGGCTCAGAGAAACAGCTTGGAAAAACGATAAGTTTTTCTGGTTTTATAGGGAAGTTTATACAACATTTGTTTGTATGTGCCGGGAAGCCAAGTCTGGGTGAAGAAGACTCAAATAACCTCGATGCAGAGAGCTACACTGTTTAACACTGTGCTCAAATTGTTTTAGTTTATATTAACCATGCACACAACTCCTGAAGAGGAGAAATACCTGGAAGTGGAAACTGAGAAGCAGAATGCAGTGAAAGAAATTTTTCTTCTGTTCTACTTCCCCTAGGTAAATCCCTTAAATGTTTGAGCTCCAACTCTTCTCCAGCTCTACTCATCCTCTGTCTTTTTACTGTTAATAACACACAGTTCAAAATTCACCCACAGACCCAGCAGACCTCTTTTTTTTTCCGGCGTGGGGAGCACGTTTAGGAGGCTCTGAGAACTCAGTTGCCCCTGGAGCCTTGGCTGGTGTGGGGTGTGTGCACCGACAGTGAGGTGGGCTCACAGCTGTGCAGCCCCCCCGCTAAATCTACGTGTAGCAGCAGAAGTTGGCATGCCAGCATGTTGACTTTTAGGGAGTAGTTTCTGTGCCAGCTGTCTTGCAGCAATATAAAGCACAGTTGTAGGAGAAAGTGGCACTGGTTAGCGGGAAGCAGGATTCCCTGGGCCGACAGTCAGATAAACTTGGCTCCCTCGTTGCACTTACGTTTGCAGTTCTTGTGCTACTGATGTTTATTCTGGACATCTAGTCTTCCAGAGTGCTATTTTATTGTAAACTAGAGCCAATTTTGATTACAAAGACTTTAAAACTTTCTAATTCAAAAATCAGAACATTACAATCCTACATATGCTCACACCTAAAGCAAAAATATTTCTTTTCGTCAGGTTACACTTCAGACCTTTAAATAAAAAGTGTAGACATTTTAATGCCTTGCTCATTTTCTCTTTTTCCTTCTGGGAAAAATACTTTGTAATTTCTCCACATTAAGGAATAAACCCAAAAATTATTGAATTAGAAAAAGAAAAAAAAGAAAATGGAGAATTGGGGAATGTGCAGAGGCGGAAGAGAGAGTGAGAGTTATTATTTCTTCCTGTTGTGCTCAGTAACAGAACAGGGAGGATGACCGTTTTTGAAATTTTTAATCTTAATGAGAAATACACAACTTGCATGAAACCTGGTTTTGAAGGCAGACCATTTTCAAGTTAAATTTCCCCCAGCTCTGGCTCTAACAGCTTTGGCCTTTACCTGTCAAAGAACAGGAGGCTTTAGAGTCTGCAACTCACTCCAATCCAACAGGACTTCCAAGTATGTGACTTCAAATATTTTCAAGTAGTCTTTTTAAAATCAGCTTAATTGATGTCCTACAGGACTGTGGGTGTAGTTAAAGTTAAGTACGTGATTAAGTGCTTTGTTGGAACCAAGCCAACCACTTAACACCTTCCAGAACAAACTGAGCCTGAATATGTGCTATATGCACTCATGGGGAGTTGTCTTTTTTTTCTAAGAAGAGAGAAATTTTCCTATTCCAAACCCACTGCTCTTCCTTGCTTTCATTCTTTAGACGTATTCTTTCTAAGCCTCCTTCTCCTCGAACTCCCCTTCTAAACATAAAAATACCAAAACACATAGGCTCGCTATTTTTTGATTGTACACAGGTGAATGTTTTCCTCTCTCCAGCTGTGGCTAAACCAAATGTCCACTCAGCAGTGTTACTTTTTTATTTCCTAATTGATATGGCTTTTCCATAGGATTCTTTGTTAAAAGTGAATGTCTGGAAATAAACGAACCAATATTGAAAACCTAGAGACTCCTGTCTTTTCTATTTTGATTGTTTTTTCACAGTAGACTGTAGCATACACGTTGTTTTCCTGGGACACGGACAGTGTGCTAAGCTATTTAGAATGTGATAATTCTGGTGTGCATTTACAAGGACGAATAACAGCGATCCAGCAATAGATAAACATGACAGGGGATTTCCATTGCCTCAGCTATTCAAAAAGTGGAAGAACTAAACAATACAGTGTTTCAAAAAAAGTAAATTCTGGACAACTGGACTTCAGCACTGCTTGTTCTGCAAATAATTTTTGGATAGGAAAAATTCAAGCAGTTTTGGCACTCTCATCAGATGGGATTCTGGGGTCAGTTATTATTCAGTAATCAAGGTGGATTTTTAAAAAATTTTATTTTATAGGAAAGCTGTGAGAAGAAACACTAATACTTTGCCATATTGTTTTCATGGTGAGAGCTTTTGTTTGGATGACTTCATCATAGAGGCTTTGCTCATCCTGTGCCAATCAGGTCGAGTCTCTGCTTTCACCAAAAGTTGCCTGGTCCTTTGCCTCATCATCTGAGAAGGTGCAACTGCAAATTGTTATTTTATACTTACACGACTGTGTGATAAAATTAGCTGGAACATAGCATGAAAGCAATAAATCTAAAGCTTTATATTTAAAAGCATTTTGCTTTTATTAGCCTTTGTTAGTTAGAACAACTGCTATGTTTCAGAAGTAGAAGGGAATTTCACCTCCTCCAATTCTTTTATTATAATGGCTGAGCTATATATATATTTTTTTTGTAGTATGTAAGCAAACACATGCTCAGCTCTGGCTGCAAGCATTCAGCAGATAGCAGAATTTAAAGACAAACTGTGATACCTTTATTTGCATTGTAGAACATTTTACTGTGTGACTAGTGCTAGTACAGTCTACTAGAACACAGTCTTTCCTCCAACTGCAAATCTGATACTCTTTGGGTCTGGATAAAAAAGGAGAAAAAAGAAGTCCCTATGCAGTTTGCTGCTTCAAGGAACATCTCTGTCTTTCCCTAGATTGTCAGGAGCAGGCGTACTCATCATCTCCTCAGGTTTGCTATCACCAGCCTGTATCTCCTTGCTGCGTTCACTTTCATCACTCACTTTCGTGTAATCCTGCTGATGGGTGTTTTTTTTTAGTTTTGGGCAAAATGTTTCCTTACCGCTATGTTGCAGTGGTAAGAAATTAGTAGGAGAGCTTGAAGGAGGATGATGCTGGAAGAAGAATCAGGAACTCAGTGTTGATACAACTTTTACTTGTACTTTTGCATAATTTTCTCTCAAATAATGAACATGTTTTGTGTGTAGCAATTATTTCCCTTTGCAACTTGTATTTCCTGGTGATGCTGGGTGGAAGCTGTGCAGATCCCAAGTGGCAGACTGGGAAAGAGGTTCCTCCTAAGGACACTGGTGATGACTTTTGATTTTTGCAATAGGTACAGATATGTTAATTTTGTAGAATAATTCTGCATCATTATCTTGGAGATTCTTCTCTATTAGAAAACATAAATCCCTTCACATTTTTATTTGACCCTTCTGTATCTTTTGAGAAACAAAATGCCTGTTTTCCTGTGGCAGTGACCGCTGATATATCACCCATTTTGTTGAAACCTCTGCTCAGTATGGGATTCTCAGAATAACATGCCTTTTTCTTAAGATCGGAATCACTCTGATATGAGCAGGGAAGATTTTTCTGATCTGCATTTTTCATTTCAAGGGTTTCCTCAGTGCTTGCAAAAGTAGCCAGCTTTTTCTTGAATTGCTTTGCTGTCCTTTTCCAGTAAGTTCTTCCTGTTGATAAGAGCAAATTCAGGGCAGCAGTTGCTCCTTCAGTATTTGAAATAGCTCCTCACTGGATCTTTTCAGTTTCTTTTTGACTGATACACATACTCTTTCTTTTACAGGATTGCCAAGTCTTTACCCATTCATCTACTGATTGCAAATATTCTTAGAGAGGTAAGAGCATTTTTTATATACTATCATGTTAGCTTCTATGCTTGTTGCCAAAATAGAAAGGAAAAATGTCCTGTATTGTTTTCTAGCTGGTAGCTCATCAATTTTTCTCAGAGATATTCTCTTCTCTGAATAATTATTTTGAGATTACGGGTATTGGCATGCTTGTAAATTCCATGTGTGTTAAGATGGCCCTCAGTAACTTTGTAGCCAAGGGGTGGAACTCTTCATGGTTCTTGCGTCTTTTCTCCCAAATTCTGAGTACTTTTGCAGTTGATGATGCTGAATACAGTGTATTGTTTTTTGCAGTTCTGACTTTGTAGCTCTTTTTTGCCTCATCATATTTTGGCAGACAATTTTTGATTTTAATAATGTCTGTAATGGCTGAGGACCACCCCTCTTTTAAAAACCAGCTCATTATGCATGGCAAGATCTGCGTGCCTTGTCAAGGGCTAGCTCTGGGTCATTTAATAGTGTGTACTAGAATGTTTTCACCCCAGTTGTGATGCCTGGTCTGTCACCAGAGTCAGATTTTCTGTGCTTATCTCTGCAGGCTTAAACTGGCAGCACACTTCTGTGTTACTGCCTTCTTACTGGACTCTGAAAAGTCTATGTCTTTTTGCCTCTCATTTTTCTTGCGTGGAGTGCATTTCCCCTCAGATCCCTGTGCTGCCATTTCATAGTCAGCTTCCTCTGCCTGAATGAACTAAAACCTCTCCCACATTTCAAGTGCTTCAATAAGTGCTCCTGTCAGGCACCTTCTGCCAGAGTCCTGTGATGCTCCTGTCAGAGGAGGCCACTGACAAGAGGCTGCTGGAGAGAAAAAAGATAAACTATTCTTTCACTGCTGATATGGGGCTTAAGGATAAGTATTCATCTCACCCCTCCACTCAATATAAAAAAACACCATGAAAAGTGACTCTGTATTTTCAGTTTTCAACAGCACTGCATTAAAAAAAAAGTTGCTTGTTCATTCATTTTAATGGCAACAGCCAGTAAAGCGAGGTTCTCACATGTCAGCATCCTAATAGTGTTTTTCAGGTATTTTATGTTAACTTAATTGAACTAACACATCTTAAAAAGGAATCTGTTTTGCCCACCAAGACAGGAATATAACAGCAACTGATTCACTGCATAGCTGGAAAATAGCAGAACATCAAATGCATTGGGAGCCAGTGAGTGTTACTTTTGCAGATGTTCCTACACATGCAGCTAAACTGTTTGGGCAGATAGGTACTTTCAGAAAATTAAATTGCCACAAGGTGGTGAAGACAAGGCTAGCATTATGCACAGGTATTGAACTGTGATCAGTAAAGCTGACCTCACCTCTTAGACTTTATTGGCTGGAATAATTTATGATCAGCTGCTATGCAGGGAAACTAGCTTTGCTAAAAAAAAAAATAAATCTTTTTTGTCTGTACTAAAATATAAAAATTGATATTCCAGGATTCATTAATTTTAACCTGGGATTAAAGTTGGGCCATACTGATAGTACTCACTGTGTGTTTTGCTTCCTTCAGCTAATGCATGCTAATGTTGGAGACCAGAAAAAAGTTTGGGAGTGCTATGCCCAAGTTGGTAGCATAAAGGCCCCGCAGGAACAGAAGTGCTGGGACTGTCCTGACAGCCTCATGGCAATTCCTTGGCTTGGGTTATTCCCTGATTAATAAGATGGGTCAGCAACTCTGGCAGGTACCCTTTGAAAGCCAGACACAGCTGAATTTTGTGCCCAGACTAGCCCACCCCCGGAGGGCTTTCCTGTTCCTCGTATTTTTATCCTCCCATGATGTTTGATGTTGGTAATTCCCATGTTTGTGTTGGCATGCTGTGAGCTCCTGTCTCTGGCTCCTAGTGTGTGGTGAGGGGAGGAAGCCAGAGGAGGAGGTGATCAGTCTTTTCTGGACTCTTACATGGTTGCCTGTAGTTGAAGGTGGCTGGCGCCAGGCAGGTTCTTTTCGATTTTATTTAAAAAATACATGTGTGTTTAAGAACAGCGAGATAGGTGACCAAAATACGCTGGTCTGTGGAATTTAAAAAGATATGGGTTTGTGCCATTACTTCAATCATTACCGAAGAAGCAAGAGATATTGACATCTGATGTTGGATTGTTCTGTGAAAGCAGATTTCTCAGTCTGTTGCTATAAATGTCAAAAAATGCCATGTCATAAAAGCAGTCCTTCTGTATTCCTTTTGCTGTATTTATTTTCCTGACTGCCAAAGACTAATCTGGGCAGAAGGAAGAACTGTAGAATAATTTCCTAAAAAGCTGAAGGAACTCATCAGAGAGAGGGAAGCAGAAAGTGGCCCCAGCCCGTGCCAGCTGGCCAGAGCTCAGCCCCAGCGAGACAGCCCACGGTGCCAGTCCCCAGGAACGTGCTGGCAGCCAGCACCTTGCCCAGCCCTCCCACTGCCAGGTGGGGGAAGGCAGGCAAAGTGCTCCTTTCCTTGCTGGGATTTGCCATGTGATATATTGGACTGTTTTAGATATATTGCATTAGTGCTTCTGGCTTCAAGTTGGGAAAGGCTGTGATTAAAATATCCTGGATCCTGTGGTCACATAGTTGGTGTTGGCAATTTCTGGGGTCACATATTTGGTAGCTAATGTGTTTTATGAATTCCAGATTTTTCTCCTTTGGGTTAGTTGTGCCCCTGAAGCTAGTGCTGGAAGGCTGTCCCTTGGTCGTATTTGTCACA
Organism: Oriolus oriolus; assembly: GCA_013400235.1. Lineage (NCBI taxonomy): Eukaryota > Metazoa > Chordata > Aves > Passeriformes > Corvidae > Oriolus > Oriolus oriolus. The sequence continues at coordinate 508,137 of VXBT01010826.1, forward strand.
TTCTCCTTGAAGAGCACAGCTCTTTCTTTACTTCTGCCCTAGATACACCAGTGGGAAAACACCAGAACATCCCTGTAGCTACATCTAGTACCTCTCTCTGAACAAGAGAGCACACATTTGCCCCAGAAGATGTTTCTTTGTGCTGTATTCTCAGTGCACTGATTTGCTCTAAAGCTTGGGCTGAAGGGACTCCTGGTTAGTGCTGTTTGCTTAGGAGCTGGAATTACTCATCTTTTCTGAAGGAGAAGAGCTATATTCTGAAATATGCTGGTGCCAATGAGCTCAAGGAAATGAAATCTTTTTAAAGAACTCCACTTCTGGTCAGAGTGTATATTTTGCTGGCAACAATACCCTATTATTATAACATATGTAGATGTCAATAAGGTCTTGAATTTAGCAATACACAAATTTTTGTTTAGTTAATCACCAGTATACAGTAAATGCTGTATATTTTAAGTAGATTTAAAGTGTCCTTGAGAAAAATTCTTATATATAAGTGCAGACAGGAGTACTGACTTTATTTCTGCTGGTACTCTTATGCTAGTGGGAAAAATCAAAGGATACCTCTCGAAAGTGTTAAACAGTCAAGTTGTGCAAAAGATGCTTTTCATTTACCAGTGCCTATTTACTGTTGGAAATCTGAGTATGTAGCCATGAAGGCCAGATGTTTTCTCCTCATGGCATAAGTAAAAAAAACCCTAACAAACTAATATGCTTGTTGAGTATTTCTGGGACAAATTTCCCAGAATTTTCCTACTGCTTTTTCATTTCTTTACATAAAACACCCACAACCCTTCTTCCTTGATGAGGTGGCAAAACATCCAGATACACTGGCTGATTGTTATGGAATTGATTTCTATCTCTCTTTCCCTACATTTCCCTGAAATGTATTTTTCTGCCTACTAATTACTAAAAGGATGTGCAATCTGGGAGTATCCAACATCTCTGTTTCATTATATTAGACCGAGGCTGCAGTGAAAAAGTAGATGATGATGTTTCTTGACTGTTCTCTTCTTTCATACAGAGGTAATTGGGGAAAAAAAGGAAGTCTCCTTTGCCTGAGTGTTGGCTTGAGCACAGGTTTGAGCATGTGTATCTGGATCTGAGTATGCAACAAACCCATTGGAGAAGTAAGGAAAACCCCAAAAGCTGCAAGACTGGCAATGATCTTGCAAAATTTGCAATGCTGTGTTACTGTGCTGGTACATCTGCCCTCAGATCACTGAGAGACAGAGCCCCTGGAGCATCAGCCCCATTGTGGTGGTGGTATAGTCCTGCAACTGGAACCTGGTCTCCCACTTAATTTGTAACCTGAAACTCCCCTCAGTCTTTGAGATTATCTCCCCTTCAAATGATGTGGTTGTGGTGAATAAAGTTGAGGCGTGAATTTCCTATTCTTTGAACTCCAGTTTGAAAATGAAAAAAACAACTTCTTGAAAGAAAGGAGTCGATTTTACAGTGCAGCAGTGAAATTGGAGGATCATTGTTTTCAATCCCATTACATCTGTTGGCAGATGGGTCCAATCCATTAGGGAATTAATTTCTGTTTTGTCAGGTTGTCAGGAACTCTCGTCTGGATTTAACCTTGATACAGGACATAGTATTACAAGAGATAGACAGGGATGAATCGTGATGGACGGACTGAGAAGCAAGGTAAAAAGAAAACCAGTGAGAGGATATTTTTATAAGCAAGCAGGACAGAGAGTTGTAATGAGTAAGTGAGAAGAGCACAATAAGAGGTTTGGAAAATGCATTTTGTGGGTAGGAAGGCTTCTATTTTAAAATACTTTCTATATTACATTATGTATCTGGCAGACCTTCTGATTCTTCTAGCTTTAATGAGAACCCAAGCCAATGCCCAGAGCCTCTGAAAACTAGGAATCGATCTTTTGCAGGGTCTCCCTCCCCTGTTCTTGATCATTCTTTTCCTTGAAATCCCAAGATGTTGTTTTTTACATTATTACTGTTCTGGCTCTTGGTTTGATGATAGCAAGGGTCTCCTGCCTGTCTGTAGCTCTCAGATGCCAGCTGGTGCTTTTATAATGCTTTTTATTTTTCTAATACTTTCCACTATTTTCTAATACACCGTGTTGAGGAGGTAGCATAATTCAATGATGTTATTTATGGATGAGAAATCAAAGGAAGGAAATGGGTTAGAAAGACAGTACAGTTGGGAATAGAGGCCACTGGTATATGCACCACTGCCTGGCACTTAGGTAACTGTAGCGTATTTCTGATGCTCAAAAGTTATTCTCATCATTTGCTCCTGAATGTAATATTTCTTTCCCAGTTTTTAATTTTCACTCATTTGGTTTAAAAGAAAGCAGGATGGGCCTATGACTAATTTAGCAAATTTTAGGCAACTTTTTATTAAAGACAACCTTGTGCACTAGAAGGTTTTCTGGCATTCTTCCAGTCCTTTTGAAACCATTTTAAGATTTTTCTCACAATGTAAAGGCTCTTTTAATTATGCTGTTCATTTTGCTATGCAGCTTATCCTATGTTACCATTCCCTTCACCTGTCTCTTGGGGCAATGCAGTAACTGTTATAAGAGCAATATCTCTTGAACTGTATTTTAAGTAATCTCTATGTGCTTTAAGTAACTTTCCAAAAAAGAGGTTAAACAAGTGAAAAAAAAAAAAAGGTATTGTCAGAGGAATAATCTTTAATAAAAGCAGTATGGTCTGTTAGTCAGGAAATAAAGTGTATTTTTTAATATATTCCATAAATAAGAAGGCATCTCTGGTGAACTTTAGTTACAAAGAAAATATTCCTACCCTAGCAATACATTGAAAAGTGAAATACCATCCTCAATTTCAGTTGGCCTAGTCCTTTTAAATTAACATATTTGCTATGGATTTATCAGGTCTTAGAAGTCTGATGCGGTGCTCTTTCATGTAGAATAGTTTTTGTTCTAGTTAGTTACCTGTCAGACCACTGGTAGACCCTCAGTAAATCTGTTGTGGATGTGCTTAAAATGCATATTGAGCAGATACAGTTTCCAAGGGGGAAAACCCATTTCACTCATGTTCTTTCTGTACACCTAGTGTTTATCTTCACAGTGACAGAGCTTCTCCATGCACTGCTGAGGGAGAAATTATCAGTACTTAGTTTTTTTAAAAGACTTCTTGTATTTAGATTTCATATATTTTAAGTTTGTAAGGGTTTTGTTTTGTTTTGTTTAATGACTTTGAAGGAACTGAAAAACCTTTCCCTTCCTCCTTCTCTCTTCCCCCATCTCCCATTTCCCCAGGGAAAAAAAGCCTGATTTGATTACAAAGGTTTTTTTGAGCCCAAAATAGCCCGCCCTTCTCAGCAACCCTCCCTTTCCCCCTCATCTCAGTTCTCCCTCATCCCCACTATACTTTTAAATATAGGCTTGAGTACCTGCCAGCAGCACACCCAGCCCTCAAAGTGCAGTCTGTGGCGGGATCATCTTTCTGCCTTCACTTGCAACCAGTGAGGAAAAAGATCCTGTAACGGTGGAGGACATTTCATATTTTAAGTTTCATTACTTAATTTAATCTTCTTGCTTACTTGGCAAGGCAGCTCATCCACCAAGAACTGCACAAGTCAGATGTTTTGTAACTCACTGTGGTTAGAAGGAATCAATATTGTGCCCCAGGAGGCTCAAGCTCAGGATGCTTTACTCCATAATCTTCCCTAGGTCTCCAAATAAAACAACAACAAGAATTTCGGACTTGCTTACAGTAGTTCTGCTGGATCAGTAAAGCAGCTTGGGCGTAGACAGCTGTTTTCCTTTCAGGATGTGGGGGAGTTGAATCATTGAGTGTGAGGGCAAAATAATTCCGTGATAGAGGCTGTTTGGGAAAATTTATTTTAATGAAAGGAAACAGTTCCAAACAGAATGGAGAAGTGAGTGGTTATGGCTCTAGGTGAACTATCAAAGATGATAATTTGACAAATTTTCTTCTTTGCTCCATTTGTATGATCCCAGCGAAGGGAGATGTGCGTTTCATTCCGATTGATTTATTCCAGCTGTGTGCTACTCTGGGCAGGTGAACACGATCTCAACAGTGAAATGTTTCCACCTGAGAAAATTCCATCAGGAGTAAATCAGCTCAGGTGTTCACTCTGTAGTCGGCAGTGCTGACTGGGATAGGGAAATGATTTTGCCCCAGTTTTTTCCTGCTTCTTTGTAGAGGGGAGTCATGCTTGAGTATGGAGATTTAGAAGGTCCATGAATAAATTTTAATTTTAATTGCAGAAGCATGGAAGGAATGGGAGGAGATACCTTGTCCTGCAGCAAGGGATAAGGTCAGGTGGTCTAATGATCGCTGAGATTTTACCTCCTTGGATATTTAAAAATATGGCAATTTCTTTAAGCTACCCTAATGGTAAGGTGAAGTACTGCACTGATAACATCATAGAAATGGACAGAAAAGGCTCGTTAAGCCATCCTGCCTATCGCCTTGCCAGCATAGGATTATTCTCTACAGGACGCTTTCTAATGCTCGGTTCACATTGTGTAAGAGAATCACGAGTTTTATGGCTTTGGCCTTTTGACAGCACACACTTTATGGAACTTACTGATTGTTTCAGAGGTCTGAGTAAGACCCTGTTTCATTGCCTGAAATTGGAACAGAAACATATTAGCAAAAATTACTTAGAAATATGTGAGATTTTAATTAAAATTGCTAAATACACAAGGGCAAAGCTGAACCGTTGCAGATGAAGTTTGCAGCTGAGAATTCTTTAACTGCAGACTATCACTGAGTTTTTCTAATAAACCATATGATACTTAAAGTAAAATAATTTCTGTGGTTCTCTTTTTCTCTCTCTCCCCCTCCTCTTTCCACTTTGATATTTTCCTGTCTTTCATTTCGGCCCATCTGGAGCCGGAGTTGAATTATGGCATACGATTTGTGTAGATTTGTATCTCTCCCCCTGGATCCTAACCTTCTTATTGATTCCCTCAGCTCCTGGTGCTTACTCACACTCTTGCTTCTTCTCCACCCTGAATTTCTTCCATGGTTTTGCCTATTTCCTTTTACTCTGTGGGCTCTCATTCAACTTAATTCTCTTCCTTGGTTTTAGAAAAGGAATGTATTGGTGTTTAGTTACACGTTTTTGACTTCATAATTTTGATCTTTGTATTTTTTCTTTTTTTTCTTTTTTTTTCTCTAAATACTAAAGTGCTAAAATACTGTCGTCCTGCTCCAACAGAGAAAGAATTAGAATGGCTTATCTTGCTGTGAAATGGAAAGACTCTGTTCCAAGTTGCCATCCGGAAGTTTCTGGCAGTGAGAAGAGGTGCTAACAGCTGCTGTGAAAGGGCTACTGAACTTGGTGTTAGTACAGAGGTTATTTATGCCTCAGCAATGTGACTAATTTGTTAAATTAATTAAAAATGTATTTCCTTCCCTCATGAAAGAGTAGAGTACATCCACATGGAATTTTGCTCTGTGAATGAAACAAAAGAAAGCAGAGCTGAAAGAGAAATTCTATAGCAGAATACAAATATGTTGAAATATTGCCTGGGGCTGTAAAAATGGCTCCTGAAATGGACACTTATTTTTCAAGCACAGTGTTTAATACTTAGTTTTGGTTACTGATCCCATTGAAGCAAAAGATTATTGTAGCCTTAAGCCGCTGTGTAACTTAGCTCAGTGCTCTACTGTTGGAATTCTCTTAAAAAATATGTATTTTGATAATCTACAGTGAATACACCCATAAGGAATGAATTTTTTTCAAGTATAAATGATAGGTCCTTCAACATACAAAGCAGGACCAGACTTCAGCTGCTTTTGGGAGCTTCACTAAAATGTCTGAATTTTAGTGAAGCCAAATTGAAGCTTCTTGCTTGCACAGCGAGGCTCCCAAGATGTTTCTTAATTATATCCTTTAAAAATATGAGGAACTTTGTTCATCTCCAAAGTCAGAAATGTTAATTCACCCTAACCTTAAACAGAAGTATGAAAATCTGGTATCAAAGAGGAATAAAAATCTGGCATTTCTCTGAACGTAAAATGATATCTTATAATAATACGTTTGGGGTTTTTTTCTAGGTTCTAATTAGAAAACTGCAGGTCTCGCTGTTTAATTCAGGTGAGAAGCCCTGAAACTGTAGGAACACCAAGCAGTGCTAATTGAATCTGTAACTTTGGGGTGTATTGCCCACGTGGAAGGAATTAAAACAGCACCTTACATTTTGCTTTTGATGTGGGATTACTTGATAATTTCCCTCTAAACTGTCACGAACTGATACCTGTAAAAAAACTTTGAAAATAGGCTGCAGTTAGAGCCATTACCCCTATTAGTTTGTTGCTCATAGCAAAGAGACAATTGTGCTGCTGAGTTACTACTTTTCGAAAGATGGAAAAAGCTCCATGGTTTGGTATGAGGAGTCTTAACTCCGAGCAAAAGGCAGCATGCAGAGTTTTATTACCTCACAGATTAATGAAATTGAACATGACGAATGCCATGCTGTGGTGACAGCGCAGCCCCCATGTTCGTGAAATGGCACTTCTTTCAAGTAACAGCTCCAGCTCCGACCTCGCACTTTGGGTTTTCTAGACATCTAAGCCAAAGTGGCTTTTAATGGGGGGAAGAGATTGCTTTGATTAAACAGAAGCCAGATATGGAATTAAAGAGAGTTCAGAGGTAGCTATTATATTTTGGCAAAGATATTTCCTTCAATTTTTAGCTTTTTGTTTTGGAGACAGCTATGCTTTTTAACACTTATTCTCTTATCTACAGTCTAGCATTTCAATCGCGTGTAGGATTTATAGAAAGAAATACAGCATGCCTTTCCTTTTAGAAATTTAAGAAAGTTAGGACTGCCATGATGGCAGGCTAATTCCATCTAGCTCGGTATCTCATTCTTGACAACTACCAGCCTTAACTATTCAAAGTGCAAGAATTCAGTTTTATTGAACTATCTCCTTGCTTAGGTATCTTCCTGTCTGATTTTTATAACCATATTTATCCTTCCCCCACTGAGGACTAGATTGTTCCTTGTGCCACAGCTCCAAAATTGGATACAGCAGGTCAGATTGTGTCAAGGAAGTGTTTCTGAGCTTGAAGAGGCATTGCATCCCAGGACACCCACGGCTTTTCCTGTTTCTCTTTCATATGAAGTGGATTAACTTCAGTTCTGTCTTTAGTAAGGCTGGCTGGAGTGTTTTAAGTATAGGCTGGATTTGCTGCTAGCCTCTCCTAAAAAGATCAGTTTTGTGACCTTGATTTTCCTTAAAACTTTTAGGACTTCTAGCTGTGTGACCAGGTCAGGGATGTGGGGCATTTTTTTTTTCTTACGGCTTTCAATTTCTAATGATTTCTAACAACCCCCGAATTTCTTGCACGAGGCATTAAACCTGCAAGAAGCCCTGTAGACCATGTGAGAAGTCTTCTCCTTGCACTGAGAAGAAACTTGAGACACAGTTTCACGAAGAGTGTCACCCATGGACATGGCACCAATGATCTGACATACAGAACAGGGGGACAAAGCTAGCGCAGGTGGGAAAGGCCTCAGATGTACAATTGAAATGTTCATAGAATGGTTTGGGTTGAAGGGGTCTTAAAGGCCATTTTGGCTCCAACTCCCCAGGTCTGGGCAGGGATGCCACTCCACAGATCAGGTAGTTCAAGGCCCCGTGTAATCTGGCCTTGAACACTTCCAGGGATGGGGCATCCACAGCTTCTCTGGGCAACCTGTGCCAGGGCCTCACCACCCTCATATTGAAGAATTTCTTCCTATATTTAATCAAAAACTGCCTTCTGTCAGTTAAAGCCATTACCTGTAATTTGTAACCAATTTATCAAACACTGGCTGCAGAAACCTTCCCCTATTTCTCAGTAAATCTAGAAGAACAGATGGCAGCATTTTGGCAATTAAAAAAGTCTTCCAATCAGCAAGTTTTGCATTTGAAATCTGTCATATCTGTTGCAGCACACGAGAAGCCAAATTGCTCTGTGGCATCTATTTCACTTAATGTCTTGTGCCCGTTACAAATGGGCGGACTTGACATTTATGTAAAAGCCGTGCTAGCAGATCCAGGCTGTGTGATTTACCTTGTCCTAACACTTGATAAGGACAGCTCTAACAGTGGTGGTTATGTGTTCCCTGGTAGCAGGCTGGGAGAGAGCAGGAACCTCCCCAGAACACGCTGAGATCACCAGTAGATGCCTTGCAACATGTATTGTTTGGAGTGGAAAGAATGAGCACACACCATACATATCCTGCACTCCACAAAAAGAAACTGGTTTGGATTTAAGTTTTGGTTTTGGGTTCTTAATCTGGAATGCACGCTGACTTTTTCTGCTGCTTTACATAGCTGAGGTGCACAGCTGAGTTTCAAAAGAAAAAGCAAATACCGGATTTGTGGTCTTTTGTATAAAGAGGCAAAATTGGCAGCTTTAACAAGGAGTGATTGGGCAAGGAGACAACTATCCACTTGTGCCTTCAAGGCAGCTCCTTCAGATAAGGAGTGAGATTTATTGGCAGTTGAGGCTTTACTGCAGAACCTCCTCTGAAAATACTCTCGTTGTCTTTTGGCTTTTTCACCATTCTTGCACTTTCCACAAATGTGTTTTTCCGTTACTTTCTTTTTTGAGAGACTGATTTCTAGCATGCCTCAAGGAGGAGAAAATTGAGGTGTTTGCAGAGAAAAGCAAAAAAGACAAGGTCAAAATGAAGTGGGTTTGACATCTTCAAAACTCAGTTCTGTCACTCGTGTACAGACGATGCAGAAGAAAGCCTGGGGACCTGTAGGCAGTGACAGCACTGTTGCACGTAACATTTTTCTACCTCATTTAGCAGCAATTTCCTAGATGAATGGTGCTCTCAGGATCTGTGCTGAATGTAACATGGGAGCTAGGAGGAACTTTGTAAACAAAGGAAATGGAAAGTTTGGTTAAGATATTGTTGGCTAAGAGAAAAAGGCTTATTGCCAGTCTGAGTTTGTTTTGGGTTCTTAGCTTGGAATTAAAATGTAGGTTTTCTATGGCTGGAAATATAATAAGAAAACACTGAAATTTTCCTCTACATAGCAGCATTGGAATTTAAAGGTCTGTGATATTTTTCTATGTTTTTTGGGGCTTTTTTTTTTTGAGTGATAGATTCTGTTGTTAAAAACACTGGCTTTTTAGAATATACAATTCAAAGACTGTGAAGGCTGCCCTTGGTTTCGTTATGTTTTTGTGCCAGTACACAAATGAACCAGTTGTCTCTAAAGCATCTGGGTCTCAGCAAATGTGTTCTCAGTGGCGAGAGAGCAAAGTAGCCAAAACTTTAACCTGAAACTTTAGGTGAGGGGAAGGGGAAAAAGAGATGGGGAATCACCTTTAAATCATGATAAATGTGCTTGAGATGGAATCGCCCTTAAATCATGATAAATGTGTTCATGTCTGAAAGGTAATAGAAAACAGATATGCAGCAGCAAGAATCTTCAGAAGAAAACCAAAGAAAGTACTACTGGGGAAAAACTGGAATTTTACTGGAAGCTCCAAGTTTTGGAATAAATAAGATTAGGACATTATACATTAGCATGCTATGAACAAATCTCCTTAAGCCCTACTTTACCGTAGATTTGATCTAAAAATAATGCTTCAAAGAGCACACTTCAGATTATGATGTGAGGTAAATGTTTTCATTTAAAGTTTTCCTGCCAGTTGGCTTTTGGCTGAATGTTTGAAGGTTTTAATATGTCTACCACTGGAATGCTTTAACTAAGCTCATTTTAGATAGTCTTGGTATCTGTAGAAAGGAAATGAATTTGTTAAATGAGAAAATTGAGCTTATAAATGGGATGCTTATATGTTCTAGAAATTAATGGGAATTCTACTAAGAGTTTTATCATTGCTTAAAGCTTTACATGGGCATGTTTTGCTTGGACACTTTGACAGGTCTATGGGATTAGGAGGGTAATGGAGATGTCAGTTTTTGCCTTTTATTTTTTCTTATAATTAAAATACTAGGGGTGTGTTCTTAGAAAACCTTTGAGGTTTATTTCCATGATTTTGTATTTGCAGCTTTTAGCTACAATCCAGTAATCTTGACTTCCCTGTGAGGGTGGTGAGGCCCTGGCACAGGCTGCCCAGAGAAGCTGTGGATGCCCCATCCCTGTAAGTGCTCAAGGCCAGGTTGGATGGAGCTTTGGGCAACCTGGTCTAGCAGAAGGTGTCCCTGCCCATGGCAGGAGGGTTGGAATGAGATGATCTGGAAGGCCCCTTCCAACCCAAACTGTTCTATGATTCTGTGATTATTGCACTCTGCTGGGGAAAGAGTAGAGACGAAAACAGGGATTTTGCTGAGGAAAAGGAATGTGACTAGCTGTCTGCTTTGTGTCTCACCAGTGCAGGACCAAGCATTAATGTAAATCTCCGTGTTACGTTTATCAGACTTGGATGCCAGTGTAGTTTGAGCAATGAATTACTTCGAGAGAATTCCTCTTAATCTGGTGGCTTTACGTTAGGAGAATTTTTTTTTTTTTTTGAACAAGGTTTCACTGAAGCTTTCATTGACTTTCTATGTAATAAATTTTGTTGTCAGGGATTTGCTTTTCCTAGGCTTCAGCAAATATTTATTTCTGGTGCTTCATGTTTAATTACTGTTTCCCCACTTTGGTTTCCTAAGGGTAAATTGTGCTTGAATCACTTATGGGAAATTCCAGCTGAAGTCCTTTGTGCTATCACATAAACTCTCAACTACGGAAATAACTCTTGAAAATGGAATTTAGCAATTAAAACAGGTTACTTTTGTAAGAAGACAAATGTTGGCTATATGATTAGAGGAAAAGAAAATAAGTTTCCATTTTCAGTGCTATATAATCTGCAAAGGACCAAGATTTGACACGGTTCATGTGGTCTGCAACTGTCATGAAGCTTCAGAACAGCCAAAGTACGTGAAAGTTAAATATATATGTACATATTTTATTTTCACTTTGCTAGGAAAGAAATGTTCTTTGCACCTTGAAACAGCCTTACTGCTCCAGTGGGGATTTAGTCAATCTCTAAACTATGCTAAATCATTTCCCAAAGATGTTGTGTGAAAGACTGAGTGGGTAGAAATCAAACTTTTTCTTGTGCTTCCTGTGTCCTAACTAGGCACTTTTCTGAGACAGAGGCAGAGCATTAATTTGCAACACCCAATCGTGCATTCAGTGAAATTGATACAACCATTTTCTGGCTTTTTGGTTGTTTTGTTTTCCTTTCTTTTCCTTTGGTAACTCCCTCTCATCCTCCATTAAAAACTCAGATAAACTGACCGCAGATCTCACAACTCTTTTGCTGTTTGTGGGATCTACCATCAGAAGCTGGGAAGCTTCACAGCCTCGCTAGCTCTCCACAGATATGGGTGAGTCCAGCCATGTCTGTATTGAAGTGCTGTGAGAAATGAACCAATGGATGCGAGTGTGAATGATGAGGGGATTCACTTACAAACTATGACACTGCTGCAAGCCAAATTACTAGTACAGATGCAGGCTGGAATCCTTCTTTCCAAGTTAGAAAAAAAATAACAAAAGAGATCTGATAATATCTGTCTTTTTTTTTTTCCTTTGTAAGCATGATACATTTTTATGTGGGTAGAGAAGTGGAGGAGAATTAAGGAATTTCTGTCAGTATTAGGTCTGTAATTCCATTTAGCTGTACATCTGTTCTTCTTTAACTAAAGATCTTCCTAAATTAATATTTTATTCCATTTTTTATAGAATTCTACAATCTGTTCGCTAAAGTTCCCTTGACTAAGGAATGATCATGGCTGCTTAGAGACTTATTAGTAGTCAGAGAATATTTTGAAATTTATGACATTCATTCATTATTGATGTCTTTTGAAAGGTACAAGAGTAAGTGATCTCTATTGAGTATTAACTGTGTTCACAAAGTATGATTTTTATATAGCATTTAAATCCTCTGTTTTCCTTTTGAAGGCACATTGAATACATGCTTTAGAAAACTAATGTTAAATGAGAAACCTTTGGAGCTTTTACTACGTTTCCCCATTTTCAGAATTCTTATTTATTGGAATTAAACCAAATTAACCAAAATTAGTGAGCTTGAGATGGGGGCTTGAAGAAAATCCAGATCTACTTGCCACATTACATGCTCTTTTCAAAGAACCTGGTATTCTTGCTGAATTGCCCCGTAACTCAGATTTAGTCTTCATGTCATCACTTCTATCTGAGGGAGTGTGAGAACACAAGTGGCAGCCAAGGAGAGGTGGCACAGGCTGGCGCTTGTTCACTTTAGCACTGATGTCATGAATGCTGGCAGAAAGTGATGATTTTTTTTCCATTAAGAGGTGTGACTGTTTCCCTAGGGGCTGCATATCATTTCAGGTGTATTGTAATTAAGATCTTTAGGTCCTTAAAAATGTCATAGGCAGAATATTTGGGGCTTAGCTCTGCTATCTGTATGAAGCATCTGTGTTTTTGCCTAAGAATGTAATTATCACAATTACCTATCTGATCACCGCCATTGGTATCCAAACGCAAAATTTTCTCTATATCCCTCTAGAGCAGGAAGTTCTTTTTTCCCCTGTTGTTCTTTGTTCAGATAGTCTCTTTCCTCTCTTCTCTTCATTTGTATCTCAAGTAATCTCTGCTGTATCATGGCCAAGGGAAGAAAACAATGTTGGCTGGGGACTCACAGACTCTGGTGTTTTGATCTCAAGACTGTCTTGGTTCAGTCTGTTGCCCACTGCCTTTCATGGTGATGCCTTAGGTTTTAACTCTTATATTTTTCCAAATTTTGTGTTCCTAGTGTATGACTCTGAACTGCCTTGCAGCCTGTCAGCTGCTGCTCTCTCATGCTCACAGAGACATAACAAAGCCTCTCCAGGCCTGCTCTCCAAGGACACCCAGACCGTCCTAGGCCCAAAATGTGTAACCCAGCATCTTGAGGAGGGGGGCAAGCTGAGGGGCAGTTCCATCATTAGCTAAAGCTTAATTGGTGAATTTATGCTGATATGCAAATGGACCAAACCTATAACAGTGTGAAGAACTCGTGACTCGTTGTCCATATCGGGTGTAGCCTTTGGCCTGCCCAGGGTGTGCCTCTGAAGGCCTTTCCAATAAATATCCACCTTTATTCCCTTACTCCTGTCTAGTCTCTGTTTCCAGGCTGGCCTCTTAGGCATCAGTGGGGACAGGTTATATATCCAGACAGGATTCAAACTGGCTTGCGGGCCTTCAAGTCTTAGCTGTTTGTGGTTGTTGCTGAATGGTGCTTTGTTCATGCTGTGTTTCCTTTGTTGTTAACAAGTACAGCCCTCTTTTGCCCTAAATGGAAAATATTTAAAACTCTTGATTGAGAACAAACAGGTGTTTATTAGAATATGTGAAACTGCCTTTCACTGGTTTGGTTGCATCACTTGAAGGAATGATTATGGATTCAGAAATGTGCTGTTTTTCAGGTAAAGAGTTTCCTTTGGAGCTGGGCAGCTTGCAACCTAAGATATCAGTACTGCTGTGAGTTTGCCCTAAGTGGTGTTAATCCATTTGTGCTGAGTCTAAGTATCAGACACTGCTAGAAAAAAATACAAATGATATAAAAATGAATGAGATATAAATGAGATATAAAAATGAACAAAAGGTGACTATAAAGACCATGGGGAGAACAACTGCATAAAGGAGATCATGCTGCTATTTGTATGTGTCCAGAGATGTAACTATCAAAGATGGTTAACTTTCATCTCTGGCTGGTTTCTTTGCAGTCATATTGCTTCTTCTTACTCAAGGCAACAAATACTTCTCCTGGGAAATAGTATAATGGGTAAAGAATGGGTTGGGAAGTAGATTTGGAAAAGTGCGTTGCGTGTTTGAGAGAGCTCGGAAGAATAAAATTTCAGATGGTTTAATGCTTATTCTGCTTGCATTTTTCCCAAATGTGAATTACTGACCATCTAGATCTTGCTCTGACAATCCTTTTGGTGCAACTTCAGTGGGCATTTTTTGGGTGTGAAAAGAATATATGGACGACTGTTACGAAGCTATAGAAAACAGATGACTAAAACCATATGATTTGGTACTTCATGCATCTTGAATGGTGTTGTCTTTTGTGTTTCACTTGCGGTATTGAGAACTGTACCATCTTTTTCCATTTCAATTCACATGACATTCATTTAAATTCTCCTACAATCTTCTCTCCCTGATCACCTGTCTGATTTCACCTTAAGCACTTTCCAAGTACAGTCTGATCTGAATTGACTGGCAGATGAATTGAGTCATGGGTAAAGGGATACTTTGTAATGACATTTCTGCCACTGAAATAATTTGTTAGGTACAAGGAGGCCATTTTCTAGCAACCCATTGTTGCTTTCTAGCTTGATTTTCAGACCAGAAACATACTGGGCAGAATGGTGTGTCTCGCTGCAGTGTGTGAACTGATGACTAAGTTGTGTTGAGGAGTATTTACACCATCTATGAAAAGCTCTGACACTGGCAGCAATTCTTGCTGTCTGCTTGTTCATTGAATAATGAAAAGTTCGATGGTTTCCTCCAAATTGTGCGTATTGGCAGAACGATGTGAGATGCAGATTTCACACGGCATGTGCTATAAACTGCCTTGTTCTCTCATTTTAGAGTGCAGTTAAGAGGCTTTAGGATATTTTTAGAGCATATATTTGATGCTCTAAAGTGCTGTTAAGACTGTGATGCCTTTGTAATGTGCTGATGTATGTTACTGGTAGCTTTTTTCTTTTTCAAGGAAGTGCGTAGGTTATTGGCATTTGTTTTTACTGCTGACACTTTTTTTCAGCATTAATATGTTGCTATGCAATTTCACTAGAAAAATGTTATGGTAAGCTGACTGAAATGTCATCCTGTCTGTATTTCCCTACAGGTTTTATGGGCTTAAATAAGCACCTGAATAAGCTTTTGAAACGTGTCAGATAATGTAATTTCACAACATTATTATGAGCTTGTTTCAGTTGGCATGTCATTCAACAAGCTGTTTGTATGGCTGTTTGCCTTTCTGGAGCATTTAAAAATTTGTTCTGAACTAGGACACAACCCTATTTGTAAGAGGAATAATCACTGAGTTATTTTTACCAACTAACTTCGGACCAGAGATGTGTTGATTCCAGAATATTTTCTTGATATTGGTCTGTGTTTTAGTGATTTACTGTACGAAAAAAATTAATGTTGGAAATACTTCACATTTACCCAGTTGGGCAGACAAATGCCCTTCTCTTCAGATTTCTCATTAATAGTTCTTTAGAAAGCCTTTTTTTTTGTTGGCTAAGATTCATTTTTCCCCTCTCCCATTGGCCATTCCTAGGGAAACTTGTTTCCAACCTCGAGAATACTAGTTGCATTGAAATGACATATGCTTAGTGTTTTTAAATCTAAAATATATCAGAGGCCAAAAGTTATTCATATTATATTTTTATTCCCTGATGTCACTTGTATATTTTTGACTTTTGTTTTTTAATCTATAAAAAAAAAGTACTTAAAAAAGCTGCTAGCTACACTAGCTGAAAAGAGGGGGAAATACTGCCATGATGTTCCTTAGACTGCTACCAAATGATTTCATTTGAACATGGATATAAGACCTTGCAAACAGATGAAAGTGAGAAAAGGGGTTGTTTGGCAACTGATTTTTTTAAACTTTATTGGACGCAATTTAATTTAAGGGGGGAAAGTACTAGATGAATGCTTAAATCATTATCTGTAGCTCAGGCATGTCCAGAGTTAACTTTTGTAAGCATGAGATGATAATTTAGAATAGTTTTGCCAAAATAACAATCTGCTTGCCAATGCGTCTCAATTTTTAGGAAGAGTTAAGATTGATGATTGGAGATGCATCATTCCAGAATTTTTTCCTTTGTAATCTTGCCAATTTTATCATAATTAATTAGTTTTAGTTTGAATGCTACAGCTGACCTGCCTTTATGTTGTGGGGACAGGAAAAGCCAGATTTTGTGTGTGATTGTCTTCGCTCTGTAGTGGGTAGGTGAAGGAAAGGGTGGGTCTTAGACTTCTCTTGAATCAGAAGATTTCTGCTATTTTGATGCTAAGAACCTGTGGTGGCCACTCTGTGCGCTGTAAGTGTAGATGCTGTTTGTAAAGATGGGACATGCTTCCACTCCATGTTTTTTCGTCTTCTATTAAACCAGTTTTCAATGGAAACCTTCCTGGGGTTGTGTCTGCTGAAGCAGCTCACTCTGTGCGAGTGAAAACTTCAGCATGACTCGGAGCGAGCTGAGCAAGGTCAAATTTTTGTTTTCCTCATTTGTTATTTGTATCACAGTGTATTTCCAAATACCTTAAATCTTGATTCTCTGTGTTGTCCAGTACAACAGCTGTTTCAACCTTTCTGTCAGAAGACCCCTAACAAGTCAGTACTTCTATGTTTTTTGGCTGTACTGCATGAGATGCTGAAAAGAAATGTGCCTGTGACAAGTTAAAGTTTTCCTTACTTAACACTGAGATTGTTATGGGAAGAAGAAGGGAGGCCATAAACATTTGTTTTATTATTTGGAAGGTCTCATGCTTTGCTGCGTTGTTTAACAGAAAAAGGAAATTGTCTCCCCTCTGCTTATATTTGTTCCAAGCATTTACAAAGTACCCTTTGAATCTTCTGTTAAAGTTCATTGTAGAGATGTTTGAATGCTAGAAGATTCTCAACACTTAGGACAAAACACAGTGTGTTGAGGCATATATATTTCATTTTTTACTGGAAATGAGTTAAATGAAACATGTTTAGTCTAATTAGATTAAAGTTATAAAGTAAAAATATATGTAGAAACATTTTCCTAAAATGTATTGGATGAGTACAGAAGGTTGGGGCTGCGCAGCATGACTAAAATAAAATTGACAGTGCTGCCAAAGATACCAGTGAGAGTGTTAAAGCTGGAATTGAGCACTGAGGTCTGGCCATGGCACATTTCTTTCTTTAAGCTCCCTGGCTCTTCATCCTGTCTGAGTACTCTTAGTCTTTCCTGTTAGCTTTGACTGAACTGTGCTCTTGCCTCTCTCTCTTTTGTAGGAAGCTCAGGCTTTCAGGCCCTACTTCCCTATTTTTTTTCTGCCTTGAGGGCTTCATTATTTCCCTCATGGTGCTCTTCGCTGTCTTTGTTCCTGGCTGGTTTTGTTGGTTTTTCAATTTTTTTTATTTCCCGCATCCTTCAGTTTCACACGTTTCTGGGGGAATCTCCCCCCGCAGCCAATTTAAACAAACTATTTCCTACTCATCTTTTATTGTTAATGAACTTGAAGTGCTTCCCAGCTCCTATGATTTTATTCTGCTTGTACATCAAGACAAAATTCAGCCATTTCCCATCCTTTCCCCACTTCATTTCAGTTTCCATTGTGGGAGCCCATGGCAAAGGAGTGGTTTGGCCACTTAAAGAAGCACCATCAAACATATTAACAAAACCAGATTTTAATATAAATTTTTGAAAGCAAGACCTAAACAGAGTTTGGTAAGGGTCACTCTTTTACTTAGTACGTAAATGAAACATACAGAGAAAAATTTGATTAGAATCAATTTAGAATGGTTTGCATGGAGACCAGGGATGTGAAGGGTATGAGAGAGCCCTCCATTGAATCATGAGGTTAGGAGAGAACCCCTTGGCTTTCTAAATTCCTAATGGAGTCCAGGTGTGGCTGAGTCCAGTCATAGTCCCAGACCTGCTCCGTGGCAGTCAGGGCCTGCCCTTGGAATGCACCCATCCTGAGATTCCTTCTTGTCAGCAAATACCGCTCAGATTAAAGAGGGGCTAAAGTATAATAAGGAAAGGTTCATTCCTCTTGCCTTGCCATACCTAGAAGCACCAGAGAAGTGGACAGAGTTATTGTCCTCGCACAACAAGACAGACAGAATGCTTTGTTTATGTTTAGACCTGATATAACTGAACAGCTAAAAATGGAACGTTTTTCCACTACCTAGAAGGGGATAAATTCTGGGGCTAAGGGCTGGTGCCAAATACTTTCCTGCATTTGATGCATCAGCAGGGATCTGGCTGGTGCCCTTATGAAAACAGAGCACAAGTTTGTGTACATTCAACATCCCCTCCAAGACAGTTTGCTCAAACTGCCGCTCAGGTTGTGTTTGGCACCTGAGGTTTTTCACAGGAAAATACAACACATTCTTGGTGACGTTCTGGGGAGGGACTCTGGAGGTCTGCATAGATGAGGTTGTGATCCTAAGAAATGCGGTAGGTAAGATGGTGAACAGGGGTTTACCGTAATGGGGAGCCTACACCTCACAGGGCAACTAATACAAGGTGTACAGTACCCATAAAAGTCTGGTCCAGTTGGGGTGCCTTAAGAACCTGCCATTAGATGTGTATGGGATAGAACACATATTTCACATGCTATCCTTTATAATTTAATTGAGATCGGGGAGTTTATGAATGGCAGAATAAAAATATAATGAGCTCTTTTGAGTTAACCAAATTATTGTCTAGTATATGTCCCTCCTTCTCCAGGCCATGAAAACTTCTTAGTTTAGGCTGCAGGTTTGTCACATTACCATTTCCTCTCCTCTTGAGATATCTGAAGAGAGTTAAAAACAATAATTAAGCATTTGTGACTTTATTTTCTGTGGACACAGAATTAGGATATCAACAAAATATTCAGATATCTGTGCCTGAGGTTGTGTCTGGAGAGGCTTAGGGTGAATATTGGAAAAAGGTTTTTCATCCAGAGAATGGTTGAGCACTGGAACAGGCTCCCCAGGGCAGTGGTCACAGCACCAAGCCTGACAGAGCTCAAGAAGTGTTTGGACAACGCTCTCAGGCACATGGTGTGACTCCTGGGGCTGGTCCTGTGCAGGGCCAGGAGCTGGACTTGATAGTCCTCATGGGTCCCTTCCAACTCAACGTGTTCTGTGATTCTGTGTAATCTCTAGTGATTTAATGCAGTCTTACCCCTGTGCTGAGAGCATTGTCAGGATCTCATAATTTTGAGGCATGTCAGCTCCATCTACATTGCTCCAATATTTTCATTAAGTTCTTGATTTCAAGTGTGTGTTGCTCCTTTTAAGTGGCAATTAGCAGCTGATAAGCAGAAGAATCCTCCTGGTCTTTTGGAAAGTTTGGCTGTATTGTTTAGGATTAGAGCTTGAGTTTATTAGGATTTTTTCTGAGAAAGTCACTTTAATATCAAAAAGTGCCAGTTTGATGGAAGTGTACTAATTTCAACAAAACTTACAGCTGAAAAAGTTCTTCTGGCTTCAGGTACAGTTCCTAGTCAAATCCTGAATCTGACACTACAGCCCAGTTTGGGGGTTTGGGACAGAAGCAAATCTGAGTTCCTGAGCATTTACTGAGGTATGTAGAAGTGGAAGTGCAGCTGGAGAAGAAACTGCTGTAACAGTCCAGGCTGAGGGCCTGAGAGTTGTGGATCTGAGCTCTCTGCCCGTGTTCTCAGGACCCAAATCCTGTGTGCTGTGGTTAGAGTATGTGCTCTGCTTTTGTGTAACCACTGAAAGAGCTTGGTTGGGAGAGTAGAAAACTGTTTTGAGTCTCTGAAGGTGGTTCAGATAAGATAACAGTTTCCTGTTCACACTGTTTAAAAGATGCAGAAACTCAAGGGCAATCTGCATTTAAAATACATCTTCTTTTCCCATGTAATAGATCACTTCTAATTCCCATTGTCCTGTAGATTTGAGTTTTGTTATGTGAGGGACTGAGCTTATTATTATCATTACTATTTGTCTTTCAGTTCAAATCTGTGGTTTAAGTCTTGGAACAACTTAAAGATTGATATACAATTTAGATAATTTTTATTTTGAAGGGGAATATCTCCCAACAATAATGCTAGAATTACAGCCTAAGGTTTAAATAAGATGTATTTGGGAAAATATGGTTGTAATGTACCTCTACATAGTTAACTAATCTGCAGAACAGTCTTGTAAACATCACACCAGGTTAATAAAAGGTTGTGCCAGTTTCAGGGTAGTAAAAGTACCACTAAATAAAACATTTAAGTAGAGTTTTTCAGCAGTCTGATGTGACACTTGGCACAAAGCATCAGAGGACTGTGCCACTTTCTCAGGCTGAGAGATGAACAAGGCCCCAGGAATGAGTAGTTCCAGCATTGCATGTCTCTTTGTTCCCATGGCATTGTGAGATTTAGCCGTTTTGGATTTAGCAGATATTTACCTTTTTTTCCTTGCCTTCTGTTTGTTAATAAATTGTTATTTTTTCCCTTATATCTATTCATATCTCCTTCCTTATTGCTGGAAAGAGATTGGTTGGAATCAGTGGGGAGGGTACTCGTGGATACTCAATTCCAAGTGCCCACTCTCCAAACTGTTTCAAATCAACTGAACTCTGTAGCTCTGTGCAAGGCCAAAGCTCAAAAGCTGATCTGGGATTAATAACCACACGTAATTGGGGTAATACTGAAGTTTAGGCTTTTCCCCATGTGTAGTGATGGTTACAACACTGTGGGGGAGCCAGTAAGCATCCCAATCAGGAAATGAGAGAGTCCACCAAATGGGACAGCCCCTAACAGCTCTCCCAAGGCCATGGTGAGAGCAGAATCCTCTCCCAGGATGCTTTGTTCGTCTATGCAGATGTACCCCAGTTCTGTTCCCCCTATTGGTCCGTGGGTTTCCCTGCCCCTTTCCTGACTCCAGTCCAGAAAGCTCCTCCCTCCCCATTCTCCCATTGGCCCTGTCCCTTTGTCCCTGCCTCAGTTTCCCTATTGGTTCCCTTACCCCGGCCCTGCCTATGTACCGCCCCTGTGCCCCCAGACCATTGGTCCCTAATGTTCTCCCCGCCCCCATATAAAACCTAGATGCTTGCTTGCTCGGACGTCTTTGCCTCTTGGCCCTTCGCTGGAGAAGATGGAATGAAATCTTCCTAGTGGAATTCTACGCAAAGACCTGTCCCGTCTCTTTGCCGTCGGTGTGTCAAAGTAGCCAGCCGGGGTGTGAGTGACCCTGGACACCGGCTAATGACAGCACTGGGTTCCAGAAAGATAGCTGTTTGATAGCAGGTAAGATTGTGCATCTGGGTTTGGACATTTGATGGGAGTTATAAGCAAGCTCTTAAACCATAAGGCTGTAAAACAGATCCTTTTGTGTGAGATGTTCCAGGGCCAAACTTTCCCTTGGTTAAAAGTCACAAAACCCATGAATTCTGTTCTGACTGAAGGGCTTCCTAAAGGCCAAAACAGTGTGGTAAAAGGGTGTGGAAAGGAAAAACAAAAAAAATACCGAGAGCATGAGGAGCAAAGTGATATAGGAACATGGCAGGATTTTGGCAGGATAGCAGTCATGTTTAGTCTCTGAGGCAGTGGAAAATTGAGGATTGGGGTGGGCAACCATGGCAGGAATTTGAGAAGATTGGTGCCCTGCAGGCAATGGGAGGGGCTCTAAGGTCTCCCTGAAGCCTTCTCTTCTCCACCCTGAACAATCCCAGCTCTCCCAGATCATTGCCTCTAGACTCGCTCCAGCAGGTCCATGTTCTTCTTATGCTGGGGACCCCAGATCTGGGTACAGAATTACTTTTGGGTTCAGGTATGTGTTTATTCATCACAGTTACTCCCACAAACAACTCAGGTGGGAGCAGAGCTCCCTCCGCCCGACGCATCCTGTGCCCATCCCACCTTCAGCCCATCCCGCCTCTTTCTCCTGCTTCCTATGAGCTGTCGGCTCTTGCCCTGCATGCAGCTACTCGACCAGCCTGTGGACACTGCACAGACATCTGTTGCAAGCTCTCTGGAGCCTCAAGGAAAACCCAACCAAGTCTCTCA